>CM028343.1:39033611-39462942 GCA_016618105.1 Dendrobium huoshanense | reverse complement strand
ATCCACCAGACGGAATAAACCTCGCCGCCGCTGAAGTGGCTTCAGCGTCGCGCCGATCGAACCCCACGATGGCATCCAGCATTGTCACCGCGTCCGCCACCGTTCGGCCGAACGGCCCGATCGTGTCCTGCTTCGGTGAAATCGGTATCACTCCGGCACGACTCGTCAGCCCAACCGTCGGCTTAATCCCCACCACCGAGTTCTTCGCTGCCGGGCACAGGATTGACCCATCCGTCTCCATGCCAAGCGAAACCGCCACCATATTCGCCGCCACGGCAATCGCCGACCCGCTACTCGACCCGCACGGCCCCTCCTCCACCGCATAAGGGTTCCTCCCCTGCCCACCTCTCGCGCACCACCCATCCGGGGCTTTAGTGGACCGGAAATGGGCCCACTCGCTCATACTAGACTTGCCGAGGATGATGGCGCCGGCGAGGCGGAGGTTTTCTACGACGCCGGCATCGCGAGGGACGACGGAGCCGAGGAGGGCGAAGGAGCCAGCGGTGGTGTTGAGGCGGTCGCGGGTGGCAATGCTGTCTTTAAGGAGGATGGGGATGCCGTGGAGAGGGTGGTGGAAAGAGCCGTCTTTTCGTTCCTGGTCAGCGCGGACGGCGTGGCAGAGGGCATCAGGGTTTATTTCTATGACGGCGCGGAGATAAGGATTTAAAATTTTGATTTGTTCGAGGTAGTGGATGACGAGTTGTTGGGAAGTGAGGCTGCCGTCGTTGAAGGCAGCGTGGATGTCGAGAATGGTGGCTTCGTGAAAGTCGAAGGCGGTAGCGGTGGCGGCGGTGGCGGCGGCGGCGAAAGATTGGAGGAGGTGGAGGAAGAAGAGGAGTGAGGGGAGTGGGGAAGCCATTTGCCTGTGGGGATTAGAATTGGATTGCAGATTTCCGAATGGAGAAGCGAAAGCATTTTAACAGTGACAGTATGTTAGAAACGGTCGGATTGTACGGCAAAGCCGCCCAAATTTCGAAGGAAAGGAGGTTTGGCATATTCTTTAGGGGTTTCAACTTTTTTACACGACTCAAATTCGATCCGGAAAAATTCAGGTTATGATCAACACGAACTCAAAATGGGTCAGATTCGGGTTCAACAAATCAACCCGTTTTAAAAATCAGATTGGGTTAGGGTTGACCCAACAACCCGAAATTAACACGAAAACTCCTATTTACCCGAAAACCCGAGATTGACCCATTTTTGACCCGATTTTGACCCGAAAATTGAATATTGACCCTAAAAACTAACAATTTTAGGTAAACTTCGGGTCATTCGTGTCAGGTTGGGTTGACCCGGACCTGAATCGGGTCGGGTTCGGGTCCGGAAACCTGACCCGTTTTTAAAAATGGGTTGGGTTCGGGTTGACTCGAATAGTGCCGGGTCATTTCCGAGTTCGACCCGAACCCGACCCGTTGACCCAAATTGACACCCCTAACCTCATTATTTTTTATCTTTAAATTATTAAATTTATTTTTTAAGAATAGTATAATATAAATTTAAATTAACTTTTTATATATTATATTCATATACAAGTAAATTCAATGTTTTTTTTTGACTCATTTTGTGCCAATGTTTTAATTGGAATAAATAAATTTGTTACATGCTAAAAAAATCATGATCATAGAAATAAAAATATTTTATGTTATTTTCAATACATGATGATTCTGCACACATATAGTAAATCACGAACAGCTCATTGAAGACATATGATTTTTTATTTGAAAATGCAAAAAGTGAAAAATAATAGAGATTTAAGTCAATTAAAATGATTTCATTATTGTATGTTACAAATAATGGACCTCCTCGTAATTGGAGAAAGTGTTGATATAATAGAGTAAGCATGAACTATGAATGGTAGATTCCATGGTGGTAGACTGGCTGTTGGGAAAGCCTTGAGGCATTGAAATTATCTTCATGAGATTGTTTAAGATATGTTTGTCTATTTTTCTTTGAGAAAAGTATAAATCTTGTTATTGATGTAACGAGTTAGAGTTAGCGTTAACGATGTGCATAATCCTTATTTGCAATTATGTGCATCGAATTTGTTGATGAAGATGAGGACAAGGGGTCTCAATTTTTGACACAACTTGATACCCGACCAAAAAAAATACTGGTTCGGGTTGACCTGTTTGTGAAGCAGGTCGTGTTTAAGTTCAACAAACTAACTCATTTCAAAAATAGGGTCGGTTTCGGGTTGACCCGAAAATGGTCTTCTCGCGTCTGCTACCCGCCCTGCCCGCTTCCAGTGCTTGGAAAGTCGTGTTGCTTCGTGTTTGTTGCCCGACAGGTCACGTCGCTTTGCTTCGTATTGTGCCTTCGCGTCGCTTCACGTGCTATCGTTGTTGCTGCCTGTTGCTGTTGCTTCACTGACGGGAGCTCAGCTTGCACTTTTTCAACCAAATCTCCTAAATACGGGTCGGGTTGTGTCAACACGGCAACCTGTGTGGGTCGAGTACAGGTTTAAATAGTCGGTCTATTTGTAAAAACGGGTCGGGTTTGGATTAACCCGTTTAGTGCTGGGTTAAGTCGAGTTCGACTTGAACCAAACCCGTCAACTCGAATTGACACCCCTAGTGGGGACAAAGCTCAATGGTGTTGGCATTGTGTTGACAGCATGCAATGACCTTATGAGTGTTTGCATTTTTATCGACAACCTGCATAAGTCTTACATGTGATGGAGTGGATCTTTGTTATTGTTGACAACGATAAGCAAAAGTTGACGGGCATTACCATTTCTATCAATTGCATGCATCGACCTTATAGATGATGGTGTGCATCGACTTTGTTGGGTTCATTGAGTGGTTAAATTGGAGAGAATGGATATCATATTGATGGTGTATAGAAGCCTTATTAATGATACAATATGTTGATGCTATTAGTAGGTGGTTGATGAAGTTGGAGGGCATCCAAATTTGACATAGCAAGCAACAATGGAAACTTGTATGTCGATGCTTATGCAATGACATGGACCATCCTTATATTCGATGACATGCATTGACATTTTGGCTGATGGCAGGTGACAAGGTTATAGTGCCTCAATATTTGTGTCAATACTTTGCATTGGTCTTATTGATGACAGTGTGCAGCGATGATATTTGCAATGTCGGTCAATAAAGTTAGTTCAAAAAAGTTCACAATATTATCATAAAAATGGCATCAAAATAAATTTTGAAATTTTATAAATTTATGCTAAGATTAATATTATATTGATATTTTGAATTACATTAATCTCATATAAATTCAAAAAAAAAATTAAATTTATCCTACAATATTTTAAATCACAATATCCTCATCTAAATTTTCCAATAAAATAATTAAATCTCAATTAAATTTAATGATGTAAAAAAACAAATGAAATGATTCCATAGTTCTTTTTGTTGACCCATTTGTAGGCCACGACAAAATCTTTGTTAAAACCATGAAAGCGGGCCACATAAAAAAATGAATAAATAGATAACACTTTAATTGTTCCATGCAAATCAAATCAACCTTACAATTTTGTCATTATATATATAAATATATATAAGGTATATTCAAATTTGTCCCTTTAGATAAATATTCACCACAGGTCTACAAGGTCTCCTTGAACGAAGCAACCCATGATTGGCGACAATGAACATTCTTTCAGGTTGGGTCGACTACCTCGTCTGACTAAGTAGATCAGGGACCACGATGGCCCGGGACGACGGAACCATGGGATCTTGATCGGGGTGACCGGTCACCTACCCGCTCCAGCGAGGTAGGAGGTGATGGACTATCTGGCGGAGGTAACAGTGACCGCATATGCCAGATTCTAGACTTGTGCTATATATATAAAGCAATTCATAAGGTATTTTTCTCTTGTATAATAATTTAATTTAAAATAAAATTTAAATTTATTTTTTTAAACAATAAAAATTGTTTCAAGATATTTAGATATAAATTGTATAAAATTGGGCATTAAATTTGTTTTGATATTATAGTATAAATATTCATATAATCTCAAAAGAACTTTAATAATTCTCAAAAATATTTTGATAAATTTTATATTAGAATAATGAACTATATTTAGTTTTGTTCTCCAAATTAAAATACAAGAGGCATTGAGGTATAAAGACAAAGCTTCTCTAAGAGAGAGACATTAGAAAAACAATATGAATCTCCATAGATCTTAACTTGTTGAATGCATATCTGAATAGTCAACTCTAACCCAAAAATTAAAGCTTCGTATTAGGCTTCATTATTAATATAATGCATATCTGAATAGTCAGCTCTAACCCAAAAATTAAAGTTTCGTACTAGGCTAAAGCTTATCCTTTGATGGCCTGCAATGAAACAATAGTATTGTCAAACTGAAATAAAATCATAGACTACCATGCTAAACAACCATATAGAGTTGGGCAAGCCATCAATTATTGCAAAGGACCGACTCGACAAATGATGTTGATCTTATACGAAATGAGGTTATTAGTAAAATATGCATCAACATTTGTGTCGACAGTATACATCGAACATATAGGTGATGGTATGCATTGACTTTGTTCGCAAAGCCATAAAGTTATATCATACATTTGCATTTCTATCGGTGGGGTTAATAAACCTTATTGATGATATTGTACAATATTATTGGAGATGATGAAAAATAAAGCTTAGGAGCATCAACACTTATACAGGCATTCTACATCAGCCCTATGATGTGAAGCCAACTTGGTTCACTAACACCACACTACAATGATATTTATTTTTAGAACTTCAAAATATCTAAAAATTAATTAGAGCAAGTTTTCTAAATAATTTAGCTTATTTTAAAAATTATAAAATAAATAAATGTGGTTTAAAAATAATTAAATTAAAAAAAAAAAAAAAAAGCTTAAATCATACTCACTACTCTATTAAATATGCAAAACCATCCGCAGCCCCAAAAAATAAAACAAAATTCCATAATATTAAGACCTCTTCTAACTCCTTACAACAACAATACAACAAAAAAAGGGTGGGACAGCCATTTATTTAATAGGAGGTCATTATTATTTAATTATTATTTTTTAATTCCATCGATTATAATGAAATATCATAATCACAATTAGTCAAACAAACAACTTTTTTGATAAATTTTGTATTTATTATGTAAGGATCCACATTAAACCTTCAACAAAAAAAAAAACATATATTGTATTTTTTTTTCTTTTTTTTTTCCTTAAAATAATTTTATTTTATTTTTTTTATTTGTTTTTTTTTTTTAATTTGAAGCCATTGAAATAGGAAATTAGGGTTTTTAATCTTACACATCTACAACATTGTTATGCTGAGAAAGACTTCGATTTTTATTAGTAATGGAAGGGAAATTTGACCTAAAGCTCATTTTTTACTAAAATAGCCTCAATATGTTATGATTTCTTACTTTAAAAAAAGTAAGAAAGCTGTCCCAGACAAAACTTATATCACATTATATGAAGAAAATGATGTCTCCTGCTTTTTACTCATATATTAAGGGCAAATTATTGCGCCGGTCACCTGACATGCAGACATCCAATTCGGACACACCATGTCATCCAGATGCACTGGGCTCCGGAAGCCTGGTATTCCGGACGAATCCGGACACAATAATTTGCCCATATTAAGGGACATTTTTGTTTCAATAAGGATTTGGAAATTGCTGAAAGTAAGGGCATTGGACTAAGCTTTGATAATATTTCTTTGTTTTGATTATGAATAACCTTTCTCTGAATCAGTTTTTGTATTTATTTGGGTTATAATAAGTTCAATTTTTCCTTATTTTATTATTTTTGATGTAATAAATTATCTTCTATCCAATTAATGCTCTGCTTGATGAGTAGCAATCTCGGATTATGTTCTTCACTGTTGGAATTCATGGATAGGGACTTCTTATGATGGTTTAGCTATTAATGTTGAGAATTCTATTAAGTAAAAGAAAGTTAAATTCTTAAATATCGAGGTGCATTTTATTATAATGATTGAAATTTAAATTTCATTTTATTTATTTTATCTATTTTATGTTTGAATCTCATTTGTAGCTATTTATCTTATGTTATTATAATTGTCTGCACAGTCTGGTACGCCCTGGGTCGCTTGCTTAACACCAAACCGGTTGTTCCGCACACGCGCCCGTGATCACGTGCTAGCACATTGTTTTATTTTAAACAACAAAATTTAGTTTTGCGCAAGAGATGTGGGACTAAACGGAAGAAAGAGGGGGAAGGAGACGGATGTGCTTATAATATAAACTTAATATAATTAACAAATTTAAACTAAATAAAACTAACTGTGGGCATATAATATAATTAGTTAATTTAAACTTAATATAATTAATTTAACCATGCGCTTGTAATATAATTAGTTAATTTAAACTTTTTATCTAGTCTTGTAGTGTCTCTGGATATTTTATATCTAACTTACTACATTTAAAAATACTGTGAGAAAGAAATTTGAGGCTTCGAGTGGGAGCATAGGATGTGGCGACCGTAGCTACCCCGCTAGCTCCGCGTTTGTATTTGGCTAATGGATGACGTTAGCGCTCGAGTGAAGGCAACCTGATCATGATGGCCTTTTGTTTAATGTAATCTCTGATGAAATGATAATCTACCTCTACGTGTTTTGTATGGGCATGAAATACATGCTTGTTAGCAACTGAAACATTATCACGATATTATTAGGTAGGGTGAGAGGTTGGACACCAAAATTCCTGTAAGAGGCGTCGAACCTAGAAGATGTCCGTGGCAACAGTTGCTAACGTGCGATACTCAACTTCAGTGGAAGAGCGAGCTACCATTGGTCTCTTTTTGACACACCAAGAAATGAGAGTGTCACCAATACTCGATTGTAGATTTTCGATCAGTGGAGTCTCCTGCCCAATTAGAGTCTGTGTATGCCGCCAAGGTAGATGAGCTAGAATTGTTGGGGAAACTAAATGTATGGTGCATTGGATATAGTAGAGCAAGTGCTTAAGAGACTGGAAATGATGCAGCGACGGTTTATTCATTGATTGGCAGAGTTTGTTAATGGCAAATGAGATGTCAGGTCTTGTGATAGTTAAATACTGTAAAGACCCAACCAAATGGTTATATAATTCTGGATTGTCAAACAGGTAATTGGCAACTTAATATGTAGAAACTTTAAGAAATGCATAATAAAAGGCTTACACTACTCAAGGCCAGCCCAACGAAGGATTTCTATAGCATATTTTGATTAATGGAGAAATAAACCGGTTGAAGTAGCCACCATTTGGATACCTAAGAAATTATTTAAGTTGCCAAGATTGCAAAAGCAAAAAAAAAGTTTGTGAAGATTCAATAGTAAGGCTGTAATGGGGGAGATATTATTGCATGTCAAGAGAAGATCATCCACATACACAAAAAAGTAAATATAATTTGAATTTTGATTATATATGTCAACAAAGATGGATCAGCATCACTATAGGGAAAACCAAGAGATTGTAAGTGAGAAGTAAGCTTGGCAAAACACTTATGTGGTGACTGTTTAAGTCCATAGATAACCTTCCGTAGAAGGAACACGGAATCACGAAATTGAGGATCCTTAAATCCAGTAGGTTGCTTCATATATATAGTTTCTTATAAATCTCCATGTAAGAATGCATTGGAAACATCAAGTTGTGTTATGGTACAATTTATATGAAGGGCAGCAATGATAAAGAGGCGAACGCTGACATCTTTACAACCAGACTAAAGATCTCATTATAATCTATATCAAATTCTTGATTATAGCCTTGAGCCTTTAGTCGTGCTTTATAACGTGCAATAGAACCATCAGAGTGAAATTTGGTTTTATAAATCCATGTGCAACCTAAAATAACTTGATCCTTTGGTGGAGGAACCAAGCGTCGGGTACTGTAAGACTGAAGAGCCTGAAACTCAATGGTCCCTCAACTCTTTAAAAAAGATCCCCAACTTTTTTTAAGGACTAATGTGGTCCCTCAACTCCTTAAAAATGATCCTTTTTTATTCTAATATTTAATTTTGAGGTTAATGGTGTTAAAAACATTCCATTTTGGTCCCTCATAAAGAATTGAGGGAATATTTTGGTACTTTTCTAGTTTATTAATTCAATTTAATTTAATATTGTGAATTAAGGGATTAATTAATACGCAACAAGCCCCCCCCCCCCCCCCCCCCCCCCCCCCCTCTCTCCTCTCTCTCTCTCTCTCTCTCTCAAAGGGTTAAATTTTTAATTATTAACCCTACAATGTGAGAAAAGTAGAAAAAAATGAAAGTAATGACAATTTGATCCTTTGTTTTTTTTTTTTTTTATCATTATTATTTGAAATTTTTAAAATGAGCAATCTAATTGTGAGAGTGTGCTATTTGATTATTTCTCCACTATTTCTTCATCTTCTTTCTCTAATATTCTTTATGGCTATAATTGACTAACTCATAAGCTAGATTAATGGTGGCAAAAGGAGATGATATAAACATAGCCATTAATGCAAAACTATGGAAAAAAATAATTTAATTTGCACCCATTCTTCTCTTTTCTTAGCATTCTTGCACCATTACTTTCCACTTATTATTATTTCACTTTACTTTTATTTAATGGATGCACTGGTCAATAATGATGATTATATATTTTGCACATATCAGTCTAAATTACTAATTATTATCCATTAATGTGTCATTAGTTGCTCTGTATTTGTAATCCCTTATATAAATAAAAAATGTATTTGCTTTGATTTTTATTGAAACTATATATATATATAATATATATATATATATATATATATATATATATATATATATATATATATATATATATATATATATATATATATATATATATATATATATATATATATATATATATATACATCATTTTGTCATTTGGAAAACACACAGACCACTTTTATATTATTTTGTCATTTGGAAAACACACACACATAATTTATTTATATATCATTTTGCCATTTGCAAAATAATATTACTATTTGTTATCCTCTCCCTTCAGAAAACATTTAAAATAAAAATTAAAAAAAATATTTATTCTTCTATTTTTCTTAAAACAAAATATATAGCATATTTTATTTATCATCATTTTGACATTTGGAAAGAGGCACATACATCAATTTTGGATAATCTTCTTGTGAACTAGGGGTGTCAATTTTTGAAACGATACAAAATCCAACACGGACCGACTTTGAATCAGAATTGGAAGTAGCGACCGGCGACAAGAGCTCAGCTCGCGCTTCTTTAGCCAAATCTCATAAATCTGAGTCGGGTCGTGTCAACCTGGCAACCCACGTAGGTCAGGTTCAAGTTGACTCAACCTAGATGTTTGCAAAAACAAATCGAGTTTGGGCGGACCAGTTTAGAGATGGGCCAACTCGAATTCGACCCGAACCTGACTCATCGACCCAAATTGACACCCCTATTGTGAACACTTGCAAAGTAATATTACTAATTGTTATCCTTTAATTTGTCATTATTAACTCCTCATTTGTAATTTTCTAACAAAAAGTAAAAACAAAAAAAACAAAAAACAAAAAACAAAACATTTTATCTTTGATTTTTTTTAAATAAAAATATAACATATATGTCTTAATCATTTTGACATTTGGAAAAATTCTCTTGATCTGTAATCCCTTAAGAAAACATTTCAAAAAAACCAAAATACTTATTCATCAATTTTTCTTAAAATAAAAAAATATATAACATTCTTAATTAATATCATATTTTATTGTTGCCGGTTTATTTTGATATTTTAAAAAGGCACACACAACTTTACACGCGCCCCCCTTAACATCAAGATGATTCTAGTCTTAAGTCATCTCCAACTGAACGTCAAACAATCATTTATAATTTGCCACGAGCTTCTACAAAACACCAAATTCAACAAATATGTTAATTTTCCTTCTACGACATGATCATCTCAACACTATTAGATGGATCCTAAAAGTTAATTCAATAATCCAAGTCAAATAGAAGAGAGAAATAAATTTTTCCAATTTATTTGTGCTTAAATATCTTATAAGCTTAATTATCTTCATATGATGAGCTTGCTTTATAAGTCATTTTAATTAAATCTTCTGTCTCCACAATGTCACCAAATGCAATTGTAGAGTTTTGCTTCTTAATTAAGTGAAAAACCTTAAACAACTCTTCAATCTAGAGAATATTCATACAAGTGGGGCTTTGTCTGGGATGCCACCGCAATAAATTATTGAAGACTTTTGGTTTATCTTTTTCATACATGAGGCATCTTCACCAACAAAGAAAGAAAATGTCCACAAAAAAAAAAAAGCTAGTAGTAAAATATATAAGGCTCGATGTTGATCTTAGGGGTGTAAACGAGTCGAGTCGAGTATTTACCCTATCAAGCCTGACTCGTTTAATCCAGCTCGAGCACGAGATCGAGCTCAATTGATATTATAAAAAAATAAGTAGTCAAATAATATATATATCTATAATCGAGTAGCTTGATAAGCTTTCGAGTCAAGTCGGGTCAAGTTGAGCTCGAACTCATAAGAGCTCGAATGTAGGCTCGAGCTCGAAGCTCGACTTGTGAGCTCGTTAACGAGTCAAGTTCGAGCCGGCTTGGCTCACTTACACCCCTAAGTAAATCTTCTTATTTTTGTTAAAAATTAAGCTGCTAATAAAGGGAAGAGGGACATAAAAAAATTAGTATTTAAAAAGTATGTTGCTAAAATTTTCTCTTTTTTTTATTCTAGATATGCAAAAATAGATACATGCCCAAATGATTGTTCGCAGATAGAAAGAGATGCATAAACTTTTGAATGACAAAAAGAAAAAAAAAATAGTAAAGTGACACAGTATAGTTAAACATTCAAAAAGGACAGATAAATGTAGCAGGGCAGGAATTATTGGGAATAATGCTCGTCTTGTCTTTGCTGTGATCTGCCAGTTTACAAAATCTTAAAGCAAACAAAATTTTGCATGAAAAATGACATCATAAACTTGGCATCCTTCTCAAGAATAGTTAGCCCAGGTATACAAATTGCATAATCATAATTCAAAGCCATAGTAATGTAATCAAACATAGTAACCTGTGAAGGTGAATCCTCTTCCAGCAATCTCCCCCACGCAGAACCAAGCATATAATTCCAGACCAAACAGAGCAGCAATGCCGAGATCCTCAACCTTCAAGTCTTGCCTGTTCCTCCAAATGTGCTTCACGCCCTCCAGCTCTTTCCAGAATGATTCATAGCGGCCAGGAATGCTGAAAAGAGTGTTGCTAAGTTAATCAAAAGACTTTTTTTTTTTTTTTCCTTTCAAGTTTCAAGTCGATAAGCTATGGTGGATTTGATAAAAATGGAATAGAGTGAGGATGTGGGTGTCGGATGCGTAGTCGTAAAGCTTGCATCAAGACTTAGGCTTCGTTTGGGACGGCTTTCTTTCTGCTTCTTAAAGCGACTTTCTAGTACAAAAATTCTTAATTTTGTACTAAAAAACTACTTTAAGAAGCAATAAGAAAGCCGTCCTAAGCAAGCTTCGTTTGGGACGCGGCTTTCTTATTGCTTCTTAAAGCAATTTTCAATATAAAATTTTAAATTTTTTATTAAAAACCTGCTTTAACAAGAAGTAAAAAAGTCATCCCAAACGAAACCTTAAACTACCCCGTTGCCTGCATCCATCCTCCAATCATCTCCCCCTAAAATATCTCCACCCACACCATGACGAATATAATGTAAATCACCAACCACACTTTTCAGCTCCATCCTGTCCATCTTCAAGTCGTTTCCACACTCACCATCAAAAACAGAATCACTGGTAAATATATCCTGAGCACTTCCACAATCGTCGCATGCACATAACCCATGGCCTTTAAATTCTCCGGTGAGAAGCAAGACCAAAATCCTTTGCCAAAAACTTTGATTTTTTTTTTTTTAAATCATATAACAAGCACTTAAAAAACATTACATATAAAACAAAACAAGATTATATAACTACAAACAAAATTTAACATATTAAACGCTGCGATAAAACTTTTAGCATATAAACTCTAAGAAGCATGCTTGTCCACCAGTAGTCAACACTGCTTTACAGTCATTGTCGGCTATATGCCCAAACTTGTACAATACCAACTACATCAAGCCTTTATCTCTCTAAGTGAGGTCAGCTAAATGAATCATTTTTCTCCATTGTGTCTTGTTAAGAGTCAAATTCTTATTTAAATCGAATAAAAAAGTCATTTCTAATATTTTTTAACCAAGCCTTTTTAGATCTACCTCTACCTTTTTAACACAGGCCAAATCTAATTCATTTACTCTCCTAACCGGGTCATCAAAAGGCCGATGTTTTATGAGACCAAATCATCTAAGGTGAGTCTCTAATCTTATTTGCCACTGGAGCAACTCCAACCTTCTCACATATACATTCTATCTCTAAAATTAAAGCCACTCATCCACCTGAGCATCCTCAATCTCTCACTCAACTTAATTGTATGCTTCTCTTTTAAGGCCAACAATCTACGTCATAAAACATTGCAGATCTCACCACCATCTTATAATATTTACCCTTAAGTTTGAGGGGTAGGTACATTTCCATCACACAACAGACCCGAAGCATTTCTCCACTTCAACCATCCAACTTGAATTCTACTAATAATACCCCCATTAATTTCATCATCACTCGAGGCGATAGACCTGAATATTTAAAATATGTACTCTTATTAATGACTTGATCAACCAAAATCACCATCCCCATTTAGATCTATTACTATTAAAATTATACTCAATGTATTCGGTTTTAGATATACTCAAACAAATACTTTTGCACTTTAAGGTTAACCCATAATTTAAGTTTACCTTCAACTTACTCTCTAGTCTTATCAACAAGAATAATATCATCAACAAAAATCATAAACCAATGTACATCCTCCTGAAAAAGTCTAGCAAGAGCATCTATGACTAAAGCAAAAGGATATGGGCTTAAAGTTGATCCTTGATGTAATCCAACTGAAATAGGAAAATACTTGGTCCAACATCCTTGTGTTTGAAAACAAGTAACAGCTCCTACATACATATCCTTAATGACCTGACTATAAGCATTATTAACTCCTTTCTTTTCTAAAATTCTGCATAGCACTTCTCTTGGAACTTTATCATAAGCTTTCTCTAAATCAATAAATATCATATTTTAGATCCTCCTTATTCTCCATATACTTCTCCATCAAACCTCTCATAAATATATAGCTTTCTTAGTAGACCTACCCAGCATGACTCCAAATTGATTTTGAGAAACATTAGTATCACATCATAGCCTATGCTTAATAACTCTCCCAAAGTTTTAAAGTATGACAAATTAACTTAATTACTCTATAATTCGCACACTCTTACACATCGCCTTTATTCTTAAAAATTGGAATCAACACACTCCTCTACTAATATGGCATCATTTTAGTCTTCAAAATAATATTGAAAAGTTTCGTAAGCCAAAAACTTTTATCTCCTAAGCATTTTCACACCTCTATTAAAATATCATTAGGTCTAACAACTTTTCCACACTTCATTTTCTTTAAAGCCTCTCTAACTTCAATTTTAATAATACACCGATAAAAACAAATAAATGTATTACCAAAGTCAATCATATTCTCACAATCTTCATTAAAAAGCTTATCAAAATATCTCATCCACTTTTAATAAAATCACTTTTTGATCTTCATCCTTAATGCACTTCACTTGAACTAAATCTTTATTTCTCTTATCCCTTTGTTTGTTTATATATATATATATATATATATATATATATATATATATATATATATATATATATATATATATATATATATATATATATATATATATATATATATATATCTTTCGTCCTTCTTAGTATCTAATATATTATATAAATAATTAAAAACAAAATTCTTTGTATCACATATTATTTACTTAGACACCTTATGGGCATCTTTATATCTTTCACAAATTTGTGAGTTTTTACTTTTAAACTAATTTTTATAACAAAGTATCTTTTTATTTTCTTGCACATTATGATTTTACTATCAACTATTTTTACTATTAGGAGTTTTTCCTTTTGATACTCCTAGCATATCATTTGCAAAATCCTTAATATCATTAGCTATTTTTTTCCACATGGCATTAGCTTACTCATATACAATCAAAATCTTAAGATCTTGAATATTACTATAAAAAGTATTTTCATTGGTGTTATTTAAATGATCCCATCTAATCCTAAGACAACATTTTACTATATTTTCATATTTTTCCCCTTCATACTAAAGGCTAAAACTAATAAACAATGTTGTGTACGTAAATTTTCACTCAAAATAACTTTACAATCTTTGCAATCTGTTAGCCTAGTGGACCAGTCTCACTACAACCGGCCCATAGTGAACCGATCTGGGTTTACTCCAGGAAGGGGCGGAGATAAAGAGAGAGGGAGAGGAGTGGGGTCCACTAAGAGTTCAAATTCAAACTCCTTGGAGGGAAAGGAGGCGGCGGCATGGGTTGATTAGTAATTTGGGCTTAATTAATTAATTGTATGCTTTAAGTAGGATGAGGGAATTAGGATTAGGGTAATGCATGGTTTGAGTTGTTCTCTTTGAGTTTTCTTTGAGTCTTGGGCTCTAGATTCATCGTCTAGAGATTGGGAGAGAACGATCCTCCTCTCGAATTGAGGATCAATTGTATCTTGCTTAGTGTTTGTTTTTTTGGTTTGATTCCATTATTACAATCTGTCATTTTGGATTGATTTCATCAAGATTTTTGAATTATTTCAGTTGTTTTTTATCAATTCTTGCTAGGTTTGCTTGCGAACTCAAGTATTTCCTATCACAATCAAAACGATCTATTTTTCTTATAAGAAAATAATCAATCTGAGTTTTGTTATATCCATTCTTATAAGAGATGAGATGCTCCTCTCTTTTCATAAATAAGGTGTTAGCAATTATAAAAAAAAAGGTGTTAGCAATTATGAAATCATAAACAAATTCATAACCACCATAAATGCTTTTAAAATCTTCTACCTCTCTACCAACATATCCATTTAAATCCCCTTCAATAAAAACACTTTTTTCAAGAGGTATCTTTTGTATTTCTTTTAGGTCATTCCAAAATTTTAATTTTAAACACATCAAAATCTACTTGAGGAGCATAAGCACTTAAGATATTAATAATCTTATCACTAACAACAATATTTAAAGTTATTAAACAAAATTAAAAAAAAAAAATAATATTTAAAGTTATAACTCTATCTTCATTTCTATTAATTTTTACTACATCATCCTTCAAACTCTTATATATAATCATACCTACCTCATTTCTAGTACAACTCCTACATGAATATCATAGCTTAAATTCTAAACTATCAATCTCTTTACCCTTCTCTCCAACCCATTTAGTTTCCTTAAATACATAAAATATTTATCTTGCTATGAATCATAATATCTATAAATTCCATTAATTTTCCTTGTATGCCCGAACTTGTGTTGAAAAAAAAAGGCATAACTATGCGGGAAATGGATGATTTGAACCATGATACTATGCCATAGTCATTACCAGTGTGCACTTCCCTTGCATAGAAGGAAACCTCATGTCCATCGGAGATGAATTCACACGTTTGCTTGAGAAAGATAAAGCAAAGATTATTTTCTTCAACCGAAATGCTTGAAACTACTCAATCTGCTATTCATAATTACTTCACTTAGTACTCAAATAAAAGGTGGGTGGGTTGGATTTGACGAACAATCAAATAGCAATACAAACTATAGGAATCAGACAAAATAGACTCGTAGCCATCATCATATATATATATATATATATATATATATATATATATATATATATATATATATATATATATATATATATATATATATATAGAGAGAGAGAGAGAGAGAGAGAGAGAGAGAGAGAGAGAGAGAGAGAGAGAGAGAGAGAGAGAGAGAGAGAGAGAGAGAGAGGCATGTATGCGTGCCTTCTGCTTTCAGATTTAATACGCCAGAAACAAAAGCAAAAAGGGTCTCAAGGCCAACGTCTTCAAGAATAATAATCACGTAAAGGGAAGCAAGGCCTTGAATAAATACTTCGTCCCCCCTCAAAGGAGGCCTTGCCTGCTTTACTAATACATATTATTGTGAAACATCTAAAATATATGCATAGGCAAGGACATGGCATAAATCTTCCTGCACCACATACTCACAAATTTACCACAGAACAAAGAAACAAATCATGAAGGAGACTGCAATTCCAAAGTATAATTTGTCATACCTATCACCTTCATTAATTAAAAGTTCAAACCTTATAACTCATAAACATCAATAAAAGGTATTCTCCATCTGCATTTGTGCCATTTCTTGGTCCAATTTTAAACAAAATTAATCCACGTTAATAATTCAAAATTCAGAATAAATGTTGGCATGCAAATTAATATTTTTCTTCCCTTAACATTTCAAAGATATGAAGCAAAGAAGCATGCAAAAATACAAAAAATAAGTAATGCCTTTTAGAGTGTTACATAGCTACATTGTCATAATCACACTTGGCCTAGCTAATAATTGATCGTGATTTCTAGCGAGCGATAAGAAAGAATCGAACAATTTTAAGTTTCCAACTATCGAACAATTTTAAGTTTCCAACTATAAAATAATCGCTTGGCAATTTAAGAGTAAGATTCCTAGATTAACCCCTCCCCATTGAAATGAACCCATGCACTTAATATAACCTCTTTTTTTCCTAGAAGACCATAATAGGGCCTGAAAAAGGTTCAAGAAATTTTTAACAGAAAGCTAGATATATCGAGGGACTAAACTTTGTTTTTAAGATGAAAATTCCATTTCTAAAGAAGGAAAAGTAGCAGCCAATACCCAGCCTCTGCCATTTCAATAAAGATGTCGATTAAAAACTCAGAAAAATCAACACACAAATTTTATAGTAATATTGATATGCCAAAAAAGGATGAATCATGGAACAAAAAAAACATGTAACAATCAACAACATATATATTAAATGGACAAAAAGAGGACTAAAAAAAAAAACGAATTGTAAAGGTTATACAATGTTGGGGAAAAAATGGGAAAGGTTAAGCAGAAAGAATTTTGCCCACCAACACTTCTTGAGAGAGAATTTATGGAATGATGATCTCAGATTTGAATATATCGCCAGGAAACACAAGCATTTGCAAGATATAAATCAAATATCCTAGCATAAGGCCAATGTGATAAACTCAGACTTTTATCATGCAAAAAAGGCCATACAAGCAGAAAAACTCATCATATAGCCCGTAAAAGTGGTCAACCTACTAAAAACCACTAATTTTCTCAATGGGTTGCTAGTCTAAAAGAAAATTGAAGGATAAGTTGTATTAGAAAAAAATCTAGGTAGAAAAGCATATCCAATATGTTTTTATCTTATTTTGGAAGCAGAGAAGGATGATTATGTAAAGATTGCTCCAAATTTGTTAATGGGACTGCTACATTGATTTGGTTAACAGCATTGCACGGGATCTATTGTAGGACAGGTACAAAATTGAAAACTAATGGTTTTTGGGATTGATTTTCTTCGACAAGAATAAGGTCAAAATTTTGTTACAAATTATTCTATTATGGAGCTGGAAATTAAAATTAGAACAATATTTTAATTTTAATTTTCATCTCCTTAATAAATAACTAAATATAATAGGAAAAACGAGTGTCCTTGAATATTGCAATCAACTGCTGTAAAGAAATAGAAAAAAAAAAAGGTGGAAGAGATAGAAGACTTGTGTTCTGAACTTTGAGGAGCATCTCATAAGAGATATTGTATGATTTGGGTCTATGTAATTATTATCAACTTGAGCGGCTATGTATTTCTACAAGATGTTAGCAAAGTTTCCTATAAAGTCAATCTAGGAGAAAACTTGACTATATCTTAAAGTATAATGAAAACAATCAAGAAAAAGAACCATCATAGGATAAAGTGATGGAATTTGAAATATGAAAAATTGTAAATTTTGAAGATATGTTGCGAAGGGAAGTAAATTAGAATTCATTAG
This sequence comes from Dendrobium huoshanense, assembly GCA_016618105.1. NCBI lineage: Eukaryota > Viridiplantae > Streptophyta > Magnoliopsida > Asparagales > Orchidaceae > Dendrobium > Dendrobium huoshanense. The sequence continues at coordinate 39,444,982 of CM028343.1, read as the reverse complement.
TTGGGTCAAAGCTGATATGAAATAAGATGTTTGGTTCCATTTAAGAAGATTAGTAGAAGCTCTAAGTGATGCAGGACTACTTAGATGCCATGCTTATGGATTCATGCGAGCATTGCACAACTAATAGATTAGAACAATTTCGGAACAAAATTACAAGCAATTTTCAAACGACAATTAAAACAAATGAGTGGATCAATTGCGCAGGCTAAATCACATGCTCCGAGTTTGAACTATCAAGATAATTAAGAAAATATAAGCAATACAGAATAGTAGTTTTCAAGTTAAATCCCTAATCTAACAACGAGACATAGGGTGCATAGAAGATTACACTCAATTCCTACAAATGACTAGGCTTGGCAAGAGCAATTGAAGGCGCTTTCGTGATTACAATCATCCAATGAGAATTTAGATTTAGAAGAAATAAAATGCAAGTGAAAAGGAGAACCTTTGTTAAGGAGGCGCGACAAACCTCCACTCAATGCTTTCGAAGTGCTCTTCAATAGATCCCGTCATTCATTGGTGCTTGGAAATAAAATCTTTGTAGTACAAGGGTACAACTCTCAAGTAGCGGCGAAGAGAGAACTCCAAGCTTCCTTCCAAAATCTGAAATTGTCCCTTTCAAACATCTGAAATGACTCTGGAATTATCTCAGAAATCTGAGGATAATTCTCAGTTTTGATGTTGGGGAAGGAAGGACTTGAAGTAGGGAGGTATACGGGATAATCCACAGAGAACCAAAAGTGGAGAGAGGATGCAAACTCACACACATCTTCCCTTACAATCTGAGAACAGTTCAGATTTTCAAAAAAAATCTGAGAAGAGTTCTCAGATTTCAGTGGGCTAGGGCGTAGAAACTTTGAGGAGAAGTCTAGCCTTAGTCGTGAGTAGCAAGCTGAGAGCAACTTCCTTTTCAGGCTTTGGAAGAGAGAGTTTAATTAGTGTAATTAGGGAGAGGAGGGGGCGGTGAAAAGGAGGAGGAGTTGGTGGGATTGAGAGGGAGTGGGCGTTTGTTTCCTAAATCCAGTTTCTAGTATAAGGAAATAATTGAGATCCTGGATATGCATGAGAAAATCGGCCCAGGTAGGAATTACGGGACTTGAAATTATTTCCAAAATAAGTGGCTTAGAGTTAGGAAACAACTAAATGGAGATTACTGAGATATTGAAGAGGGGCCAGCGGCAATATTCAGGGGAAACAGGAAGAGATTTAAGGAGTTAATATAGCTTCCAAATTTGGATTTATGAAATTAGAAAGCTATAATCAAATCCTCTCTCATTCAAAATTCAAATAGGATTGTATAAATGAACTTTCCTAAAATAGAAGTTGAAGATTAGGAAAGTTTTGAATTTCAAATCAATTGAATTTGAATTTCAAAATTTATCCAACTTCGATCAATCTAAATTAGGAAACTTCTAGGAGGTAATGACGTGGAGATGGCCGGTGGTCATTGGAATGGTGGCCGGTGGCTTTATGGAGGTTTGGGGAAAATTTGGCCGTGGGTGTGGAGAGGGATGGAGGTGTCGGGTGAAGAGGGGAAATCGGCGGCTAGGTGGGAGGAAAGAAAGAAAAGAGCAAGAGCGAGGACAAAGGAAGGAGATATGAGAAGGAACCACGAACCCGACTTATCAAGGTTGGTGGGTATTACGCCAATCTTCTTCCTCTCCTAGGAAGCTCTCTCCATTAGAACTCTCAAGCTCTCAACGCTCATGCGAGAAGGAATTTTTCATAATCAATCATTCATTAACCTCAAAATAATACAAAGGGGGCTTTAAATAGCCTCATACAAAAGACTCCAAATAAAATGACACAAATGCCCTTAGGCTTACACATGACAACTCCCATAAAAAGGGGTGCAACGGGAAATAATAAAACACACATAAGCAAATAATAAAATGCATGAAAATAAAATACATCGACTCAAAAATATAAAGACTCGATCGTGGCCGTAGATCGGCGGCCACGTCACTGGTAAACTTTCCATGATGATCTGATGTCCCCATCATTCTCCCGGGGTGGGAGAAAACTCGGCTCCGTCGAGTAAGTATCTGTAGCGCTCTCGTAGATCTCAAGTGCATCTAGGTCAATCTGCTGCAGCTCCTCACGATCTAGCCACGTATCCTCTGACTCAGGCTTTCCTTTCCACCTGATCAAATATCTTCTTCGTCCTCCTTCTCTTGTGGATATGATCTCATCACTTAAGACTGCCTCCACTTGCTCTGCTATAAGAAATTTGGAAATATTTGGTAGTGGAGGTAGGTTTGGGATCTCACAAGGTGGGTTCACACAAGGCTATTTTGATAGTGGATTTTGTGGGTTAAAATCAGGACCTTCATATGCCACTAAGTCTTCTATGTTAAAAGAGAGATTTATATTGAAATCTGCAGGCAGATCCACTATATAAGCATTGTCATTAATTTTCTTAAGAATCTTGAAAGGCCCAGCACTCTTTGCATGCAATTTCTTAACTAATCCTGGAGGGAACGGTCCGGACGAATCCGCACCATAACAAAATCACCAACCTCAAAAGTTTTAAATTGACGTTTTAAATCTGCATGTAATTTGTATTCCTGATTATTTTTTTCAATTTGTTGTGCAATGTCCTTATGAAAGTCATGCAGATGCAGTGCAAATGAGAATGCAAGAGACTCGAAATGTATGATGATTGACATGAATTGTGGACTCTCACAAAATTTTTTTAAACGGAGGAAAAATTTTGGATGAAGCCAACACACTCACAAATGCACATAGATATGAATAAAGGTGTATCAAACACAAAATGAGAGGACGCAAGATTTCCATGTTTAAGGAAACGGGTGTAGGAGGAGCAATGAAAACATCCTTAGCTATAAGAGTATTCCCGTATAGAGTTTCAGCTAGGGTCTTAGATAGTCTCCTAGGGGAAGCAGGGTAATCTAGCAAAATTGACAACTATGAGAGAGATGGTCCTTAACAGGGAAGGACAAGACTATGGAGGACTTAATGGAGGAATCATGAACATGATCAGATGATGGGTCCTGACTCACAACAATAATGGGATAGCCCAAGGAGTCACCAGCAGGTATGGGACTCAAAAGATGGGGTATAGTGTCTAGAACAGAAGTGAGTATAGCATATAGAGAGGTGGCATGAAAGTGAAGGCTAATATTCTCTCTAACATTAAAGTTAGTACGATGAATGGTGAGATAAGTCCCATCAAGATAGACACATTCGTTCAAATATAAATCTAAAGGAGCAACTCCTAAAACAGGTTCCAATAAAACAAGAGGATGTTCATCTTCCAAATTAGGCTCAGAGTAATTCAGATTTAGATTACTATCTCCCGAATTCAATTTCAATATGCTCAAGGTCAGATCAGTTTCTTTCGGGATCAAATTAATATCATCCGGGCAGCCCTTGTCCAACGGGATATCCTTGATGAGACTAGGATTAGGATGGGCTAAGGTATCAATGCTCAAAGGTTCTAAATCTCCTACATCAGTGTCTAATTCAATCAATTCAGTTTCATCATCAAAGAAATCCTCGTCATCAATGATATCATTAGTATCCACGAAATGGATGCACTCAATTTTAGGTTCAAGGGACGTTTTCTGACTGGGATGGCTAGGAGTCGACCCAAGTGGGAAGTCACATGGGATCGATCCAACAGAAGACCCAATAGAGGGTCGGTCATCAAGGCTAGGTGAGGACCTATAGGGTGGGGCAGCAACCCTGATGTCACTAAGGTATGGGTGGTCTTGACCACAGTGATGTCCACGGTTTGTCCCAACAAAAGAGGCAAGATGGTGTTTTAGATTACTAGGTGTTGGGGTAAGGTGAGTGGGTGGTGGGTGAGGGAGGTATTTTAACTCAAGTTCTCGCCTCATGCTTTTCATATCAGAAATAGAGTATTCACCACGAAACTCTCTATAATCTTCTACCCTCATCCAAAACTGACAAGCATGACCATTCAGGAGAGACCTAGCAATGTTAGCTTGTTGGGACTCATGAATACAATGAGATTCAAAATAGTCTTCTAATCGTCTAATCCACTCCTTAAAGTAGTAAGGGTTCGATGAACCATCAAAAGTGGGCAAACGATCATGTGACTCTAAGTGAGGTCGTTGCGGCTTGGATTCATGACTAGGTTGATAAATAGAATGGTTAACCTTCCGACTGACATGATTGACCGACTGTGACACATACCTACAGTGGGGAATGTCAACATGTTTCTCATTCATCATTTTAGTTATAGCGCCCACTATATTAACTAGGTCATCTAACTTCTTTTGAAGTTCTATCGGGTCCATTGCTAGACACTAGGGGTCACTTGGGAGTGAAACAAAGTAGCGGACAGCACCTATCACAAGAGTAGACTCCCTGGAATGACACCAAATGGTGCAGAAATTGTTTGGACAGCAACTAAAACAAAGTGCAAAGCTTTCCTAGACAACTAGAAGAGTTATTACGAAGATGGCAGCACTTAAATACCCAAAATCAACACTTAATGCTCACTAAATGTATGTAGAAATTTCTGGACAGCAAATGTAAGTGAAGATTAAAATGTTTTTATAGATGTTATGCATGCCAAATTAAATATGCAAGCCTAAGTAATTGCCTAGGATGAATTCTAGCATATGTAACGCATGCTAGCCATGCTCTGATACCAGATGATGCAGGACTACTTAGATGCCATGCTTATGGATTCATGTGGGCATTGCACAACTAATAGATTAGAACAATTTCGGAACAAAATTACAAGCAATTTTCAAACGACAATTAAAACAAATGAGTGGATCAATTGCGCAGGCTAAATCACATGCTCCGAGTTTGAACTATCAAGATAATTAAGAAAATAGAAGCAATACATAATAGTAGTTTTCAAGTTAAATCCCTAATCTAACAACGAGACGTAGGGTGCATAGAAGATTACACTCAATTCCTACAAATGACTAGGCTTGGCAAGAGCAATTGAAGGCGCTTTCGTGATTACAATCATCCAATGAGAATTTAGATTTAGAAGAAATAAAATGCAAGTGAAAAGGAGAACCTTTGTTAAGGAGGTGCGACGAACCTCCACTCAATGCTTTCGAAGTGCTCGTCAATAGATCCCGTCATTCATTGGTGCTTGGAAATAAAATCTCTGTAGTACAAGGGTACAACTCTCAAGTAGCGGCGAAGAGAGAACTCCAAGCTTCCTTCCAAAATCTGAAATTGTCCCTTTCAAAAATCTGAAATGACTCTGGAATTATCTCAGAAATCTGAGGAGAATTCTCAGTTTTGATGTTGGGGAAGGAAGGACTTGAAGTAGGGAGGTATACGGGATTAATCCACTAGAGAACCAAAAGTGGAGAGAGGATGCAAACTCACACACATCTTCCCTTACAATCTGAGAACAGTTCAGATTTTCAAAAAAAATCTGAGAAGAGTTCTCAGATTTCAGTGGGCTAGGGCGTAGAAACTTTGAGGAGAAGTCTAGCCTTAGTCGTGAGTAGCAAGCTGAGAGCAACTTCCTTTTCAGGCTTTGGAAGAGAGAGTTTAATTAGTGTAATTAGGGAGAGGAGGGGGCGGTGAAAAGGAGGAGGAGTTGGCGGGATTGAGAGGGAGTGGGCGTTTGTTTCCTAAATCCAGTTTCTAGTATAAGGAAATAATTGAGATCCTGGATATGCATGAGAAAATTGGCCCAGGTAGGAATTACGGGACTTGAAATTATTTCCAAAATAAGTGGCTTAGAGTTAGGAAACAACTAAATGGAGATTACTGAGATATTGAAGAGGGGCCAGCGGCAATATTCAGGGGAAACAGGAAGAGATTTAGGGAGTTAATATAGCTTCCAAATTTGGATTTATGAAATTAGAAAGCTATAATCAAATCCTCTATCATTCAAAATTCAAATAGGATTGTATAAATGAACTTTCCTAAAATAGAAGTTGAAGATTAGGAAAGTTTTGAATTTCAAATCAATTGAATTTGAATTTCAAAATTTATCCAACTTCGATCAATCTAAATTAGGAAACTTCTAGGAGGTAATGACGTGGAGATGGCCGGTGGTCATTGGAATGGTGGCCGGTGGCTTTATGGAGGTTTGGGGAAAATTTGGCCGTGGATGTGGAGAGGGATGGAGGTGTCGGGTGAAGAGGGGAAATCGGCGGCTAGGTGGGAGGAAAGAAAGAAAAGAGCAAGAGCGAGGACAAAGGAAGGAGATATGAGAAGGAACCACGAACCCGACTTATCAAGGTTGGTGGGTATTACACCAATCTTCTTCCTCTCCTAGGAAGCTCTCTCCATTAGAACTCTCAAGCTCTCAACGCTCATGCGAGAAGGAATTTTTCATAATCAATCATTCATTAACCTCAAAATAATACAAAGGGGGCTTTACATAGCCTCATACAAAAGACTCCAAATAAAATGACACAAATGCCCTTAGGCTTACACATGACAACTCCCATAAAAAGAGGTACAACGGGAAATAATAAAACACACATAAGCAAATAATAAAATGCATGAAAATAAAATACATCGACTCAAAAATATAAAGACTCGATCGTGGCCGTAGATCGGCGGCCACGTCGCTGGTAAACTTTCCATGATGATCTGATGTCCCCATCACTAGGATAGTTTGAACATATATATATTAGTAATGAGATTTGATGATGAAGCAAGAAGGTAAAAAAAAAAACTATTAAAGAAGAAAAATGTGGTTTTAAGGCATAGTAAAAGATAATTATTAGTAGACGTAACAATAATTATAAGAAAATTAAGAGTTTTGCAAAGGATATAAAGAGCATAGCAAAAACTACAACTTAAAATAATTTGTATAATAGATTTGGCTTAAAATGAAACTATATAAAATAGCAAAGATTCGGAAGATTTAGAGAAGATTTAGAGAATTTAATCGATTAAGATGTACTTAGAAACAAATCTAACAAAATCTTAGTTAAAGATGAAAATGTTTTCTTTAAAAAAATTTTAATATTTTTTGAAAGAATATAATAAATAAAATAATGGCATATATTATAGATACATCCAAAAAAATGAAGTAAAGTGATGCAAATAAAAAAAAAAATTGAGTTTTGATATTACTTTAGTTGATTTTATTTGAATAATTTTACTAATTTTATATGAGATATTTTGGGTGAAAGCATGCCTATAATGATGATCCCTATTTGTGCTCTCTAACTATGTTAGTCCAGTCCAATTCGCTATTGGCTCTTTGGTTTAATTCCCACAATTGGTTCCCTGCAGTAACCATTGGTTCACCAGTGTTTCACTAATTAGATCTTTATTTTTATTTTTTTTTAATTAGATCTTTATTTAGTTCTCTACCATAGCAGCTAATTCCTACTCCTGCTCCTATCCAGTTTCCTTCAGTCTTGCTTCCATTCCTGCTTCAATTTGGTTTCCTTTAGTAGACGTAATATACTTATCTAATGGTTTTGGTGATCACCGACTTGTGATGTTCCTATGGAAAATTGGCACAGTAACTGAAAACTGGGACTCGCAATTTTTGCATTATAGCATAATGAACTGCTGTTGAAGTCTCTGAATTCTATGACAGTTGATTTGCCATGCCTTGCGGTTGTTGAATTATTGTTGCAAATTTGAAACCATATTTCCACATGTGCCAAAGCTTAGGATTACTGAATTAGACTTATTGAAGATGCTCTATTTCCTTTTATGTGTGATCAATTTTTAGCTTGTGATTATAATAATATAGCATTTATGATAATTGCTGGAATCAGGACTTGTGGATCTGATAACAAAACTACCAACTTAAGCCCTATCTGATTATAAATAGGAATATTGAAGCATGCTAAAAAAAGTCTAACAAAATTTTAAATCTCCAACTAACGTACTCATTGGATGAGAATTCTTCGAGCATGGTGCAAGTGCTGATGGAAAATTTTTTAGGAAAGCCATCTCTTTTACTGTTGTGTGACATGGATTCTTATTTGTTGACTTCTTCCTTATCTCTATTTTTACTATCCAATATTAGTGGTTGATTTTGTTGGGATTGATTAATTTCATATTTAGTACAATGTGGTTTCGATAGCAGTGTGAGTTCCAATCATCATGTAGTTTTTATTGGTCCTAAATTTCTAAATGAAATTTCTATTTGGGTGATAATTAAATTACCATTGGAATGATTTTCATGTATTTTTTAGTACTAATTAAAAGAAATGAATTCTTGTTTTAAATAAAATTTTATGAATGCAAATTTATTCTTGTGTGAGTGATCATGATCCAAAATTCACTGAGATAGGCATATATAGCCGTCTGAATGGAGGAGATCACAATACAAAATTTTTTGAGTAAATTTTGGATACTCAAACGAAAAATGATTTATAATCAAAGAAAGATTGTCATGTGATAAAGATTATTATGTGATTGGCCCAAAAGAGTTTTAGTGTTGGATGAAACATTGAACCAAGCACGCGCATGGGATTTGCTTTTAGAAGTTTAGAAAGTTAGGATTACCAATAATAGAGAACTAACCTTCTCCTTGTGTGTTTGTTGTCTTTGATCTTCTCTATTTTAAGGGCCATGATAGTGAATAACGCATAAAATGAATAAATACACTCTTAAACTAGTTTAGCAAGCAAATAACAGCTACAATTCCCAGTTCTTCCTTAATGGCTGCAGTTGGTGGCTATAATAGCAGAATGGTTTTCCCTAGCTCTAGCGCAACCTTTAGACAGAAGCAGAAAGAGGGAAAAGGAAAAGAGGCAAGTCCCTAATGCGCTTGGAAATGGAAACCAACAGGGAAGGAAATGGAAAACAAGTATAGCAGAAGAAAGGAAAGGCTAGATGAGTTGAAGGAAAAATTCAATCCATTGGGGATTCAAACGACAATGTACAAAGGGCTAATTTATAGCCAAAATGATAAACAAACTAAACAAAACCAAAATCCAAAAACTAAAGCAACTTATCTAAATGAAGTTAAGCTATTTGATAAGGTAAGTCCTTATCTAAATCGGTTGATAAGTAGAGTGCCAAGCATCCATCATTATGGCCTAAGATTAATGGGATATCTAATTCCATTTGTTCCCCTAACTTTCATCTCTTTGGATGGAAAAAACTTCTTAAAGCATAAGTGTAGATCAAACTCAAGTCTATATTGAAACTAAGATACTCATACAAGTTAATACTTAATCCGTTCTAAATCAGATAAATTCAACTATAAAAAAGTTTGACAATAATTTTTTTTCAAAACTGATTACTTGTACATCTATTAGAGATTTTGCAAAAATGTTTATTGTTGGGTAAATATCTCCACAAATGAATGAACCAAATCAAAATGAAAAAATGAAAAGATTTGTGCAATTTGTGCAAGTTATAAATACCATCAACACTTCGAAGGAAAGCAAGTATTAAAATGTTTGATACTTGACTTACCACAATTTTTTTAAATATTAATAGAAAATACCAAGATAGTATTCCAAAGAAATATTCTCTTCCCAGTATAGGTGGCCACAAAGGAGAGGGAGATTTCCATACAGTGAATTCTGGAGGGTTATCTTGCTTCTCTTTCATTCCCACCTCTCTTACTGGACACCCCATTCTTTTTAGAAGATTTCATTAAATTTTTGGATTGCTTCTTGATCTCCTCTATTTATGTGGAGATTCGAATTTCCTTGGATCTAAACTTAACATCTCCTTGTTTGACCACCCCCGTCATTATGGGAACTTGAATTGGCAATTCTACATTTTCATCCTCCATATTTGCTTGCTTGTATTTCATGCATTGGCCTTTGTAGAAATTTGGGTTTGATTATCAAACCTTCTACACCATATGAAATCCTCTAAAAGCCTCGAAAAATTACTAGTAACTTATTTTGACACATACATTTTTGGATATCTTTGGTTTAATGAGTTTGGAGAATAGTTTATTATCAATATTCTCCTAGATCAAATCATATACTTCGTATCCTAGATTTGAATCAAACAACCATAGACCCTAAGACATCTTGCATCATAAAGTTAGCATTATAAATGATGTATAAAGGAAAAGTTTTATATTCATATAAGATAACTATTGAGATTTGGGAAGTTAAAGAAATATCATAGTGGTTTGGTAAAAAGTCTTTGTAATGGAATTTTAAGACAAAAGAGGCCAAGTGATAGAAGATGCAATATGTTGAAAGTAATATTTAAAAAAAAAATTATTAAAAATTGTGATGACTATAAAAGAATTAAAAGTATTAGTCATGTTATGAAATTAAAGTAGAGAATCATAAAACATAGACAGAAAATTTAAATTCATATTTTACTCATGCCAAAAAGATCCACTATGAAAGTGTTTATTGTGTTAGATAGTTAATGGAAAGTAATAAGAAAAAAGAAATAATTTTTATATAAATTATATTGATCTCGAGAAGGCATATTATCAAGTAACAAATTAATTGATTTGATTGGAATTAAAGAAAAAATATATGTCAATATGCTCAAGTTTATATATATATATATATATATATATATATATATATATATATATATATATATATATATATATATATATATATATATATATATATATATATATATATATATATATATATATATATATATATATATGGGGTGGCATGTCTTCGAAGCAGCAGCTGATATATTGAATTTAGAAGTAGGAGCATGATCACACGAAAATTTTAAAAAGAACAAACAAGCCAAACCGTTTAGCGCATTCAAAGAATGCGCCAATTAGGATTTCACATTCTATCTGCTCCGCTGGCTGGTTGGCACATTTTTCCAGAAATTTTTGTCCGTTGTGGGGACAAGATCTGCTTATCCCGTGAAATTGCGTAGATTTCAGTGTGAGATCAATTAATTGAGGTAGTTGGACGGAGAAGGTTGAAGGCGAGTAAAGACTTATAAAAAGGGTGTTGTAGTTAGGGAAATACGGTTCAGAGAAATTGAAAGCCTCCGATTTGAGAAGGAATGTTAGTTCTTTTTTTTTTAGTTTGATTTTGTTATGTAAAAATTTTTTATGTTAAAGTTATAGTGATTTTGTTATAGATTTTATCATGTGAAAGTTATAAAAAAAAAATTTATGTTAAAATTGTAGAAATTTTTTTAAGGTAAAGTTACTATTTTCTTTTTTTTCTGTTGAAATTTCTTTATGTTAAAGTTAAAATTTATGTCTATCTATTTTTATTTGTAGATCAATTTAACTCGCATTATTTTGTTTAAAGATATTTGATCAGGTTCCTTTGTTAAAATTTCCTTTATGTTAAATTTAAAATTTTTTAATCATCATTTTAAGAAACTATTAAGTGTTAAGCTATTTTAACTAAACATATAGGAAAATTTTGTATTAAGTTACAATAAATTCCACCACAATAAATGATATAAATTTCTTGCTTGCTAAATGCATCAATAATCACTTCAATCATCCCTATGTAATTGCTCCCATTAGATCTGTGATATGTGGAGGAATGCTGACACGCTTTTAAATTTTTTCATCTATCAAGCTTTTTATGAAGAGGGAAAGAGAGAGGGGAGAGAGAGAGAGAGAGAGAGAGAGTAGCAAAGGGTTTTTAAATTATTTTTTTATAATATTTACATAATTTTTTAATTTTATATTTCATTTTTTATATATTTAAAATAAACACAATACTTATAAATATATAAATCTTTTAGTTATAAGTATTTAAATAATAATGTAAAAATATTAATAAAATTTTTATTTATAAGTATTAATTAAATATTTTATAAATCATATAGTTTATAAATTTTTAAATGTTATAATTTGAAATATTTAAATGATTTATTATAAATATCAATTAAATTTATAGTTATAAATTTAATTAAAATTTTTTATAAATGTTAAATAAAATTTTATTAATAAATATTAATTAATTTAATTTGTTATAAATAATATAGTTTATAAATATTTAATTCTAATAGTTATGAATATTTAATTGATTTTAATAAAATAAGGATTAATTAAATTGTTTGTAAATATTAATTAAAATTATAATTATAAATATTAATTAATTAATTTTTTTTAAAAGATTTTTTATAAATATCAATTTAATTTATAGATTTAAATATTAAAATAAATTTTATAATTATTAATTAAATTAATATTTATAAATATTAATTTATTAAACTTTTTATAAATGATATTGTTTCTAAATATTTAAATCTCAGTGGTTGCGCATTCTTTGAATGCGCTAAACGGTTTGGCTTGTTTGCTTGTTTTAAAATTTTCATGTGATCATGCTCCTACTTCTAAATTCAATATATCAACTGCTGCTTCTTAAAATTTGGCCTATATATATGATGGAGCTCATATTAGTATTAAAAGAAATAAAATAGTGATCAAATAGTTTTCATTTATGCGTATTGCAACAAGAGTGAAATTGAGCTACTTTTTTTGCATTGGTTATGAAGAGGCTTATAAAAGCTATTCAATATTAATGGAATTAGCATATGCTTTTGGCAAATGACAATGTTCTAATAAGAGAGTCAATTGTTGAAATAAGGGAAAAAGAAAATACAATGGAGAAAATATAGAGAATATAGAAGTGCTTAGAATTAGTGAAACAAAGACTAAGTACATGATAATACAATTTTGGAAGCATTATCAATCAATATTTAATGAAGATAACCTAAGAAAGGTCTGATGGGTTTGAGTACATTCATTGTTTAAAATTGCGCAATATGAGGCTCGCCTTGAGGCCCGCCTCGGCGCAATTTCAGTGAAAAATGCCTCGAGGCTTACGCCTCGAACTTTTATTATGAGGCTTACGCCTCATCTTGGCTGAGGCCCGCCTTGAGGCGCGCCTCGCCTCGCTGGCATGAGGCATATGCCTCGCTCTATTTATGTATGTTCTTATTTAAAACTTAGTTAAATCCTATACAAAAGCCCCAAAAAAATCATGTCCTCTTGCGCTCTAAAGCCGCATTAACTTCCTCTCAACTGCCTCGACCTCCAGCCCACCGCCTTCGCCGTAGCCACCACCGTCATAGTTGCCGCCGGGGATCACTTGAAACCGCATACCGCCACCATCTCCTATAAAAATTTAAGTATTACTCTTATTTTATGTTGATGAAAAACATTTATGAAAAATGAAGATGGTTGAAATAAATAAAGAAGTAGATTGACATGTATTGGACCCTACAGGTTGAGGCAAATGAGAGGCCAATTTTTTATGACGACTCAAATAAAAATCCCCTTAGTAATGATAGTACATATGATTTATGATTTGTTGTCAATTATTTTAACTTTATTAGTAATTAAATGTAGATGAGTAGGGAATTGATAAAGAAGAAATTTAGAGCTAAACTTGATGCTATATGATACGTTTATGCAATTCATATATTTTATATTATTTTTCTTATGTGATATTTGGATTTCAAATCTATATATAATTTATTATTTATCACTTTATATTTTGTGTAATTTTTTGTTTCATATTTATATAAATTTGTTACTTCATAGTTCAATAGAAAGTTAATATATCATCCTTTAACATATTATTTGGGCATTATATAAAAAATCATTTTTAACTTTTATTTTTTACTTAACGCAATTTTTATAATTTTTAAGCTTACGCCTCAAAACGCCTTGAGGCTTACGCCTCGCCTCATGAACGAAAAACGCCTCAATACCCAATTACGCAATTTTAAACCTTGAGTACATTAGATGTATAATATAAAATAATGAAAATATATATGAGAATAAAATTTTAGAATTAATGCTTGGTGGTTAAAATGGAAAAGTGTCTTTGGAGTAGTATGCTATAAGGTATATTATGGATATTTTAAGATAAATTTTATAAGACTTCAATTAGATTTGCTATGCATATGGTTTTGAATGTTCGACAGTATAAAAAAGTCATTGACAACCAAGCTGAGCTTGATAGGTATGAGAATACAAAGATGGATAAATAATCAAACTAATGACTATATTATTACAAGAACAGATAGAATAGTATCCATTAAGGATTAGATATTTGAAGTAGTTTTGGCATGTATGATGAAAAATAGAAAATGCACATATTAAACAAGTAGACAAAATTAGCAGCAAAGTATTAGAAAGAAAAAAAAAATCTACATAAGCAATATGGATAGAAGCTGTTGAAATGATTTGCAAAGAATGGGTTTAGCACCCCATGTAAAACTCAACAATAATGAAAAGATAATAAGGATTCATAAAGCAATCCTAAATAGTTGGGCATATATAAAACGAAGGAAAATTAGAAAATCACCATATTTATTTGGCCTGAGAGGTTTGGTTCTTCCATTATAGTGAGATGCGAGTACTTGAGTATAGGAAATAGTGTAATTTATCTTGTACACATGAGGCTTCTTGATAATAAATAAATAAGTTCCTCTATCCTATTCAGTGGATGGTCATTGTTTTATCCAAATCATGTAAATTTATGTGTATTCTATTAGGCATAATCTATTTGTTATTCCTCTCATGTTCATTGAGCTGGTTACTGAAATAAGTAGATTTATCCCAACAAATAGCACATAATTGGTAGTTAAAAACAATGTTTCACCTAGTCCGTGGCTCTCATAGGTCTTTAATATTTTCTATTATGGCTGAGCAAGATTCAAAAGTGATAACTCCCAAATAGCTCCACTTTGTTGAATGGACTACTGGTGGATAATACTTGATGAGCCATAAAAGCATCTATTTAAAGATAATAGTTATAGATATATCGAGCTCACATGAGAAGGCAGATAATTAAGACATGTAAAAATATTGGGATTCAAGCTTGAGTGCTTACTTTAGGTTGTCTGATTTTCACTGTGATTATAACAGAGTTAGTTTAATCGCATAGCTCAAGTTATTTAAACATGTTAAAACAAGTTATTTTGTGAACTGCTTTATTGATTTGCATGCAACATAATTGACATTGATGAGAAGATCAATAATTTGATCTTATGTGAGGATGTAGGCCATAAATATCACACCATTGTAATTTTTTAATTAATACAATGTTTGGCAAATTTTAGATTTTTAATGTCGTGTAGAATAGTGTTATATGTTATAAAGATTGCAGCTTTATTGCTACAATAGGCTTTAACGGTATTGGGGAGAAAAACTTTAATTTTTTTTAAAAATTTATTATCTATAACACTTCACAAAAACCATGTGTAACAAATTAAAATTTGACTTTAGCACTATTTGAAGCAACAACACTTTTTGCTTCTCCAAGCAGCAATCAGGTTAAATCCTAAAAAGGAAAAATATCCGGAGGTAAATATTCTATAATTGATGTCTCCTACTCAATTAACACTTGAGAAGATTTCTACCTAGAGATGGCCTTTATTTTGAAACAAGAGTTGTTTTCGTGAAGTCCTTTTGAGATATCTCAAGATATAGAACACATGTTCAAAATGAATGAATACAAGTGAATGCATAAACTAGCTTATCATACTTACAACCTGAGCTATGTCTGATCGAGTATGGCTACATAGATTAACTTCTCAACTAATCATTTATAGCAATCACGATCCACTATTTTAATTTCAATGGCTAGCTTTAATTTTAAGTTGGGCTCAGTTAGAGTTTTTATGGCTTTACAATTCATCCCTATTTCTTTGAGCAAATAAAGGATATACTTGCATTAGATGATAAAAATGCCTTTCTTGGATCAGGCAAACTCCATGACAAGGAAATACTTTAGCTTTCCAAGGTCTCTTTGATATCAAATTTGAACTCCATTTTTTCTTCAAGTTACTAATTTCAATAAAATCATCTTCGTTTTACTATGAATACACATTTACTTCCAACTATCTTCTTGTTTTTAGGTAGAATAACAATATTCCATGCTTTTTTTCTAAAGCATTCATTTCTTCCATCCCAGCTAAATTTCAATTTAGATCCTTTATTGCTTCCTGAATAATTCTTAAAATAAATAAGTTAGATATTTTATACACAAATGCTTTAGCTATTTGATAAATTTTCATAGAATAACTACTTTGTAATGGGATGTTTGCTACATGTTTGAGATTCATTTATAAATGCAATAGAAATATCAAAATCATAAGATAGAGTGGGTGTGGAAGAAATGTTATCCTAAGAAAGTAAAATCATCCCTTTTTTTTCTTTTTTTTTAAGTAAAATCATCCCTTAGTGAATCAAATTGGACATTTATTTGAGAAACAATTGGAGACACAATTGGAGACACAATTGGACCAGTAGTACTTTGGAAAATTTCTTTCATAGATAAACCTTAAGTTCTGACTGAGAATGATAATCCACTTGTAGTACTTCTCTCCCTGCTTTTGATAAAGCAATATAATGGTAGGTGTATTTATAGTACTAGTTTTCATATTATTATTGATGTCAAAATTAATAGATGAAATTGCTAAAATTTCCAAAAAATTATTTTCCACTACCACGTTCTCCCATTGAATAGAATTTCTTTGAAAGAAAGATTAATCTTCAATAAAGCTAACATCCAAACTTTAGAACATCTTTTTATTATAAGATTATAGTATTTTTACCATTTTTTATTGGAAGTATAGAAGAGCAACCACATTTTTCAGTTTTACGGTCAAGTTTTGTTAAGCGTGCACACAACAGAAGTAACCACAAACTTTAAGAGTAAAATCAGCTGTGATCCGAGATATAAAAATATATAAGAAAATATTTTTTGATCATTTGTGAACGTGTTTTAAATTTCAGAACTATCGATAGCATCTATTAAGTAAATAACAAACAGTCAATAAAGTACTTCTCCAGTGGTATTTTGAAACATTCAACAAAGATATAATGGCATGAGCAACTTAAAGAAGAAAAAAAATAAGTGCTCATTATTTCGACTATGCTATTCATTATAGGGTATCATGACATTTTGATTGCTCAATAACCTATTTTTTAAATAGAAATGTTTCTAAGCATCAGTTAAAATACTCAATTCTGTTTTCATTTCTAAAAATATCAATTTTAGTTTGAAGTTGATCTTCAATCCTAAGCAAAAAAAAAAATTAAAATTAAAAATTTACTCAACCTCAGGACTTTGATAGGAAATACTTGAGTTCGCAAGTAACCCTAAGGTAATACTTGAGTTCGCAAGCAAACCTAACCCAAATTGGCACACAAATAGCGCAAAAACAGCGGAAATAGGGAAGAAACTTGTAGGAAAACAATTGCAAACGATTGTATTCCACTAGTAGGCAATCAAAACCAAAGCTCGATACAATGTTCTTCAATTCGAGAGGAAGAACAACTCTCCTACAATCTCCGGCAACGCCGAGAGCCCAAGCAAGAAGACCTAGAACTCAAACTCTTTTCAAAAGCAAGATGAAAACCTAATCCCCTCATAACTCCCTATTAATACAATCAAATTCAAAATAAAAGTAAAAGGACTACTCTACCCTTCCTTTTCCCTCCAAAAGCACTTAACCCAAGTTTGAATTGCAAGTGGACCCCCCTCCTTGGCCACCTCACTCTTCCGCCCGGCCCTGGGCCCGTCTGCGGTAAATCTGGACCGGCTGGGCCGGTCCAGGTTGAGCCGGTCCAAGGTGGACCGGCATATCATTACCCCCCTCCCAAAGTACCACCTTGTCCTCAAGGTGGAAGGCAGGGAACTGTACTGCAATCCTCTCCAATGGCTCCCATGTAGCCTCATAATCTGGGAGGCCGTTCCACCTAATCTTTACTTCCTTTTCCCCCTTTTCATTGATGTGTACTCCTTCTACCGCTAGAGGCTCCAGTGTCACTTCCATGTCTTCCCTCAATGTGCTGGGCAGCTCTGAGCTTACTGCATGCTCCCCCACCACTTTCCTCAAATGTGATACATGAAAAACTGGGTGTATTCTGGCTGTTGAAGGAAGCCTCAATTTGTATGCTACATCCCCGATTTTCTCCTCCACTTCGAAAGGGCCAAAATATCTTGCTGCTAGCTTCTCATTTCTCCTCTGGGATATAGTCCTCTGCCGGTATGGTCGGAGCTTCAAGTAGACCTTGTCTCCAACCCCAAATTGTATATCCCTCCTTTTATTGTCCGCCTGTTTCTTCATAATCTGTTGGGCTCTGAGAAGATGCCTCTTGAGCTCGTCCAACACTTGATCTCTTTCCTTCAGATGCTGATCCACTGCCGATACTGGAGTACTCCTATGGCTGTAGTGTACTAGGTGTGGGGGGTCTCTTCCATATAACACCTTAAAAGGTGTCATCTTGGTAGCCGAGTGAGAGGAGGTGTTGTACCAGTATTCTGCCCAGGCCAGCCATTTGGCCCACTGCTTCGGTGTCTCAGATACGAAGCATCTCAAGTATGTCTCTAAGCTTCTATTCACCACCTCCGTCTGCCCATCAGTCTGTGGGTGATATGCTGTGCTCCTCTTCAATACTGTGCCCTGCATCCTAAATAACTCCCTCCAAAAATGGCTCAGGAATACCTTGTCCCTATCCGACACAATAGACTCCGGTACCCCATGCAGGCGGACGATCTCCCTCACGAATGCTGCTGCTACAGACACTGCTGTGTACTGGTGTCTTAAGGGAATGAAATGAGCATATTTACTCAGCCTGTCGACCACTACAAATATAACCGTATATCCCTCTGATTTTGGAAGCCCATCAATGAAATCCATAGTGATCTCCTCCCAAACCTTCTCTGGTAAGGCCAGGGGCTGTAGTAATCCCCCTGGTGCCATCGTCATGTACTTGTTCCGTTGGCAGGTATCACACTTAGCCACCATTTCTTCTATGTCTTTCCTCATCCCCTTCCAGTACAATTCAGCAGCTAACCGGCTATAGGTTTTCTGCACTCCTGAATGCCCCCCTATGACACTCCCATGAAATTCCTGTAGCAGTTGGGGAATATGAATGGAAGATCTAGGGATCACACTCCTTCCCTGATAGTACAGTCTTTCTCCCACCACTGAGTAGCCCGGGTGGCTGTTTTCATCTGACAGCACCTCTTCTTTGATTCTCCTTAGCTCCTTATTCTGGATGCTCTCCTCTTAGATAGCTCCCCAATCAATCAGAACCGGTACTGATACAGCAATCCCCTGGAGCTCCCCCATACAGCGTGATAAGGCATCCGCTGCCTTATTCTCTAATCCTGGCCGATAGTGGATCTCAAAATCATATCCGAGCAGCTTGGACAACCACCTCTGATGCTCCTCTGTGACCATCATCTGCTCTAGCAAGTATTTCAGGCTCCTCTGATCAGTCCTGACAATAAAATGTCTGCCCAATAAAAAAGATCTCCACTTTTGGATGGCCAGTACAATCGCCATCAGCTCTCTTTCATAGACCGACTTCAGCCTAGCTCGGGACGACAGTATCTGACTGAAGTAAGCTATGGCTCTATGGTTCTGCATCAACACTGCTCCCAACCCATAGCCTGAAGCATCTGTCTCCAACACAAACACCTGATTGAAATCTGGCAGAGCAAGTACGGGCACTGTCGTCATGGCCTTCTTCAGCTTCTCAAAAGCCTCAGAAGCTGCTTCCCCCCATAAAAAATTATCCTTCTTCAGCAGCTCTGTCAGTGGTCCTGCTATGGTGCTGTATCCTCTCACGAACCTCTTGTAGTAGCCGGTCAGTCCCAAAAATCCTCTGAGCCCCTTCAAGGTCTTGGGTTGAGGCCAGGCCAACATTGCCTCTATTTTGGACTGATCCGCAGCCACTCCCTCCTGAGATATCACGTGCCCCAGGTACTCCACTTGTGCCTGAGCGAAGTCATACTTCTTGAAATTGGCCTTCAGCTGATGCTCCCTCAGCACCCCCAATACCACTCTCAGGTGCTCTAAGTGTTCCTTCTCAGTCCTGCTATAGATGAGGATGTCATCAAAAAACACCAACACAAACCTGCGAAGGTGTGGCTTGAAGATCCGGTTCATTAATGCCTGGAATGTGGCTGGTGCGTTGGTGAGGCCAAAAGGCATCACCAGGAACTCGTAGTGGCCCTCATGAGTCCTGAAGGCTGTCTTCTGCACATCTTCCTTCCTCATCCTGATCTGGTGATAGCCTGACTTTAGATCAATCTTGGTGAATAAAACAGCTCCATGTAGCTCATCCATCAACTCGTCAATCACAGGGATGGGAAACTTGTCAGGCACTGTCTCCTTGTTGAGGGCTCTGTAATCAACACAGAACCTCCAACTCCCATCCTTTTTCTTTACCAGCAAAACTAGGCTAGAGAAAGGACTCACACTGGGCTGAATGATCCCTCCTTCTAGCATTTATCCCACCAGCTTCTCAATCTCATCTTTCTGCATCTGAGGGTATCTGTAAGGTCTTACACTGATAGGGGATACCCCCTCTTTTAGGATAATCTGGTGCTCCCGTTCTCTGTCAGGTGGTAGTCCCACCGGAGGTTGGAACACATCCTCAAATTCCTTCAGAAAGGGTTGAACTAACACAGGAATGTGTTTGTCTTCCTCCTGCTGACGATCTTCCAAGCTCTGCAACTCCACAAGGAACCCTCCTCCTTCCTCATGGATCATCTTCACCATCAACCTGAGAGACACTCCAGCTCTGGACAATCCTGGTTCCCCTTTCAGCTTCACCCTCTTTCCCTCTACCATCAGTTCCATCACCATGGTCCCCCAGTTTACCTTGGTTTCACCCAAGGTCTGTAGCCACTTCATGCCCAAAATGACGTCTGTGCTACCCAACCTCAGGGGTAGGAAGTCCTCCACCACCCTTATCTCCTGTAGTCTCATCTCCACCCCCTTGCAGATCCCAGTGCTGGACTCAATCTTCCCTGTCCCCATCATCACCCCATAATTGCCTGTCTCAGTAGGCTCCATTCCCAGCTCCTCCGCCACCTGAGCGGATATGAAATTGTGGGTGGCTCCACTGTCGATCAACACTACTACCTCCCTCCCAAGGATTTTCCCTTTCACCTTCATCGTATGGCTAGGAGTGAATCCCATCACAGAATTTAGGGATACCTCGGCTACCTCCAACTGGGGATCAATCTGCTCCTCATCAGAAGCATCACCCTCCTCAGGCGCCTCGTCTATATAGACGGTGAGAGCCCGAAGAGCGCGATCCTTGCACCTGTGCCCTGGAACAAACTTCTCCTCACATCTGAAACAAAGGCCCTTGGCCCTCTTCTCCTGCATCTCCTCCTCGGTCAATCTCTTGAAACTCCCAGCTGATCTGGTCACCCCGCTCTTCTCCTTCCCACTTTCTCTAAGGACACTAGGGGTTGGCCCTTTTAGAGCCAAGTAAGTGGTAGTTGTCCTGGTAGGACCCCCTGAGTGGTTGTTCCGCCAACTTCGAGCATTGGTCTTCTGGTTCTCCACCAGTTGAGCCAACTCCATGGCCTCCCTCAAGTCCCTCGGTCTCATTACCTTCACCGCATCTCTAATTTCTGGCTTAAGGCCCTTCATAAAGTTTCCCCCCAGAGTGCTGTTCGATAATCCCTCCATGTCACCCACCAGACTCTCAAATTTCTTCCGGTACTCTTCCACTGTTCCCTCTTGAGTGAGGGCGTAGAACTGTTCTGATATCTCCCATGGGCTGCCCCCCTGAATCTCTCCCTGATCGCCTCCTTGAAGTCCCTCCAAGTCCTCACCGGATCCCACTTCTCCATGTATTTGAACCATGAAAAAGCCGCCCCTTCCAAGCACATGCTAGCCGCCAACAATCTCTCCTCCTCCATCAGGCCATTTACTGCAAAATACCTCTCTACCTTGTGGATCCATTCATCCACATTTCCTTCTTCAAACACGGGCATTTTCAGTTTTCTGGCTCTCGTGTCCACCCCGTATGCCCTATTCCCCCCATGGCCTCCTCTGTCCCATGCAATGGGGTCTTCCCAAGTTCCCCTCTCTCCATATCGGGGCTCATCATCCCTCCTCGGTCGCCGATAGCCATCTTCCCCTCGCGCTCCGCCATGGTGATTCTGGATTCCCCATGGCCGGTCCACTGGATCGGGCCGCCGGCGACGCCAATCATCCTCTCTTTCTTCCCTGAAGTCTCTCCTTCTTTCATGCTCTTCTCGCCTGATGGACTCCCGAGGTGGCATCCTCCCGCTGCTGTTAAACAGTCCCACCTCCTCTTCCTCGTCTGGATTCACCTTCTCCTTCCCCCTGCTCCCACTCCCTTCTCCTCTTTCCTCCCCCGGCACAGCCCTTGCTTGCCCTTCCAACAACTTCTTCATCATCTCTTCCAACGCCACGAATTTCCCTTCCACATTCTCGCTCAATGTGGCCATCTTCTCCTCCAGATCCGCTTTAAGTTGCCCCATCTCGGTCTCCAAGACTTCTACTCGCTTAGATGCCATGGGAAATGACGAGATGCCTCCGGATCCTCCCCAAAATTAGCAAAATCTGCAGCGAATAATGGATAGAAACCACCCTCCACCGCCCGGATCTCGCTCTGATACCAATTTGATAGGAAATACTTGAGTTCGCAAGTAACCCTAAGGTAATACTTGAGTTCGCAAGCAAACCTAACCCAAATTGGCACACAAATAGCGCAAAAACAGCGGAAATAGGGAAGAAACTTGTAGGAAAACAATTGCAAACGATTGTATTCCACTAGTAGGCAATCAAAATCAAAGCTCGATACAATGTTCTTCAATTCGAGAGGAAGAACAACTCTCCTACAATCTCCGGCAACGCCGAGAGCCCAAGCAAGAAGACCTAGAACTCAAACTCTTTTCAAAAGCAAGATGAAAACCTAATCCCCTCATAACTCCCTATTAATACAATCAAATTCAAAATAAAAGTAAAAGGACTACTCTACCCTTCCTTTTCCCTCCAAAAGCACTTAACCCAAGTTTGAATTGCAAGTGGACCCCCCTCCTTGGCCACCTCACTCTTCCGCCCGGCCTTGGGCCCGTCTGCGGTAAATCTGGACCGGCTGGGCCGGTCCAGGTTGAGCCGGTCCAAGGTGGACCGGCATATCAGACTTCTCATCAAAAAAATAAACGCAACATAACCTCATGTAGTCTCAATAAAAATTACAAACCATTTTTTTACCAAACACTGTTTTGACCTTAGAAGGACCTCAAACATCACTATGAAACAGATAAAATGATTTTAAGGCAAAGTAATATTTTATTGTAAAAGACGCACGATGGTCTTTAGCTAAATGAAAAACTTCACAATGAAATTTAATAAGAATATATAAACTATTAGAGTTTGTATGCATAGCTCTTAGGTTTTTGACGTGCTCCAATCAATATCTTGATGGGGCCCGCGGTGACTATAACTGGCATGTAAGAGCCAATTTTCAGAATGACTAGTTGACCAAAAGACATGATTTTGGGGAACCACATACTTATACATCTATGGCTTACTAGGGCTTTCTCTCGATAAATACCCCTCATGTTTTGCTTTCAAGATGGACATTTAGAAAAGTGAAGAGTGCTTCATAATTATATCCATGTGATATAGTTTAGTGTTCTGGATCTTCCCTTTGAAAGATAGTAATTCAACTTTCAGTTCTAAATCCTATCTTCCCTTTGAAAGATAGTAATTCAACTTTCAGTTCTAAATCCTTTTGTTGTCACCCCGCCATAATCTATGGAGGTTGTGGAATGATTCCCTTGTCAACAATCAAGAAGTGGTTCATCCTAGCTCATAAGAAAATGAGAGATTTATTATGCTCACCAAGTATGGAAGAAAGTAGGAAGTTGTAATGATTTCTCCGCTAATGTGCAAAGGAAGGAGTATAGTGATTTTCCAAAAGTGACGTACTAGGGATTGACTATAAAAAATCAGAGCCAAACCACATAAAAATCAATTAGCATACTCTTAGTTATCTTCTTTTACTAGTAGTTATACTTATAGCAATTGTATATGTTGTATTCACATGGCTTTGTGCTAATCTTGTTTGAGTGGACATGTGCTATTGCTCTTATATTTTACATCACTCTCATATATAAAACTATTTAATCGTCCTCTTATACATTGCTTGCACATTTAACTTCATATTTATATCAACACCATTAGATAACTTACGTGCACTTGTGCATGTATTTGTGTTGAATTAATTTTTGCTTGATGTTATACATATTGTGATGGATTTGGACTTGAAATGGAGGAGTTTTTACACAACTAAGGGTGCGCAAAAAATGGCAAATCCAAAAATATGCACAAAACCTGATAAATTGATAGATTCGGTTTGGTTTTTATTTTGTATATATTGACTTATTTAGGTTTGCTTGGGTTTTAACTTTTGTAAGTTCAAAATAAACGAAACTGAAATGATTAAACAAAATATATAAAGATAAATCCAATTCTTAAACTCTAATACCAAACAACCGTTAACTTAACTCAATTGGAACCATACCTGTTCGTTGATTTACTTCTATAAAACCTTATTGATGCTTCAATGATTCATCAATGTAGAACAAAATGTCAAGTTAGCCTCCAACCAAACCATTAAAAACCCTTTAAAACCAAACTAAAATAACTTAAACTGAACCAAAACCCAAAAAAACAATTTCTAAAGATTTATTTTCCTAAACCAAAAAAGTAAATTGAAATGAAACTGAACAACTCCGATTGGATTGGCTTGGTTTGTCATAATGGCAGTTTGATTTGGTTTTAAATATAGGTGGGTTTGAAATCAAATTGAATCATGCCTTCACTCTACATCATTTGATCTTAGGCCTTTGGATGAAAGGCAGTACAATTGTATTTAAAGTGGGGCATTAACTTCTTTATAAGGAATATGGAGGTCAAAAATGATCCAGTTAATTGAGATTAATCTTTGGCTGTGCCCATCTTCAAGAGATGGAGTCTTGGAGACTTTCATCTAATTTGGGCTATGGATTTGTATGTGAATGCAAATAATTTCACCAGAAACCTTCATAAACCTCACCTATCTACAATGATCGAACCAAACATCAAGACTTTAGAGTGATGAGTCTTACAGAAAATTTTTTATTTTGGAAGGAGACTTTATGCTATATTCGGGCCACCTCCAGGTTGTGTGTATTTTGGGGTGATGTTATTTAAAGGTGTAGACGATGCTACTAATCAAATGGTTATAAATTAATCATAATTGTACCAACATTGAGGCAAGAAAATCTTCCATATAGTATATTCTTCTTTTAAGCTTAAGAGCAATTAATAGCATTGCTGACCTCTCCAATTATGATTCTTCAATATTTATGCCCATCATCGAGGTGAAGGAGTCCTGGAGCATGTTCATTTGAGTTTAGAGGAAGCTTTGCAGTATTTGGGTGCATCTGATGATGATCTTCTAATGACCACACTTATCATTTGGGTGAGGGATTGCTTTTGGATTTGTTAAGTGACGGTTCAACAAGGACATTGATTTCAAATTGATATAGATATCAAAAAAAAAAAAAAAGCACTCGATTGATCCAAGATGTTAGCTTGACGAGCTAATCATACATGGAAGGATGATTTTTAGTTTCTTCACATCATATGTTTTAAGTTCATTGGCATGCTAATGTGTAAATCAAGGAAGCAAGCGCATCTATTGATTCAGCTGTTGTAATGATTATGATAATGAATGATGAACTATTTTCTGTCCCAGGTGAATCAATAACTAGTTAATATGTAGATTTTAGCTATTCATCCTAACTTTCACTAAAAAAAAATTAATATTTTCTTATTGTATTCCTTAGTTTGATTTAAAAGCTTTTACATTGAGGTAAAGATTGCTGTTGCCTATCCTTTGGAAAAAGCTTCAAGATTTACGTTGTAATTGGATCTGCAGGAAATTCCATAGATGCATATGGTATATATAACATTAATATTTGCAAACAAATCAAAGAGGAACAGAACGCTAAAAGTTTTTAAGGGATTTCATTTCTCATTTAAAAAAAAAAAACTACTTAAATAAAACTTTAAAAAAAAAACAGTACAAAACGCGAAGGTAAAGCCAATGCTAAAATGAAGAAAAAAAAAACGAATCGACATAAGAAGAGGGAAATGTCCCTTTAGAAAACCAACCTTGCCAGCCTAGTGTAAAACAGCTGCTTTGAAAGCTCTTGACATTTCTCAACTGTTGGTGGCTGAACAATATATTGCTTATTCTGCTCCAGCAATTGCTTATAGTAGGAAGTTCCGTGCTTAGCAACAAATTGTGAAGCTTGCACAGCTTTAGTCTGCAGCTGATGGAGCTTCGATGCCATCTGCTCAAAATTCCAAATTTAAACACTTGAATCTCATTACGCGAAGATTAAAACCACGGGATAACATAAACGTGGCAACGGATCCAAGCACATAGGTACAGATTGGCATGGCACAATCACGCAATTATCGTAGCAGATCCGCAAAGAAAAGCGAACAAGCTCGGCAACAATGATGACCAAATATGCTAAGAAAAATAAATAAAATGAAATAGAAGAGTGGGAGATGAGATCATCGAGAATATTTTCGCAAAAACCCTAGATTAGAACAAATGCTGAAGAAAGAACCCAAGAATAATTAAAGATGGGACTTCCCTATGGAACAAGCCTGCGATTATTACCTCTCCACAATCCTCGCAGAAACAAATGGAGAATCTAAGTGATCGGATTCTTCTACGAGAGAGAGAGAAGTAAAAGCCGACGGAGAAGGGACGCTTGGAGCAGGAGGTTTTCTATCTTCGTTGAATGCCAGGGGTGTTTCAGTAATTTGGTTAATCTAGGGTTTATGAAATAATATTTTGCTGAATTTGATATAATATGAATATAAATAAATAATAATAATAATTAATAATTAATAATAAATTAAATATAGAAATATATCTTATAATATTTGGTGTGATGGAGTGGAGATTAGGGGTTTCAATAGATGAGCCAACCAGACAATCCAATCTGAGCCTGGATAAAAAAATTTGGTTTCAAGTTGACTTGTTTAATAAAAGGGTCGTATTTTACTTTGGAATTTTGCATTTTAATTGGTGGATCGAGTTCAGGTTGATACATGAACTTGATTTGACCTAAAAAATGAATTTTAATTTATTTTCTTAAATTTTGTTTTTCGTTGGTATGTTTTTTATCACAACAACAACAAGCCTTTATCCCACCATGTGGGGTCGGCTACATGAATATGTTTTCTCCGTTGTGTCATGTTAAAAGTCAAATTCTCTTCTAAATCTAAAAAAATATCATTTCTAATATTTTCTAACAAAGTCTTTTTAGGTTTACTTCTACATTTCTTAATATAAGTCAAATTTCATACAGCTAGTTTCCTAACTGAATCATCGGAATGCCTTCGTTTTATGTGACCAAATCATCTAAGGCGATTCGTTCTAATTTATCTTCCATTGGAGCTACTCCAACCTTTTCACATATATGCTCATTTAGTATCCTATATTTAAGAGTAAAGTCACTCATCCACCTGAGCATCCTCATCTCTGCAACATTTAACTTAATATTATGTTTCTCTTTTAATGGTCAACATTCTACACCATAAAGCATTGCAATTCTCACTACCATCTTATAGAATTTTCTCTTAAGTTTGAGAGGGGCTTTTCTATCACACAATAAGCCCGATGCATTCCTCTACTTCAACCATCCAACTTGAATTCTATTAATAATATCCTCATCTATTTCATCATCACTCTGAACAATAGACCCAAGATATCTAAAATGAGTGATCTTATTAATGACTTGATCGCCCATGTTGACCTCGTTTTTAGCCCGTCTACCCTCGAGCACTTTCGATCCATTTAATCGAACCCCGTCGAGCCCAATTCGAGCTCGAATTGACCCGACTCGAGCCGGATCAGACCTCGAATGCGTTCAATTAGAGTCGATCGTACTTAATTAGGCTCGAGTAATCCATTCTGGTCGCATTGTGCCCCTTTTGATTTTAAATTGATTATTATTCTGGATTCGATTTCGCATGATTAATCTCGTTACGGTAGCTCGAGCCCGGACCGACTCGAATCGACTTAAAATTTGGACTCGAGTCTAACCTGGTTTTAACCAAATTAGACTTGAGTTAGCTCAACCCAATCACATCCAAACCTATTTGACTTTTTTTAAATATTTTGAATTTGTTTCCCATATCAGGAAATTGCGTCGAATGGTGCTGATCTCCCCGAGATCGGAACCTGCCCTGGTCGCAGTGTTTCAGTCGCGTGCCAACTCTCTTTAGGCAAGTATTCAGCCGAATTTTAGCAAGACAGAGGGAGGAGAACCCATTTTCGCGTCTGAGAGAAGCTGGGAAGCGGTCCTTGAGCAGCAGGGGACGACTGCTCTCATTTTTCTTCTAGGGCTGGGCGGGTGAAGAGGAGGCATTCGCTCCCTCCTTCTCTCTCGCTAGATTCCAGAGAGCCTCACCCATTCTCTCCCTCTCTGAGTTCCGGAACCCCAGCGCCAGACGCCAGCCTCCTCTGTTCGCACGGTCACAGCCCGACGCCGACCTCCTCCGTTCGCCCGAGTGCTCAGCTCCCTCAGACTCTCGTTCTCACGCTCCAGCAGGTCCGAAATTGCTCTCCCCCTCTCTCACGCGTCTCTCTCCCTCTCTCCGATCTCTCTTGTTCGCACAACCCCAACAAACCCGACGCCTCCCTCTCGGCCCCCCTGTTCGCACGACCAGCAACGGGCCGGGATTCCGCCGCCCTCCCTCTCGTCTTCGCACGCCAAGGCTGAGCCCGAGCTCGGCATACCGTTGGTAAGCTCCGACCAAAGTCGCTTCGCCTCCAGCCGTCCCGACGCCTAGATCTACCCGAATTTTTTTTTCTCTTTGCAATGTGAGTATTCCTCCCTTCCTCTTTCTCCTTCTTCTGATTTCTTCTCATTTTTATTTATTTTCTTCTTGTTTCATCTCAATTTCCTGCATCCTTAGCTTCTAGCATCTCTTCTAGTTTGTGAATGGTTCAATGGTTGAAGAGTTGAGTAAATGCAAAGGTTCATGTTACCTAGTCAAAGTTTTTTTTTTAGTGAATGAAGTTTTTTTTTTTTTTTTTGAGGTGTGTATGTCATCACACCTCTTATCCTCTTTTTTATTTCTATTTCCAGGTGAATGCATTTACTTTTAATCTTCATAGTTGGTCTTGGGAATTATGAGTTGATTCACATTCTTATCCAGTGAGTTGATTTGAGTAAATAGGTGGCATTAGAAATTTATGTTGTGCGTGAAGTTTGGCTTTTAGGTGTAAACTCTAAAGTGTGTAGAAGCCCTTTTTTTCTTCTTGTCTTCAATTAAAGCATGCATATGATGTGCTTGGTGGAATGTCCGCAAAGAGGAATTTTTGATATTTGGTTGAAGGTTCATGAAACATATGGAGCCACCTAATTAAATGTTGAATGAACTCTTTCTTTATATTGTCCTTTGTAATTTTAAACATCGCTAGGCTTGTCAAGTTTTCTTCGAAGTTTCTCTAATAAAGAGCTTAATACCCTCTTGCTATTGATGTTTTCCATGAGTTTTTTTTTATTGATGCCCTTTTCTTAAGCTTATGTTAGTGATAGATTTGAGTTATCATAACACATCTTTGTCTCAATGTATGAATTTCATGTGATGTTCGAGGATTGAAACCCTTTTGGAATAAATATAGTGAACTAGCATTTATCTTTTATTACTAAATTGTCGTTTTAAATGTCTCTTTGAATAACACTTTTCCAAAAGAATTTTTTTTTTGTAAATCATGAGAGGTTTCGTGTGGATTATTTGGTGGAGTTCAATCTAGTAAGCTTATAAATCATGATTTCCTTGTCAATCTTGCTTTATGTGACTTTGTAAATGTTGTACACCGAGTTGTTTGTGGAATGCCGTTGGAAAGATATCATGGTTGTTTGAGTAGTATTGAAGTTTGGTATGGTAGTATCCTTTATTTGAAACATTTCTAGCGTGCTATCTAGAGGATTGCGAATGAGAATAAAAGGGTGGCTTTCTTAGATAGGTTCTTATGTATGAGATTTATGTGCATACTTATTGATTTTGTTCAAATATTGTCTAGAGCTTTGAAGGTATATTTAGCATAAAGTTTTAAATATCATCCTCCATATTCTTCATCACAATGTTGGATAGGAATGTGGTCATTAACCTAGCATTTACACATGTACTTGGAAGCATGATTTCTCCTTACTTTTTGAAAATAAGATTTCAAATATGAGTGGCTTTTCTTTGCTAAAGCTTTCCAAAAGGGGAGACGTTGTCATACAAGCATGAAACTTTGAAACTGTCTCTGCTTTACAAAGCTTAAATTTCTCGTTAATGATGTAGTAAGGTTCACTTTGCACATATCTTGAAACATGCATGAATGGAATGTGATTAGGATAATTTTGTATTTAATGTCATGAGGTTTTAATTAGAACGCTCTTGCAAAATCATGTTTGTTACCATGCTCATCTTCCTTATGGATTTGTGTTAAGAAAAATGCTCTTGGAAATATTAGATAGCATATAAGTGCGGAAACTAGAAATTGTTGGAGAACAGTTGTACATCTTATGTTTCAAATTCATATTATGCTTGATATCATGCTCCTTTCCTTTGAGTTTTGAAAATGATGATATGAAAGTTTCTTCCTTTTTGCTAAGTACATGTGGCTCAAATGTTGGATTGGAAAAGTCTTACGTTACGCAATTCTACTTTTATCCATTCATGATTGGACATAAAAAAAGAGGAAAGGATTGAATGATTGTATAGTTATCTTCCCTAATTTATCTCATGAAAGCATAGGTTTCTCGTCTCTCTTGCTTGAAATTACACTTGTCATTTTAACGCCATATAAGTATTCACTTGTTTTCATATTTAGAGAAGTTTGAATCTACAAATATTTTCTTAATATTGCATACATGATTGGTAATGATGGTTTAGGTATTCGTGATTCAAGACTAGTTTATTTCACTAAATAGATTTTTCTTCCGTTAGCGTTTGAAGTAATACATATTTGTGGATTTCATTGCTTCTATTGAATTTGTGTTGGAGATATTGAGTAGTCGTTTCCTCCTCTTTATTTGTGATTTCTTTGTTAGAAGGATAGTGTTGAGTCGGAAATTTTAGGAAGTGTTTGTTTTTTTTTGAGAGATTTTGTGAATAAGTCTTTGGTTTTGGTTGGAAATTTTGCGAGTTGTTCCATGTTACAAGGTTTGCGGTAGATTTTGTGAATTGTTTATAAGGAACGCTTTATGCGAATTGTTTTGTATTGAGATTTTGTATATTTTATGAGTTTTTGTCTTGTGATTGTTTCTTGATGAAGGTTTTTATAATACCTGTTCATTAAGAGACTCCCACAAGTAATACCCCACTCCAAATGAGAGGAGAGGTACTTGATTAGTGATTATTTGAGTAGGATTTTTGTGTTAAAAAGAGGGGATTTTAGTAGAAGGTTTTAGTAGAACTTTTTGTGTCAAAAACAAAATAAAAGAAAAGAGATTTTAGTACATATTTTTGGGAGGTTTTGTAGTAGTTCATGTAGCAGTTCTTGCAAATCATTTTGAGGTCTATAATTTTGTAGATTAAACTTGTGTAGTAGGATCCCTTAATGTCTTTCGAGAATGACTAGTGCTTTCTTATTGGAATTAGATTTTCTTAGTGTTTCTTTCTAAAAGAGCGAGTTTGGGAGAGTTGAAGCTTTGAGGGAGCTTTATGTTTGTAGGTGCTTAGTGTCTTTTTGGAAGCAAGATAGGATTACCTCCCCTTTATGTTAGCCTATAAGGATAAAAAGATTGTTGGATAGGTTCAAGGCAAGGTGAATTTAGTTGTAAGTCTAGTTTTAGAGGTCTTTTTCCCTTAGTTGTTGTAGGTCTTAGTAGAGTGTGTTGCGGGTAAGTGTGTCAAAAATATCAAGTGCCTTATTTGGAGTGGGAATATTAAAGGGCATTATTGATATTATAGGATGTACTTGACTTCTACGAAGTGCATCCAATAACGATAATGCCTACACCCTTTTTTTCGTATTCGATTTTCGTTCTTTTTTTCTATTTTTCGCATTTAGTTGTCTCTTGCTTAGTTTTGTTAGTTTCTTCACTGCTTCTTCTGTGTTTTGGCACCGCACACCCACAAACTAAGGAAGATCCACAGACAGACGACTCGACAAATAACAAAAGGTACGTTCTAGTTTTTATTGCATTCTTCATTTCTTTACAATGTTATTTATTTATAGAACTGCTCTAATACCTATCTTTCTTTTGTCTTGCGAGATACCTTTTGGAAAGCAATGGATAAGGAGCACTAGGAGCTGGAGCTAGGACAGTCGGATCCAAGCATCAGTCATCCCTACTCATCTAGTAGGGGTGCTACGGGCGGAACCATCGGGTCATAGCCCCCGGTGCTGTAAGTCTACTAAAACTTAGAAAACCTTTAGGGGCTTAGATGTTTGCACGTCTCCTATCCTTAGGGCCTTAGAAACTTCAATTATATTTAGGATTGCTTTTATTTTTTTTAGATCCCTAAAACCCTGTGACATCCGTATAGAAGTCTTAGGAGTTAGAAAACAACACAACTTTCAATCCTACAACTATAGTGACATCTAAGGACAAAAATTAAGGGCCGAGTCTTAGAAAACATAGACTTAGGGTGCATGTTCCTTATAGGATAGAGACTTTAAAATAAAAACCTAGTGACACGTTTTCCTAGATTTGGATTTTCTTTTCTTAATTCACTAATAATCAACCAATCAATCCTAATCTAATTCTTAAAAATCTATTAGAACACTTGACTCTTAACTAAGTTTTAATTAACATGCATAATCATTAAATCATAATTCTAAAACATAAACCTAAATCAATTCTAACTAATTTAATAATTAATTCCTAACCAATCTAAAATTTAAAAGATGTAGATCATATTAGGAGATTAAGTTACAAACCAAACTCATTAGGATAAAAGATTTCTTAAAGGTTCAAACTTAGAATAACATTTTAAAAAGTAATCAACAAATCCCTTAATATACAACAACCCGCTCCAAAAGTGAAGTTTATTGGATGGACTACTCCGGGCTGCGGGGCTAAGTGTCCTAAGGAGGCTGGTTCCTCGAGCCTGGTGGCACAACGCCACGAATGAATCTAATGGAGCGTCAAAACCTAAAATTAATTTTTCTAATGGGCATAATTCAAACTTGATTAATAAATGATTTAATTCACTCTTTTCTTTTCTTTTAATAACAAACTAAAATAATCAAACAAAGTTAATTATCACTGGGTAACCCAGGCCTACGAGGCTATTAAGTTAGCCCCAAGGAGGGTGAAATAAACCTCACGGCCTCGGTGTGAAACAAAGGTGATAGTTAATCAAACATTAAAAATAAAACATCCTAAAAATCAATTCTAAAATACTAATATTTAAACTTTAACTAAAATCTCTTCTTTGCCCTTTCAACAAATAAAAATAATACACATACAACTCTAACTAAAACTAATCCTCTATAGGACTTACCAAAACCACACAGCCTTCACACACTTGGATGAGTTTGATAGGGCACGACTATTAGCTTCAGGTTAGGCTGTTGTTTTGCTTTACTTTTATGTACTTTGTTGTGACGCCCTGCATGTGACCCGTGTGCTGGTTGTTTTCGCTACCTGTTGTAGCTTTTCTGTGATGTTGTTCCGTACTGTTTTGCTAGCTACTCTTTTCTTTCTTGCACTGTGGTTGTGACGTTAGAATACCCATAGGTTAGGCACGCTCTTTCATACTAATGCTGTCTTCCTGCAGGTGGCCGTGCTCATATAATGCTGCTAAAAAGGGGGCTAAAAATTAATAATAATAAATGTATAATTGCTTTAGGTAACTGCTTCAGCTGCTTAGCCCCCAATAATCAGAGCACGGTCAAGTGATTGATGTGAGCATTTTAATTCATGTATATAACTGCTTGGATGAATTTTTATTATAACTGCTTAGGATAACCCCTGCAGGAGAGTCTAGATTTTCCATTTTTAATAATGTAATGTATTTGATAGTAAATTTTGTGAAAATTATTAAAATGAGGCATTTTTAAAGAGATAGGAATCCAAAGGGAAAAGTAAACCCCCATAGAGGGTTTCCTTTTTCATTTGGATATCCTTTTGGAGCGTCCGCTACGAGGAGTCCAAAGGGAAAAGTAAACCTCTACAGGGGGTTTCCTTTTTCATTTGGGCATTCTTTTGGAGGACGTACTACGAGGAGCCCGAAGAGCTGAAGATGATCCAAAGACGAATCAAGAAAGTGAAGAAGAAGACTGAAGGCCGAAGATATAAAAATGCCTTATTTTAAGATTTGCGTCGTTTCCGGGTTGTTGTCGGTGGAGCCCGGCCACCTTTACTTACTGTACTCTGTGATGTAATATTGTATGACACTTGCCATAGACACTCTTTTTCGTGGGATTTGTTTCTGTGTTGTGATTTACTTACTTTGTTTGCGCAGTAGAACCGGCATGCTTTTTATAGGTTTTCTTTCTTGCATGTGCTTGTGTCTGACCGTTAGGCTCTTTTAGAATAAAAATTCTTCTACTCGTAATTAACAATAAAATTTAAGATTAATTCACATAGAAACTGTAACGACTCTAGGGAATAGCCGGAACCGTCGGGGGGCGCATGCACGCATTCTCTCTTCTATTAGACAAATTTCCCCGCCTGAGGGTAGAGTCCGGATAATCTGGCCTATGAGGATGAAGTGCCGGACCTGGAGAAATTTAGTCATTCAAAAATTATTTTTATAAAGCCTTTTTAAAATTCATACATATCTGATTTGGAGACTTCAACCAGCATAAATTGCATTAGTAACTAATTAAAATCAAGATTTAATTGCATTAGTTTTAGAAGCATTGTACCACTCATAAGTGTGGGATCACTTAGGAATTTCTCTAGTTTGTCGATCCCAAATTTAATGTCTAAACTACCCACCCTTCTTCATACAGACTGGACAGCATGGATTTTTCACGATTAGGAGGTTTTAGCTGGCTTCCTTTGTCAGACAAGGAATAAGTCCAGGGTTGCATTAGCTAGGTCGTAGATGTTAGTGTTGTCTGTACAACACTACATCTTTTATAGATTTAGGGTCTAAAGGTGAGTAGTACGGGTGTACCATTACACACCTTATTGGTGGGTAAGTCTTCCTTTCTTTCGAAGGCTATAAATCCTGCCCATCC
Source organism: Dendrobium huoshanense (assembly GCA_016618105.1). Taxonomy (NCBI): domain Eukaryota; kingdom Viridiplantae; phylum Streptophyta; class Magnoliopsida; order Asparagales; family Orchidaceae; genus Dendrobium; species Dendrobium huoshanense. The sequence goes on along the minus strand of CM028343.1, from coordinate 39,410,094 downwards.
GTGTCACACAGATGACGCCACCTCCCTCTTTCTCTCATGCTTGTTCGAATGCGTGATCTCTCTCTTTTTCTTCAGTTTTTCCACTTCTTCGAGCCGACCGGATGTTGAATGAACAATGTGTGATTGATTAAGCCAAGTTGGGACCTTCTTCCTCTTTGATTAGGAAAACCTAGAAACTCCCTTGCACTAAACCCATTTGGAGAAGATAATCTAACATCCTTAATCGAGAGTTTTCTTAGATCAAGGTCTAAGATGTAATTAACTACGGGGGCTTGCGCCCGTAGGAAACCGATCCCCACAATCAAATAAACCTCATTCGAGCTGATGTATCGAATGGGGGAAATCTCGTGAATTTAGGGTTATAGATATTATTATCCATCGAGGTGTGTAGGTGAAAACCCGCTATCCTCAATGGCTAATCGTATCTATAACTCCATCTGCTCTTCCATTGGCCTGCTTGTGTCGAGTGTAAAGGCCTACGACCATTTTGTCCTACGGGATAGTGTGATCGTACCCTTTGCATTCGAACCACACGAGCGGAATCCTTTCGGAGACCCACAGATTTCTGGCGACCACGGTGGGACAGGTTTCTCTCTCCATCTTCGGATGTTAAATTATCTCCTCTTGTGTGCACTCCGGGTTTAGTGCTCTTTAGTTAGGTTCTTCCTCTTCTAGCCTTTACAGGCTATTCCGTCCCTTTCTCGTTCCTTCCGGTGCTTTTGTTTACGCTAATTGTTATTGTTTGTGGTAGCAGACAGTAGAAATGGCGTATTCAGGTCCGTCCGTTACTTTCTGCTTTGGCTCCGACTCACAGGTGACACTCCCTGAGTCCCTGTTGACGAGCCCACCGGCGGGGGGGATCACCTTTGGATCCTTCACCGATTCGGCGTACGTCACTCTTGGCGGGCCGACCCCCTCCGAGGCTGCCGCATTCTCTCCCCCTCAAAGGAGAGGACGCGCAGCTATGAGACCTTTTGGACGACCAGTTGCTCGGCAGCCAGCCCGGGCACCCGCTCGTCCCGTTCTCGTCCGTGCGCAGCCAGTGCGCCCCGTGGCTAGGCAGCCAGTGCCTAGTCACCCTGTTCGTCCGGCGGTCAGGCGGCCAGCGCCTGTCGCTCCCGTTGTTCGTGTCGCCCCGGCCCCTCAGCGCCGGCAGCCAGTAGCAGTTCCTCTACCTGTCGTTCCTGTCGAGGCTACTCGTGCTCAAGTTTCCCCTCCTCCTTCCTCTTCGAGGAAGAGGGTGGCTCAGGCAGAGCTTCCTCCACCTCCTACCCATCGGGTTTCTGTGTTCACCCGGCTTTCTCACCCCGAGACTGCCGAGGAGACCCCGACACCCCCTCAGTCAGTAGTCCCTGTTCCTCCAGTACCGTCTGTGGGTACTGATGTAGCGTCTTCTTCCACCTCCGGCCTTGGGAGAAGGGCTAGGAGAAATAGGAACAGGAGACTGCGTTTAGCGGCGTCCGATGCAGCGGTTCAGCGGATGGCAGATTCTTTGGCTCACCAGGAGCCAGTTCAGCAGAGGATGGTTCCCTTACAGCGGGAGCCACGTAGACGAGTAGTTACCCCCGTTCCTGATGTCGTAGTTGCCCCTGAGATCGACGCAGTCCAGGGAGGACGCTTTTCCCCTCTAGTGCATAGTGGTGACGAGGAGGACGCTGCCCACATTGCAGCAGCCCCTCCTGTCCCCACTACTCTTCCTCGCGCTCGAGTCCCCAGGGATACTGTCACTCGGACCCTCACTCAGAGGATCCGAAGCATTATCCGCTCAGCGCGCGGTAGAGGGCGTGTTAGTGAGGAGAGGTTACTCCATCAGATCTCTCAGGTGCATTCTCAGTTGCAGCGACAGTCAGTCAGACAGAGTTACCGGTGGCAGAGAGGACAGCCACCACGACAGCAGACTAGAGTTGTTCCTACTGATAGACCTCAGGCAGGTGCCCCTACTGCTGGACGACGCCCTCGCTGTCATGGACGTCGCCCACAGTTGGAGCCTGTCCGACCCCAGCTTGGTTCAGTTGTCGTTGCCCCCTCCACTCAGTTAGATGTTCCTACCGGGTCCCATCGTAGTAGATGGGTTTGGAGACGTCGGCAGGTGGATGAGCCTGTCGAGACGGAGCAGACAGTTGGTACGATTCGGCGGGTTGATACAGTCCCTTCAGTATCAGTGCCAGTTCAGATGGATGTTGATGCAGTAGATGTTGATAGTAGTACTCGGGCTCGAGTGGAGCCAGTTGTTGCTCCTAGTCCCCTTAGGATTTCTTCCCCTTTGGGTCCGTACATTGATGCTCTTCATCAGACTTCCGATGAGGACTTACTCGGAGGAGAGTCAGACGAGGACATCCCCGTTCACCATGTTTGTGTTGTCACGAGGCGTGGCACGTCAGACGAGCAGCATGAGCAGTACGATGATTTGGAGGAACAAGGGGAGGCTGATGTACCTTCCACCTCAGCACAGGGTGGACCTCCCCGTTCAGCAGATACGGATGTTACAGTCTTGCAGTTACAGACTCAGATGTCGGAGATGGCAAGAGCCATGGCGGCGATGACCGCCCAGTTGACGATATTGGGGGCTACACCCCATGTCATGGATGTAGTTACTCCTACTACATCCAGAGACGAGCCAGTAGCACCACAGTCGCCAGCCCCAGAGCCTGTTAGAGTTGATAGAGTTCAGAGGGCAGTTCCGATGTCTCTTCCAGCAGTACCGTTGGGTGTACCAGTCCAGAGTCAGTCAGTACAGTTGTCACCAGTTCAGATTCAGGACATGATTGCACAAAGGGTTGACCAGGCTATTGCTTCCAGAAAGTCTGGGGATGCTGTTAGTAGAGGTCACCCCTACCCGGTAGAGTACGAGCGGGAGCCTTATCCCGCTGGTTTTGTTCCTCCTCGTTTCCGAGTGTTTGATGGGTTTGGGAACCCAAGACAACATGTGGCTCAGTATCGGGCCATATGTTGTAACATTGGAGGAAATGATGCTTTGATGCTTAGATTGTTTGTCAGTAGCTTAGGGGGAGTGGCATTTGAGTGGTATGCCGACCTCCCTAATGATTCAGTTCGCACTTTTGCTGAGATGGAGCAGTTGTTTGTGCAGAGGTTCATTAGTACAGAGCATAGAGTGACTGTTGGTGAGTTGGTAGTGACCCGACAGCGCCCCCACGAGTCTCTACCTAACTATATAGTTAGGTGGAGGAACCTTAGTCTTCAGTGTGAACCTCAACTGCAAGAGCAGCATGCAGTTGAGATTCTGTTGAAGAATATTGATGGTCCTATTGCTCCTTATCTGAAGGGTTTCAGCATTCGAACCTTTCAGAAATTGTTAACCAAAGTCACTAGCCTACAGGACAGCATACCCAGTGCAGTCCCTCCTAAGGTTGAGAGTCAACCCATCCATAGACCTCAGCGTTTGGAGTTTTCTGGGGCACCACCTCCTAGGAAGGGAGAGGTGCATAGTACTGTTGATGCTCATGATAAGGGCAAGAGGCCCATGGTTAGTTCAGCACCACAGCGTCCACCACCACCTCGACCTCAGTTTCAGCCCCGACCTCAGTTACCACCACCAGTACAGCCTCCTGTACAGTTTCAGCCACGACCCCAGAGTCAGCAGCCTAGGCCCTCTTATAGAACTCCAGAAAATCAACAGTATCTACAAGAGAGGCTTAGCAAGGAGTATCCCTTTAAAAGGGAGAGTGTGAAGAAGATCTTCAAGTTTTTGGTTAAGAAGAACATTTTGACATTTCCACCCAACAGGAGAGTGGAAGAGGAGGGGCAGACAGAGCATCCTTTGTATTGTCCATTCCATAGACATATTGGTCATGTGATTGAAGATTGTTATGTGTTCAAAGATAGAGTGGAGAGCCTTATGGCTAAGGGTGAAATTCACTTGCAGGACAGCGACCTAGTAAATCCTCAAGGCAAAGTTGCTCAGGTTGTTCAGATGATTACTAGCTCCAGTCAGTGTGGTGTTCAGAGCAGTGACAGTAGAGCACCTCTTAGTTCTGGGGAAGAGTGGCAGCTTGCACTCTCTCGCAAGACAAGGGGTATGATCAGACGGGCAGTTCAGAGTTCAGAGGCAGTTGAGAGGAGGCCCCCACAGGCCAAGTCGACAGTTGCCAGCCCAGTTCCTTTGCCAGTTTCTTTTTCTTCTTCTGTTGTAGTGCCTACTGAGCACATTTCTTCTACTTCTACTTGTATTAGAAAGATGTATGAAAGAGAGAAATTTGTTGTAACTTCTGAGGGGAAGACAGGATCTCTTCCAGCACTTACGCTGAAGGATTTTGTTCTCCCTTCAACTGATGATGAATTAATGGAAGAAGATGATTCTGGCTATTTTTGGTGTCTTGCTCCCTCTAGTTCTACTTTTTCTAGCACTCGTTCTTCTTCTGTTTTAGTTATTTCTGAAAATGATGGTGATCCTTCTTTTGGAGAAGAGTTTGAGTGTGAGGAAGAGCCTGTGTTCGCTATTCCTGAAGGAGGGTGTTACATGGATTCTGAAGATGAATCCGAGAACACTCCTCAGTCACTTTTTAATGAACCAACACAAGCCATGTTACCTGAACCAAATGAGTCCTCTATTGAGTCTGACTCAATACGAGAGATACAATTACGTTCAGGTAAGGTTCTACCACCTAAAATGGCTAAAAATAATAAAGAAAAAGATAGAAACATCATTACCCAACAGGATGATCCTATCCCTCCTCCTCAAGCACCTGCTAAGGAGAAGGGAAAAGGCCCTCAGTTGGAGGTTGATTATAATGTGTTGGCTCATTTGAGAAAGATCCCTTCTCTCCTTAGTGTGTACGATGCACTAATGATGTCTTCCGACTTGAGAGAGACTTTGGTAAAAGTTTTGCTTGAACCAGAGTCTTATCAAGCTTTCTTTGCCACTGAGTCAGTTAAGGATGCATGTTATTTGAGAGAGATGCCGTGCATTACCTTTTCAGACCAGGATCTTCTTTTAGGAACTTTTGATCACAACCGTCCCTTGTACGTCACCACTGAAGTAAATGGTTATGAGTTGAACAGGGTCCTCATTGACCAAGGAGCTTCAGTTAATATCCTTAATCATGCCACCCTACAGAGTCTCTCCCTTGGTCACTTAAAGCTCACTTCAGATAAGATTATGCTGAAGGGTTTTAATGATCAAGGTCAACGAGCTCTAGGTTCCATCACTTTGCCTTTGCGTTTTGGAGATCTTTTGACTGAGGCGAAGTTTCATGTTATTGAGGCAGATACCTCATACAAGGCTCTCTTAGGAAGGCCTTGGATACATGAATATGGAATGGTGCCCTCTACACTGCACCAGTGCATGAAGTATATGAGGAATGATGTAGAGTTTTCCATCCTTGGAGATATTCAACCTTTTGCCGTGCATGAGGTCTCTATTTATGACGATGCCGAGCATTACATGCCTCGGAAAGTTCGTAGACCTCCCGCTGCCCAGTCACCAGTGATACCCTCTAGTGTTGTACAGGGTCCTATGCAACCACTTGCACAGGGTCCTATACAACCACTAGTACAGGGTCCATCACAGGTTGAGATTGGAGCAGATGTTTCCACTACAGACCCGGAGGAATCTTTACGGTTTGTACTCAGGCACGATGTTCCCCCTAGTAGAGGTAGGGGATTGCGTGGTAGAGGTCGAGGTAGAGAGTCAGTTCGCCCTCCGAGGAACTTTGATGCTCGAATCCCTCCCCCTTCGCAATTGTACACTTCTCCTTTGACTGTTGAGTCCGACTCTGATGATGAGATGATTGATGTTCCTCGTCATTCAGTCCCTTTGCCTGCCTTTAGTGTTGATCACAATTTTTATCCCACATTCCATAGGAGTTTGATTCCTCAGGGTGGTTTGATTGTTGATAGTGATTCAGACGACGACGAAGATGTCGGACGTCAGACTACTAGTCAACAATCCCTTTCTCGCCAGATGTACGGGATGAGAATTGAGGAATCTCCTCCTCAATCTTCTCCTACACCTTCCGTTAGTGTTCGTGGTGCACTACCCTTAGATAGGCGTTCTGTACAAGAGCTGCACACTCTCTATGTACCAGCACAGTCTTCGTGGCATGCATCTTTATTCCATAGTGTAGGTGTCCCACAGAGTACTGATATACAGAATCCTGTGGAATCCACTATGGATGATGAGATCATGCCAGTTCCCCGATACTTTTCCCCTGCTGTTGATAACTTTGTTGAGCGAGGCATTGTCCCTTCGACTTGGTCAGGTAGACAGGCCCAACAGCAGGCCCGTATTTGGCGAACTGATTTTCCTCGAACTGGGCAGGGTATAGGCTATTCTCAAGAAGATCAGTCCCCTTCCGCCAACATTCGGGTTGTTTCTCATTCTTATCCGGTTGTTTCCATCTCCGATGATGAAGACCCGGAAGAGAATGAGGACAGGGTCCTTGAAGCTCCACGTGAATTCGAAGATGGCGCCAGTTCTGCCATGGACGAATTGTGTGAGATTAATTTGGGCACTGAATCGGATCCTCGACCTATTTTTCATAGTGCTTTGCTATCCGAATCAGAGGCTCAAGAGTATGTTGCACTCATTTCTGAGTTTAAAGATTGTTTTGCCTGGAACTACACGGAGATGCCTGGTTTAGATCCAGAAGTAGCAGTCCATAAGTTAGCTATTAGTCCTGATGCAGTCCCTGTTAAGCAGTCACCTCGCCGGATGAGGTTAGAGATTGAACAACAGGTGATCGCCGAGACTAAGAAGCTTATAGAAGCTGGTTTTGTTCGTGAAGAGAAGTATCCCACTTGGCTTGCCAATGTTGTTCCAGTCCGGAAGAAGAATGGTCAGATCCGTGTCTGTATAGACTTCCGTGATTTGAATAAGGCATGTCCTAAGGATGATTTCCCTCTTTCTATCCCTGAACTTATGGTTGATATTGCCTCGTCCCATAGCATTTTCTCCTTCATGGATGGTTCATCTGGTTACAATCAGATTAAGATGGCCCCTGAAGATGAGAAATTCACTGCCTTTCGCACCCCCATAGGTGTGTTTTGTTACAAGGTGATGCCCTTTGGCCTCAAGAATGCCGGGGCCACCTATCAGCGTGCCATGACTATCATTTTTGATGAGTTGATTCATGAGCAAGTTGAATGCTATGTGGATGATCTAGTGGTCAAAAGCAAGGTCCGTAGTGATCACCTCCGAGACTTACGAATCATTTTTGAGCGCCTAAGAAAGCATGATTTGAAGATGAATCCCCTAAAGTGTGCATTTGGAGTTAGTGCAGGAAAGTTTCTTGGTTTTATTGTTCGCTATCGTGGCATTGAGATTGATCCTTCCATGATCAAAGCCATAGTGGACTTGAAACCTCCTAGGAGTCTTACCCAGTTGAGGTCTTTTCAGGGTAAGCTCGCTTTCTTGCGGAGATTTATCTCCAATCTTGCCGGTAGATGTCATCCCTTTGCTGCTTTAGCGAAGAAGGATGCCCGTTTCCATTGGGATAAGAATTGTCAGGAGGCCTTTGAGAGCATAAAGCGCTACTTGACAAATCCCCCAGTGTTAGCTGCACCCATCCCTGGTAAACCATTGATTCTTTACACTACTGCCTTGGATGAGTCGCTTGGTGCACTTTTAGCTCAAGAAAATGAGGAATGCAAAGAGAACGCCTTGTATTACCTTAGCAGACGTTTGATTCCTGCAGAGCTAAAATACCCGGCAATGGAAAAGCAGTGTTTGGCTTTGATCTTTGCTGTGCAGAAGCTTAGACACTATATGCTCTCACACAAGATCAGTTTGATTTCTCGAGTTAATCCTTTGCAGTACCTGATGACCCGTCCGACTTTGTCAGGTCGTTTAGCACGTTGGTCCATGATTTTACTGCAGTTTGACATTACCTTTGTCCCTCAGCGGGCCGTCAAAGGACAGGCTCTAGCTGATTTTCTTGCTTCTCACCCGATCCCTGCAGATTCCCCACTTAATGACGATTTGTCCGACGAATTAGTCATGAGTGTGGAAGAGCAGGAGTCCCCTACTTGGGAGTTTTACTTTGATGGAGCCTCTTCCATCAAATCACTACGTCCTTACGAAACTCCTGTAGTTAGGGTAGGTTTGGGGCTTGTTTTTGTGTCTCTTGAAGGCCACACCCTTCGTTACTCCTACAGTCTTTCAGAGCCTCGTACTAATAATGAAGCTGAGTACGAAGCCCTGATTGTAGGACTTGAGTTGGCCGTTCAAATGAGCATCGTGCGGGTGAAAATCTTTGGAGATTCCCAACTAATTATTAATCAAGTTGCTGGAATTTTCAAAGTTCTCAAACCTGAGCTCTTGCCTTATCACGATAGGGCAATGGAGCTCTTGTGTTTGATCCCTGAAGTAACTTTAGTTAGAGTCCCTCGATCTGAGAATAGTAGAGCGGATGCACTAGTTAAACTTGCTAAGGAGTTGGCTGACCCGAATGGAAATCCGGTGTCGGTTGTCGTCCAGTATCGGCAAGCCTTGTGCCCCGCAGACTTGTCTTCTCCCGATCAGACCCTCACGGTGTGCGCTGTTGAGGAAGAGTCAGATTGGAGAGTCCCCTTTGTTGAGTACTTGAAGCGTGGAAAGCTTCCGGATGATCGCTCTCTTGCCGCTCAGATTAGGAAGAGAGCTTTGTCCTTGTCCTACGTGAATGAAATCCTGTACCGACGCTCTTTTGACCAGATGTGGTTGCGTTGCCTCAACAACGAGGAGGCTCGTAAGGTCATGGGCGAAGTACATGAGGGGCTTTGTGGTGCTCATCAGTCCGGACCTAAGATGAAGGTCAGAATTAAACGTCTTGGTTATTACTGGCCAACAATGATCCGTGATTGCATGGAGCACGCTAAGAAGTGCCACCAGTGTCAGATTCATAATACTGTCATCCACCAACCTCCTAATCCGCTGCACCCCACTGTTTCTTCTTGGCCTTTTGAAAGTTGGGGCACGGATGTAGTGGGTCCTATTGACCCTCCTTCCTCTAAGGGTCATAGATTTATTCTGGCTGCTACTGATTACTTCTCTAAGTGGGCAGAAGCTATCCCGCTTAAGGAAGTTAAATCAGAAGATGTGATGCGCTTCTTCCGCGATCATGTTGTCTACCGTTTTGGTGTTCCGCGTCGTATAATTTCGGATAACGGCCCGTCTTTTAGAAGCACCAAAATCGCTAGATTCGCCCGCCGCCATAACATAAATTGGCGATATTCCTCGATTTATTATCCTAGGGCTAATGGTTTGGCTGAAGCATTCAATAAGACCTTAGTCCAGTTGATAAGAAAGATACTTGTGGCAAATAAAAGAGAATGGCACGATAAATTGCCTGAAGCATTATGGGCTTATAGGACTACATACCGTACTCCTACTCAGTGTACACCATATGCTTTAGCTTTTGGGGTTGAAGCTGTCCTCCCGCTAGAGGTTGAGCTCCCTTCGTTGCGTGTAGCAGTTAGCCACAATTTGTCTCGTGAGGATAATGCCCGACTACGGTTGGAAGAACTTGATGGTTTAGAAGAGTTCCGTTTGCAAGCTCATCAGAACCTTAAGTTGTACCAGGCCCGGATGGCCCAGGCTCATGATCGCCTTGTCCGACCCCGTGCTTTTCAGGTCGGTGAGTTAGTCCTTGTCTTGCGTAGGCCTATCATCTCGCGTCGTCGTCGAGGTGGTAAGTTCGAGCCCATTTGGGAAGGCCCATTTGTTGTAGAGCAAGTATACGAGGGTGGATCTTACTTGCTAGTTGATGCGAATGGTGTTCATCCCATGCCTGTCATTAATGGGCAGTACTTGAGAAAGTACTACGCTTGAGTTTGCACATCGCAAGGGGCATCCCCCGCCACTTGTAAATACCCCTCTGTATAGATATAACTCTAAAGAATTTCTTGTATTTTTCGGCAATCCGTGGCCACGACGATTTGTCCTCTACCACGTGATGTTCGTCATGCAAAATATGAGATTATCTTTAGATGTTGTATGTAAATACGCCGTAGGGATGTTTGTGCTTACTTCCACATTCACTGATCACTTTGATATTGTTGCACAAAACTTCTTTTTAGTCCCCTCTTAAGGGTTGACTTTCCCCAGTTTCACTTGTCACCTTCAAGTGTGGTCTGGGATACCAAAACTACTAACTCGAATTTCTATGGAATATGATACTGGGTCCATCCTTGATCTATATTTGTCAAATATAGTGGTGTTGATCCATGATCACTTTGTGAATTTTCCTATAAATTGTTGTTGTAATCTTTCTCTCTCCCCAGTTTTATTCATGTGGCGAATATGGCCTGGGTTATCAAAGCCAACAATTTCCCCCTCTTCAAAATAAAAAAAAGGGAAGCTCTTAGTTGAGTAGAATCGGTTGCCCTTGTCACAGGAGGAACCCGGTTCTACACTCCAAGAGCCCAAAGTCCTTTAAAATTCTTTTCTTTCGAGAGGGAAGCTCTTAGATGAGAAAGAATCGGTTGCCCTTGTCACAGGCGGAACCCGGTTCTACGCTCCAAGAGCCCAAAATCCCTCCTATCTCTCCTTGAAACAATTCGATGATCGTGTAGAAGATGACTGTATGTTCACTTCTTTTGATTATGATTGTTCACTTTTAAAGGGACGTTATTCTCCCTTATCTGTGATGTGGTACATTTGGCTTTAGATGTTAACATCACTTCTTATGTGGATTTTGATCTTCGAGCAGAAAGTCGATCCGCTACTTCTTTCAAATGATATATTTTCTCATGAAGATCTTGATTTTAGTTACAAGAGCAGTCTCTTTTGAATACATCAATGTTTCTTGTACTTTCCACAGGGTCCCATCAGATAGTATGGGTGTTACCACTGTGATTTCTTTAATAATCATGAATATTTGATATAATGATCGTTGTTTTCGGTGGCAAGTGTGTCCCCTTGCCATCTCTATTCATTCATTATGAGATTATGCTTTTTTACACGGTCGTATATATGTTCCTCTTTTTTAGAGAGATGTATATCGATCGATTACCTCATGTCTTATGATTCCAATTTTGCTTAAGAAATTCCACTTGTATTTGAATTACTCATGGCCACGACGATTTGTCCTCTACCATGTGGTAACTAAAATATAAGATAGAGATTTCTTAGATGACTAATTACTTCTCTTTCCCTCACAGCACCACGCACATGTGCGTTGGGTGGTTGTAGAGGTGACTTTTATCTTTTGTTCTGCTGTTGCGATCTGGTCAGGCAGACATTAGACCTTTTGGGAAGCTCTTTATTCGTTGTTGCGAATATGGTCAGATGAATATTGAGCTGTTCTCATTCGCCGTTGCGAATATGGTCAGGCGAATGCTGAACTCCCTTTCTCTTTTCCCATTTGTTCTGTCGTTTCGAATATGGTCAGGCAGACATTGGGTCGTCCTAATTCACTGTTGCGATCTGGTCAGGTGAATTTTGGACTTTCTTCTTTTGTCCCACCGTTGCGATTTTGGTCAGGTGGACATTAGAATTTTGGGAGGGCTCATTATTCGCTGTTGCGAATATGGTCAGGTGGATTTTGAGCCATTTTCATTCGCTGTTGCGATCTGGTCAGGCGAATGTTGACTCCCCTTTCTGGTTGGGTGCCCGACAGAGTCCCTGGGAGGCATACTTCACCACCTCTTCATTCCTCCTGTTTTATTTCCTGTTTGGGGGTTGTTGAGTTTTCTTCTAACTCTTTGTTTCGCCATTTCGAATAAGGTCAGGCAGACATTGAGTCATCCTCATTCACTGTTGCGATCTGGTCAGGTGAATGTTGGATTTTGTCTTTTGTTCCACTGTTGCGATTTTGGTCAGGTGGACATTAGACCTTTTGGGAAGCTCTTTATTCGTTGTTGCGAATATGGTCAGATGAATATTGAGCTGTTCTCATTCGCTGTTACGATCTGGTCAGGCGAATGTTGAACCCCCTTTCTTTCACCCTTTGTCTCGCTGTTGCGATCTGGTCAGGCAGACATCGGGTCGTCCTCATTCACTGTTGCGATCTGGTCAGGTGAATGTTGGACTTCTTTCTTTTGTTTCACTGTTGCGATTTTGGTCAGGTGGACATTAGACCTTTTGGGAAGCTCTTTATTCGCTGTTGCGAATATGGTCAGGTGGATATTGAGCTGTTCTCATTCGCTGTTGCGAATATGGTCAGGCGAATGTAGAACTCCCTCTCTTTTCTTACTCCTTGTTTGCTGTTTCGAACATGGTCAAGCAAAGCCGGAGTTGCTCCCCATTCGCTGTTGCGAATATGGTCAGGTGAATGTGGGACCCCCCTTGCTTTTCTCTATTCTGCTGTTGCGATGTGGTCAGGCAGATAGATGACTCCATTACTTTTGATTACTATTATTTTCCTATGTTTGTTACTCTGATTACTGTTTTCCTTTGATCATTTCTCTTTGATATTTCTGTGATTTTCGAGTTATTGCTGAATTCCCTTCTTTCCGTATCATCCTAGATTTTTGTCGTGGGCGATCGTTGAATTTTGCTTGGTTCCTTGAGATTTTCCTTCTCTTTCCCCCCACTTTGGTTGGATAAATGATTGACTTGTTCTCTCTCTTTGTCGATTTGGTTCTCATTAGTTGATTGCATTTTCTTAGTAGGTTTCCTCGGTTGACCTTAAGGTTGTATCTTCCTAGAGTTAGGAAGGTCAACGCCAACATATACGGTTCACTTGTTGTTCTCCGCATATGTTGGGGGTCCGTTTGTTGACCTCGTTTTTAGCCCGTCTACCCTCGAGCACTTTCGATCCATTTAATCGAACCCCGTCGAGCCCAATTCGAGCTCGAATTGACCCGACTCGAGCCGGATCAGACCTCGAATACGTTCAATTAGAGTCGATCGTACTTAATTAGGCTCGAGTAATCCATTCTGGTCGCATTGTGCCCCTTTTGATTTTAAATTGATTATTATTCTGGATTCGATTTCGCATGATTAATCTCGTTACGGTAGCTCGAGCCCGGACCGACTCGAATCGACTTAAAATTTGGACTCGAGTCTAACCTGGTTTTAACCAAATTAGACTTGAGTTAGCTCAACCCAATCACATCCAAACCTATTTGACTTTTTTTAAATATTTTGAATTTGTTTCCCATATCAGGAAATTGCGTCGAATGGTGCTGATCTCCCCGAGATCGGAACCTGCCCTGGTCGCAGTGTTTCAGTCGCGTGCCAACTCTCTTTAGGCAGAGTATTCAGCCGAATTTTAGCAAGACAGAGGGAGGAGAACCCATTTTCGCGTCTGAGAGAAGCTGGGAAGCGGTCCTTGAGCAGCAGGGGACGACTGCTCTCATTTTTCTTCTAGGGCTGGGCGGGTGAAGAGGAGGCATTCGCTCCCTCCTTCTCTCTCGCTAGATTCCAGAGAGCCTCACCCATTCTCTCCCTCTCTGAGTTCCGGAACCCCAGCGCCAGACGCCAGCCTCCTCTGTTCGCACGGTCACAGCCCGACGCCGACCTCCTCCGTTCGCCCGAGTGCTCAGCTCCCTCAGACTCTCGTTCTCACGCTCCAGCAGGTCCGAAATTGCTCTCCCCCTCTCTCACGCGTCTCTCTCCCTCTCTCCGATCTCTCTTGTTCGCACAACCCCAACAAACCCGACGCCTCCCTCTCGGCCCCCCTGTTCGCACGACCAGCAACGGGCCGGAATTCCGCCGCCCTCCCTCTCGTCTTCGCACGCCAAGGCTGAGCCCGAGCTCGGCATACCGTTGGTAAGCTCCGACCAAAGTCGCTTCGCCTCCAGCCGTCCCGACGCCTAGATCTACCCGAATTTTTTTTTCTCTTTGCAATGTGAGTATTCCTCCTGTTCTTCCTCTTTCTCCTTCTTCTGATTTCTTCTCATTTTTATTTATTTTCTTCTTGTTTCATCTCAATTTCCTGCATCCTTAGCTTCTAGCATCTCTTCTAGTTTGTGAATGGTTCAATGGTTGAAGAGTTGAGTAAATGCAAAGGTTCATGTTACCTAGTCAAAGTTTTTTTTTTAAGTGAATGAAGTTTTTTTTTTTTTTTTTTTTTTTTTTGAGGTGTGTATGTCATCACACCTCTTATCCTCTTTTTTATTTCTATTTCCAGGTGAATGCATTTACTTTTAATCTTCATAGTTGGTCTTGGGAATTATGAGTTGATTCACATTCTTATCCAGTGAGTTGATTTGAGTAAATAGGTGGCATTAGAAATTTATGTTGTGCGTGAAGTTTGGCTTTTAGGTGTAAACTCTAAAGTGTGTAGAAGCCCTTTTTTTCTTCTTGTCTTCAATTAAAGCATGCATATGAGGTGCTTGGTGGAATGTCCGCAAAGAGGAATTTTTGATATTTGGTTGAAGGTTCATGAAACATATGGAGCCACCTAATTAAATGTTGAATGAACTCTTTCTTTATATTGTCCTTTGTAATTTTAAACATCGCTAGGCTTGTCAAGTTTTCTTCAAAGTTTCTCTAATAAAGAGCTTAATACCCTCTTGCTATTGATGTTTTCCATGAGTTTTTTTTTATTGATGCCCTTTTCTTAAGCTTATGTTAGTGATAGATTTGAGTTATCATAACACATCTTTGTCTCAACGTATGAATTTCATGTGATGTTCGAGGATTGAAACCCTTTTGGAATAAATATAGTGAACTAGCATTTATCTTTTATTACTAAATTGTCGTTTTAAATGTCTCTTTGAATAACACTTTTCCAAAAGAATTTTTTTTTTGTAAATCATGAGAGGTTTCGTGTGGATTATTTGGTGGAGTTCATCTAGTAAGCTTATAAATCATGATTTCCTTGTCAATCTTGCTTTATGTGACTTTGTAAATGTTGTACACCGAGTTGTTTGTGGAATGCCGTTGGAAAGATATCATGGTTGTTTGAGTAGTATTGAAGTTTGGTATGGTAGTATCCTTTATTTGAAACATTTCTAGCGTGCTATCTAGAGGATTGCGAATGAGAATAAAAGGGTGGCTTTCTTAGATAGGTTCTTATGTATGAGATTTATGTGCATACTTATTGATTTTGTTCAAATATTGTCTAGAGCTTTGAAGGTATATTTAGCATAAAGTTTTACATATCATCCTCCATATTCTTCATCACAATGTTGGATAGGAATGTGGTCATTAACCTAGCATTTACACATGTACTTGGAAGCATGATTTCTCCTTACTTTTTGAAAATAAGATTTCAAATATGAGTGGCTTTTCTTTGCTAAAGCTTTCCAAAAGGGGAGACGTTGTCATACAAGCATGAAACTTTGAAACTGTCTCTGCTTTACAAAGCTTAAATTTCTCGTTAATGATGTAGTAAGGTTCACTTTGCACATATCTTGAAACATGCATGAATGGAATGTGATTAGGATAATTTTGTATTTAATGTCATGAGGTTTTAATTAGAACGCTCTTGCAAAATCATGTTTGTTACCATGCTCATCTTCCTTATGGATTTGTGTTAAGAAAAATGCTCTTGGAAATATTAGATAGCATATAAGTGCGGAAACTAGAAATTGTTGGAGAACAGTTGTACATCTTATGTTTCAAATTCATATTATGCTTGATATCATGCTCCTTTCCTTTGAGTTTTGAAAATGATGATATGAAAGTTTCTTCCTTTTTGCTAAGTACATGTGGCTCAAATGTTGGATTGGAAAAGTCTTACGTTACGCAATTCTACTTTTATCCATTCATGATTGGACATAAAAAAAGAGGAAAGGATTGAATGATTGTATAGTTATCTTCCCTAATTTATCTCATGAAAGCATAGGTTTCTCGTCTCTCTTGCTTGAAATTACACTAGTCATTTTAACGCCATATAAGTATTCACTTGTTTTCATATTTAGAGAAGTTTGAATCTACAAATATTTTCTTAATATTGCATACATGATTGGTAATGATGGTTTAGGTATTCGTGATTCAAGACTAGTTTATTTCACTAAATAGATTTTTCTTCCGTTAGCGTTTGAAGTAATACATATTTGTGGATTTCATTGCTTCTATTGAATTTGTGTTGGAGATATTGAGTAGTCGTTTCCTCCTCTTTATTTGTGATTTCTTTGTTAGAAGGATAGTGTTGAGTCGGAAATTTTAGGAAGTGTTTGTTTTTTTTTGAGAGATTTTGTGAATAAGTCTTTGGTTTTGGTTGGAAATTTTGCGAGTTGTTCCATGTTACAAGGTTTGCGGTAGATTTTGTGAATTGTTTATAAGGAACGCTTTATGCGAATTGTTTTGTATTGAGATTTTGTATATTTTATGAGTTTTTGTCTTGTGATTGTTTCTTGATGAAGGTTTTTATAATACCTGTTCATTAAGAGACTCCCACAAGTAATACCCCACTCCAAATGAGAGGAGAGGTACTTGATTAGTGATTATTTGAGTAGGATTTTTGTGTTAAAAGAGGGGATTTTAGTAGAAGGTTTTAGTAGAACTTTTTGTGTCAAAAACAAAATAAAAGAAAAGAGATTTTAGTACATATTTTTGGGAGGTTTTGTAGTAGTTCATGTAGCAGTTCTTGCAAATCATTTTGAGGTCTATAATTTTGTAGATTAAACTTGTGTAGTAGGATCCCTTAATGTCTTTCGAGAATGACTAGTGCTTTCTTATTGGAATTAGATTTTCTTAGTGTTTCTTTCTAAAAGAGCGAGTTTGGGAGAGTTGAAGCTTTGAGGGAGCTTTATGTTTGTAGGTGCTTAGTGTCTTTTTGGAAGCAAGATAGGATTACCTCCCCTTTATGTTAGCCTATAAGGATAAAAAGATTGTTGGATAGGTTCAAGGCAAGGTGAATTTAGTTGTAAGTCTAGTTTTAGAGGTCTTTTTCCCTTAGTTGTTGTAGGTCTTAGTAGAGTGTGTTGCGGGTAAGTGTGTCAAAAATATCAAGTGCCTTATTTGGAGTGGGAATATTAAAGGGCATTATTGATATTATAGGATGTACTTGACTTCTACGAAGTGCATCCAATAACGATAATGCCTACACCCTTTTTTTCGTATTCGATTTTCGTTCTTTTTTTCTATTTTTCGCATTTAGTTGTCTCTTGCTTAGTTTTGTTAGTTTCTTCACTGCTTCTTCTGTGTTTTGGCACCGCACACCCACAAACTAAGGAAGATCCACAGACAGACGACTCGACAAATAACAAAAGGTACGTTCTAGTTTTTATTGCATTCTTCATTTCTTTACAATGTTATTTATTTATAGAACTGCTCTAATACCTATCTTTCTTTTGTCTTGCGAGATACCTTTTGGAAAGCAATGGATAAGGAGCACTAGGAGCTGGAGCTAGGACAGTCGGATCCAAGCATCAGTCATCCCTACTCATCTAGTAGGGATGCTACGGGCGGAACCATCGGGTCATAGCCCCCGGTGCTGTAAGTCTACTAAAACTTAGAAAACCTTTAGGGGCTTAGATGTTTGCACGTCTCCTACCCTTAGGGCCTTAGAAACTTCAATTATATTTAGGATTGCTTTTATTTTTTTTAGATCCCTAAAACCCTGTGACATCCGTATAGAAGTCTTAGGAGTTAGAAAACAACACAACTTTCAATCCTACAACTTTAGTGACATCTAAGGACAAAAATTAAGGGCCGAGTCTTAGAAAACATAGACTTAGGGTGCATGTTCCTTATAGGATAGAGACTTTAAAATAAAAACCTAGTGACACGTTTTCCTAGATTTGGATTTTCTTTTCTTAATTCACTAATAATCAACCAATCAATCCTAATCTAATTCTTAAAAATCTATTAGAACACTTAACTCTTAACTAAGTTTTAATTAACATGCATAATCATTAAATCATAATTCTAAAACATAAACCTAAATCAATTCTAACTAATTTAATAATTAATTCCTAACCAATCTAAAATTTAAAAGATGTAGATCATATTAGGAGATTAAGTTACAAACCAAACTCATTAGGATAAAAGATTTCTTAAAGGTTCAAACTTAGAATAACATTTTAAAAAGTAATCAACAAATCCCTTAATATACAACAACCCGCTCCAAAAGTGAAGTTTATTGGATGGACTACTCCGGGCTGCGGGGCTAAGTGTCCTAAGGAGGCTGGTTCCTCGAGCCTGGTGGCACAACGCTACGAATGAATCTAATGGAGCGTCAAAACCTAAAATTAATTTTTCTAATGGGCATAATTCAAACTTGATTAATAAATGATTTAATTCACTCTTTTCTTTTCTTTTAATAACAAACTAAAATAATCAAACAAAGTTAATTATCACTGGGTAACCCAGGCCTACGAGGCTATTAAGTTAGCCCCAAGGAGGGTGAAATAAACCTCACGGCCTCGGTGTGAAACAAAGGTGATAGTTAATCAAACATTAAAAATAAAACATCCTAAAAATCAATTCTAAAATACTAATATTTAAACTTTAACTAAAATCTCTTCTTTGCCCCTTCAACAAATAAAAATAATACACATACAACTCTAACTAAAACTAATCCTCTATAGGACTTACCAAAACCACACAGCCTTCACACACTTGGATGAGTTTGATAGGGCACGACTATTAGCTTCAGGTTAGGCTGTTGTTTTGCTTTACTTTTCTGTACTTTGTTGTGACGCCCTGCATGTGACCCGTGTGCTGGTTGTTTTTGCTACTTGTTGTAGCTTTTCTGTGATGTTGTTCCGTACTGTTTTGCTAGCTACTCTTTTCTTTCTTGCACTGTGGTTGTGACGTTAGAATACCCATAAATTAGGCACGCTCTTTCATACTAATGCTGTCTTCCTGCAGGTGGCCGTGCTCATATAATGCTGCTAAAAAGGGGGCTAAAATTAATAATAATAAATGTATAATTGCTTTAGGTAACTGCTTCAGCTGCTTAGCCCCCAATAATCAGAGCACGGTCAAGTGATTGATGTGAGCATTTTAATTCATGTATATAACTGCTTGGATGAATTTTTATTATAACTGCTTAGGATAACCCCTGCAGGAGAGTCTAGATTTTCCATTTTTAATAATGTAATGTATTTGATAGTAAATTTTGTGAAAATTATTAAAATGAGGCATTTTTAAAGAGATAGGAATCCAAAGGGAAAAGTAAACCCCCATAGAGGGTTTCCTTTTTCATTTGGATATCCTTTTGGAGCGTCCGCTATGAGGAGTCCAAAGGGAAAAGTAAACCCCTACAGGGGGTTTCCTTTTTCATTTGGGCATTCTTTTGGAGGACGTACTACGAGGAGCCCGAAGAGCTGAAGATGATCCAAAGATGAATCAAGAAAGTGAAGAAGAAGACTGAAGGCCGAAGATATAAAAATGCCTTATTTTAAGATTTGCGTCGTTTCTGGGTTGTTGTCGGTGGAGCCCGGCCACCTTTACTTACTGTACTCTGTGATGTAATATTGTATGGCACTTGCCATGGACACTCTTTTTCGTGGGATTTGTTTCTGTGTTGTGATTTACTTACTTTGTTTGCGCAGTAGAACCGGCATGCTTTTTATAGGTTTTCTTTCTTGCATGTGCTTGTGTCTGACCGTTAGGCTCTTTTAGAATAAAAATTCTTCTACTCGTAATTAACAATAAAATTTAAGATTAATTCACATAGAAACCGTAACGACTCTAGGGAATAGCCGGAACCGTCCGGGGGCGCATGCACGCGTTCTCTCTTCTATTAGACAAATTTCCCCGCCTGAGGGTAGAGTCCGGATAATCTGGCCTATGAGGATGAAGTGCCGGACCTGGAGAAATTTAGTCATTCAAAAATTATTTTTATAAAGCCTTTTTAAAATTCATACATATCTGATTTGGAGACTTCAACCAGCATAAATTGCATTAGTAACTAATTAAAATCAAGATTTAATTGCATTAGTTTTAGAAGCATTGTACCACTCATAAGTGTGGGATCACTTAGGAATTTCTCTAGTTTGTCGATCCCAAATTCAATGTCTAAACTACCCACCCTTCTTCATACAGACTGGACAGCATGGATTTTTCACGATTAGGAGGTTTTAGCTGGCTTCCTTTGTCAGACAAGGAATAAGTCCAGGGTTGCATTAGCTAGGTCGTAGATGTTAGTGTTGTGTGTACAACACTACATCTTTTATAGATTTAGGGTCTAAAGGTGAGTAGTACGGGTGTACCATTACACACCTTATTGGTGGGTAAGTCTTCCTTTCTTTCGAAGGCTATAAATCCTGCCCATCCGCGTCACACAGATGACGCCACCTCCCTCTTTCTCTCATGCTTGTTCGAATGCGTGATCTCTCTCTTTTTCTTCAGTTTTTCCACTTCTTCGAGCCGACCGGATGTTGAATGAACAATGTGTGATTGATTAAGCCAAGTTGGGACCTTCTTCCTCTT
Source organism: Dendrobium huoshanense (assembly GCA_016618105.1). NCBI lineage: Eukaryota > Viridiplantae > Streptophyta > Magnoliopsida > Asparagales > Orchidaceae > Dendrobium > Dendrobium huoshanense. The sequence goes on along the minus strand of CM028343.1, from coordinate 39,389,882 downwards.
TGATTAGGAAAACCTAGAAACTCCCTTGCACTAAACCCATTTGGAGAAGATAATCTAACATCCTTAATCGAGAGTTTTCTTAGATCAAGGTCTAAGATGTAATTAACTACGGGGGCTTGCGCCCGTAGGAAACCGATCCCCACAATCAAATAAACCTCATTCGAGCTGATGTATCGAATGGGGGAAATCTCGTGAATTTAGGGTTATAGATATTATTATCCATCGAGGTGTGTAGGTGAAAACCCGCTATCCTCAATGGCTAATCGTATCTATAACTCCATCTGCTCTTCCATTGGCCTGCTTGTGTCGAGTGTAAAGGCCTACGACCATTTTGTCCTACGGGATAGTGTGATCGTACCCTTTGCATTCGAACCACACGAGCGGAATCCTTTCGGAGACCCACAGCCCAAAGTCACAATCCTCCACTATATCTATTATTACTAAAATTACACTCCAAAATATTCATCTTTAGATTTATTCAAACAAAAGCCTTTATACTCTAAGGTTGACCTCCATAATTCAAGTTTACCTTCAACTCCCTCTCTAGTCTTATCAACAAGAAGAATATCATCAACAAAAAGCATAAACCATGGTACAACCTCTTGCAAATGTCTTGTGAGAACATCCATGACTAAAGAAAAAAAGATATGGGCTTAAGGCTGGTCCTTAATGTAATCCAACAGAAATCGAAAAATACTTGGTCAAACCATCTTGTGTTTGAATACAAGTAACATCTCCTGCATACATATCCTTAATGACTTGAATATAAGCATTATTAAAGCCCTTTCTTATGTAGAACTCTCCATAGCACTTCTCTTGGAACTTTATCATATGCTTTCTATAAATCAATAAAAATCAAACGTAGATCCTTCTTATTCTCTCTATACTTCTCAATCAAACATCTCAATAAATGAATAGCTTCCATGGTAGATCTACTTGGCATGAATCAAAATTAATTTTGAGAAACATTAGTGTCACGCCGCAAAATATGCTCAATAACTCTCTCCCATAATTTTAAAGCATGACACACTAACTTAATTCCTCTATAATTCACACAAACTTATGCATCATCTTTATTTTTTAAAAATAGGAATCAACACACTCATTCTCCACTCATATGGCATCTTTTTAGTCTTCCAAATAATATAAAAAAGTTTAATAAGCCAAGAAATTCTTTCATCTCCTAAGCACTTCCACACTTCAATTGGAATATGCTTTAACTTAAAATATGTTATTGAGAAATTATATTTTTTTAAAATCAAAATGGGTTATAATGTTAGGTTCATGTCATCTAGGTTGCTAGCAGTTTGGGTTTGGATCCACCTTTTTGACTATTTATTAAATAATTCAGGTCCGAGTCAACCTAATTCAAATTAGGTCAAATTGGACCTGAACTGGACCCGTAATCCATTTTGACACCCTTAGTGGAGATCAAGCCTGCTAGATTTAGTGGTGCCAAAAAAAACTTGTACTAAATTTATTCATTAAGTTAATCAAACATGAATATATATTTTGAACTCAAATTTAAAACAAGCATAATATAAAAAAATATTCCTTTGATAATGTCAACTCATTTTATTTTAGTTCAACATGAGTCTGGGGGTGTGTGTGAATGGTTCTCCTGTCATAGTCTTTGTTTTTCACCTAAATGTCACTCGATTTACTTAGGCCTCCCAATAAGGTCTCCCATTCCTAAGTCGATTGAATTGAAAGGCTCTTCTCTGCCCATGTTAGCACAAACTCATCGAGCTCATCAACATTAAAATAAACAAAACATGAACATGTTATTGTCAAGTAAATTTGAATACAAACTATTTTTGAACAACTATAGGACCCAAACTAATCGAACACAAGAAAGCATCTAGGTTACTCTAGCTTAGCTCATTTACAACCCTAGCTAGACTGGTCATAAATTTAAAATAAATAAAAATAACAAGAAATAATCAGTCTATTTGTTGGTTTTTATTATTATTGTTTTTTTTATAATACTTTTGGTTGGGGTTCATGTACATTTTTTTTTTTTAGATTTTATTTTATTTTAGTTTTTTTAAACATCAGATAAAATATGTTAAATATCTTAATATATAAATTTTTAATTTTGTATTGAATATCATAATTTATTTTATTAGGTAGTGGTAGATTCAAGTTAGGCGACCATTAGGGCGATGATATGCCTATAATGCATTTTGATGGGTCTATAATTCATTACATAACTTGTGCTAAAACAACAACAATAACCATAAAGCCTTTTCATAATTTTTGTTACATAAAAGGTAGGTTGATTATGATATATGTTGTATTTCATGTGATATGATACAAAATCCATTCCATACATTTATTTCAAGAAAGTGTGCCTCTAAATGAGATAATTATTAAATGTGACATATATAAATGTGTGACAATCATGAAATAACATTTCTAGACTATCATCATCACTGCGTGGTCGATGATTTTCTTGACTTTAAAGCGAACACCTTTGAATACTGTTGATGCTAATCATATTTCTTCTTAACAACATCAAAGATCCTCTTAGGAGTCCTATTCTTTGCTTTCATGCATTTGGCTAGTCCCCAAATCAATGAGCCAACTCATCTTCTAATCATTAAATTTTCATGAATTATCAATTAATGCAAATTATGTATAAATCTCTTCATAGAATGTAAACTACCACTAAGAAAAAAAATTAAGCCCAAAGAAGTTTAATTGTTATATAATTATTGTTGCATGCTAGAATATATGTGGCGATAGAGTTAAAAAGTATTTGCCTTAGCGTTGCAAGGATATTCAACACACAAACAGAAGATGAAAGAACACCAAGATTTTTACGTGGAAAATCTTGAAAAGGGAAAAACCCATGGGGCCACGCCCAGTTGAAATAATTTCACTAGTGTTTGTTTGATGTACAAGAGGCTGACTTGTCTTTAAAATTTAGGACGATCAGATTACATTGCTTCACTTCCTGATTGAAATCCAATTACATTTTTTCGGCGTTACTTGAACGTCAGGAAGAATTTCGGTGTCGATTGGACAGAATTCTGGCATCGCTTCCGCAGAATTCCGGCGTCGGGTAGAATTTCAACGTCACTGGGGCGTCGAGCATAAATCAGGCGTCACTTAGGCGTCGAGCAGAACTCCGGCATCACTTGGGCGTCAGGCAGAACTCCGGCGGTGGTCGAGGAGGAGTTTCTTCCCTTCTATCCTACTCTTCTTCATCTCCTCTTCCTCTCTTCTCTTCTTCTTGCTTGGGTCCCCTCTCAAGAAAAATGAGGGGCTATTTATAGTATTTTGAGTATGGCATGACCCGTAAATAAGAGGAGGATCAAGGGCAAAGGTGCAGTGGTTTGGATGGACGACTGATATTGAATCCCTAGATCGTATAACATTCGCCAGACATTTGAAGGTCTAAATGATGTTGGAATTTGGTAATCTTGGACTCGTTGGATTCGTCTCGTTGATCTGCTCGATTCGACTATAAGCACATCATATTTGGAAATCGTTTGGTAACTCAAATTGTGGTATGAACTTTCCAATAGCGCTTCGGGCTTGGATTGAGTCGAATTTGGTGTCTTTGAGTTTGTATTTTTTTGAGATGCTAAGTTTGACTATAAGTTCGCTGAAATCGGAGTTCAGGTGATCCTAGATTTAAGTTTTGAAGTTTCAGGGATTTTGCCTCGAGATTCGTGCTTGATCAAGGTAATTTTTTGATGATATATTAATTATAAAAATTATACCACCAATATTTGATGTGTGATACTGAAGTTGTTAGCATGAGTGTCATAGTTCCTGCTAAAGTTGTAAGTAATTTTGATATTATCTTATTAATGCCTTGGATGCTATGGTTAGCACCCTTGAAACCTTGGCTTTGATAAAAATATAATAGAGCTTGGTGGTGAAATGATCTTTATGGAGACCATGAATTTGCTTTTAGCACTTAGTGGATTTAATAGGTTAATCTCTGGAGTTGATTTTTGCTAGCTAAGGTTAAGATTTATTGGGTTTGGATAGCTAGTTGATAGGTAAAGTGATAATGAATATTTTGCAGAGTTATGGAAAGAGAGATGATCAAATTTTGGGTTCAGTGGAGGGTGATCAGACCTAGGGATTAGGGTTTCTGCTTTATTAGGAGGGGGAGTGAAAAAGAAGGCTATGTAGATGTGACATAAGATATCGACGGATGGCATCCAAGGATAGAAGAATGGTGCATCAGCCAAGTATCATGGAAAGAACTTTAGACTGATAGAAAAGATGAGGGAGGAGGTGGGAAGGGGAAGGTGGTGGCTAAATAAACATAATATTAATTAAGTATAATTTATATTGAATCTACTCCTAATATAATCACAGTCAACCAAGCCATATGCGGAATTTTGGAACCCCTCATTGATTGTGATCTTTACATGTTTTTATTAAAGGAGTTGATCAAACAATTAAAATGATAATTAATGAAACATATTTTTAGCACATTGAATTGACAAATAGAGTTAGATGGTCAAGCATGAGTTCAATTCCATGTGTTTTTAAGTTTGTGAAGGATTTTAATGATTTTTTTTTAATTTTTGATTCAAGACTTCTATTTGAGATCTTATTATTCATATGTGTAAATGATGAGTTTAATCATTTTGCAATCTTGGTAACTACCATGTGTCTCATCCCAAAATCTAATTTGAAATATTTCCTTATTTTATCTATTATTATATAATAATCAGAGCTATCTAATTTCATCTATCAGTGATAAACCGCATAACAAATTCTATAATTTAAAACATCTATACATATCTATATTCAATGAGTTAAAAATATTTCTTATATAATAACTTAGAAATCATATAATCATAATTTGCCATTTCATTCCTGAGTATAAAAAAAAAACTAAAAAAAAAAAAAAACTTAACATGAGGAATTTTGATCAGTCTCACACTTTTGAACCTCGTACTTGATGTGAAATTATTTAAATCACATATAATGAGCTAAACAAACCAACATGTCACTAAAATCCTATAACTGAATTCAAAGTATGTTAAAGAAGCAATATACACGTCTTCAATATTCATAATAGTAACAATCATATGATTAAGAATTAGTACTTAAATAATAAAAATCACATATAATAGTAGTAAAATTTTTAAATAATAAAATAATATGTTATAGAAGCCAATAAAATAGTATAGTTGAGAAATCAGTAAACCAATGTGGGTGTCGAATTAATAAAGCTGTCATCATATCAATATTATCAATTAGTAAATCAATTGTATAAAGCGTTAAAACTAAAGCACTGATAAAGAAATGTCAAATTCATATCAATGTAGAAAATCTTATAACTACATATACATGCTTACTAGTAATTTTTTATCAATATCAAATCAGTATGTTATTCACATACTAATTATATTATCTTCTTAATATGTAACATGCTCAATATTAGCAGAAGTATCAAATAGGATCAATGTCTATATCATTAACAATAAAATTAGTGGCATGAGTAGTAAAAGTTAATCCATATAATAACAATAAATCCGTACAATTATAGTAAATCAATACAATATCAATGAAGTTATATAGTAATAATGAATTTATAACATCAATTTTAGTAGTCCTAATAAATAAGCAAAGAGTTCTGACTACAGCGATATTTTTTAGTAAATAGTAGTTGGTAATCGTTGGCTCAATATACATAATTGTCACTCTTTGTCCATCGACACAGTAATAAGTCTCAAATAAATATTTAAAATGCTCATAATCTCAATTTTATAATGTATAAAAAAGTACATAATAAAAGTTTTACCAATACAAAGTTATTCTTATTTTTTGTAACGAAAATACAAATTGATAGTAAAAATATAAAAAATACCAAATTATTCAAATCAAAAATAGGATGATGATTCCTTACAATGAGACGAGCAAATCTTCAGATAGAATCGACTAACGAAAATCGCTCTACAGCCTCTAAATTCTAGGTTTATTTTTATCTCTCTTCCATTTTCTCTATAATTTTCTTTTCTGATTCTTTGTTAGCTAAAAGGAGAGAAAGGGAATTTTAATGGCTTAAAATAATTTCATAATAAAATAATTATATAATTATATAATTTAATCAATTCTTAGTATGAAATTTATATAAATCCTTTTGAGGCTTCAAAAATTATAGAAAAATATTCATAAAATAGCTCATTTTATTTAACATTTTTTGGTGATATCAGTTTGCAAAATAACCACTTGATGGTCTCAAAATCCACTTGTACTATCATATCTTAATTTCTTAAAGATTTGCATCAATGCCCAAAAATTACGAAAAAATTAGTGTGATTAAATCACTATATTATCTATATTACGGGCAAGACATTTTATGATTTGGACTTATATTGACTCTTTAAAAAATTGATTTGACTCAATTAAAATGCAGACAATTACACTATAAATCCATTGATAACCTCTCATACTAAAATCTATATGCTTAATTATTTAAATCACTTGCAACACACTCTTTCTTCAAAATAATATAGTCTTAGTTTTTGTTTCATCACTACTTACAATAGCTTTAAAAAAAGCTATTTTCTTCATAACAATTTTATAATTACATTATAAGAGGCTATAGTCATCCCAAATAGCAAGCAGCTATTAATTTTTTAAACAAATATTTATAGGGAAATTTAAATACATACCACTATATACTTATGATTTTACATATATAACACCTCATTTATTAATATTACAATCATACCACTCAAATTTTTATTTCATCTCATTTCTACCACTCTGTCTACCACATACATCACATGCACGACATCTTCTTTCTGTGAAAATCACCTCTTCGCCCCAAACGTGTCTTGAACTTACTGCCGTCATACGTTCCCCGCGACCTTTGGAAAACCAGCTTGTCGCTAGGCGAACTGATTCCCTTCGATCTTCGCCGCATTATGCTGCAGGCGTTCTGCTTCCCATGTTTGTTTTTATCACGTTATGCTTCCGGCGTTCCTCATTTTGTAGGTTAGCAATGCTCGTCTAACAGTAAGATTACCGAATGAGAAGGTAGATGAAAGCATACTTGTTATCAAGGTTGCCAATGGAGTAAGCCGTGCTCGTTTGTTTTAGTTTAGAATACTGAAACTAAAGAATTCATATTGTTTAATTTCGGTCTGTGCGCATATGCAGCGGGTAGGACACATAAAAGTTCACCAAAATGGTCCGACCTCAATGGTGTGAAGGGAAAGTCAAAACAAGCTTCTATAATCTACATCTCAAATCGAAACAAAATTTTCATTATTTTACCTTGGATTGTGAAGATGTCCGACTCAATGGAGTTATCCCGCTCCTCAACTTCACCCGTTAATGCCCTAAAAATATTAAAACTTGAAGATGTTAGTGTGCGAAGAAGACGTCGTGATGGACTGGGTAGACGGAGTTGTAGAAATGACGTGAAATAGGAATTTAAGTGATATAATAGTAATATTAATAGATGAGATGTTAGATATGTAAAATCATAAATTTATAATGATATGTATGTAAATTTCCCATATTTATAATATCACAATAGATTTACCACTAACGACCCTTAACTATTCACTGTAAAATGTTGCGTAACCCTAACTAACCCAACGGCCAAAACCTCCCCAAATTTCTCTCTCCAGCCGCCCGATATGCCCACCCACACGTAAAATGCCCCGATGACGTGGCCGGCGAGGCGACCCACCTCACCTCTGTAGCGTACTTCGCTTATAAAGTACGCGCGCGCGGCCGTTAGTGGAGAGAAAGAAACAGGACAGGGTTTCATCTTCTGCTTCCTTTCTCTCTCCTCAGATATTCCAGCGAGATGGTCGGCGATCGGTTGAAAGGAACAGTGAAGTGGTTCAATGCAACCAAGCGGTTCGGCTTTATCACGCCGGACGATGGTCGGGAGGAGTTGTTCGTTCACCAGTCCTCCATCAAGGCTGATGGCTTCCAAAAGCTTGCCGAGGGTGAGGTGGTAGAGTTCGCGATCGCCGTTGGTGAAGATGGCCGGACAAAGGCCGTCGATGTGACCAGCTCAGGAAGGGATTTTGTTCAGGGTTTTAACTCCGCCGGTGGCGGCGGCGGTCGGAGGGGTGGATACGTCGGTGGAGGTGGGAGAGGAGGTGGAAGGTATGGAGGAGGGGGTTATGGATTTAGTGGCAACAGTGGAGGCGGTAGGGGTGGAGGATGGAGAGGTGGCGGAGGCGGTGGTTCTTGCTACAGTTGTGGTGAGCCGGGACATATTGCAAGAGATTGCTACAACGGCGGCGGTCGCGGGAGGTATGTTTCCGGTGGCGGTGGCGGTGGTGGAGGCGGCGTATGCTACAGCTGTGGGGAGACTGGTCATTTCGCAAGGGAATGCCCTTCTGGAACTAAGTAAGTGAATCTATCAATTTTACAGCTTCTGGACTGAATGATCACTTGGGATTTGGGTGCTTTTATGTTGAACAGAAATCGTTTGATTTTGTTTTGGTAATTGTTGTATTTTGATGTAAGGGCGAGGCGTCAGGTGATTGATTGCAAGACTCGCTTCTTTTGTATTTTACGAACTAATTTTCAGCTGGCTATACAAACGTACATGTTGGCTTCCAAGCAGTAATTTCAAACGAGACGGCTTTCTCGCAAAATAGTTTTATATTACAAAAATTTTTATTTCATAAATTTTTTTTTATTAAAAAGTTATTTTAAAATTAGTAATAAAGCCGTTCAAAACGAAGCCTCTATTTTTTTAGAGATTATTATGTGTTGAGTCCAGAGAACTATTTGGATTCTGTTAGCGTATAGTAAAAGCACAGTAAAAATATAATAACTGTGCATACTGGGCTTTTACTGCGCACACTTATATTTTTGGGTTGGGGTTAGGAATTTCGATCCATTTGTAAAATCGGGTCGGGTTCGGGTTGACCCGAAAACCTAAAATTAACCTGTTTTGACCCATGATCAAGCCATCTCGTCACGTCATGTCGCGGTCAGGGACCTAACATGTCATTGCGTCTCATCAGAGCATCATCGCGTCCGTGTATTGTCGCATCCGTCAATCGCAATAGCACCTCGTCGTCGCGTCCGTTGTCCTATCGCTGGCCTCCGCAGGCCTGCTGTCAGGGCGTCACCGTTCTTCTTCTTCCAGCTCCTCTGTTGGCCTGCCGTGATGGTTGCCATTCACGCTTCTTCTTCAAGTAGACCGATTCATCCTTTTCATGTCGGGTTGGGTTGACCTGAGTCCGACCTATTTCGATCTCGAGTCAAAAAAATCGTCCCGTTTGTAAAAGCTGGTCAAGTTCGGATTGAACCAAATAGTCCTGGGTCAATTCCGGGTTCGACCCAAATCCAACTCATGACCCGAAATTGACATCCCTACATATAATAATCAGTCCAATCCTTTCACAGAAAATGCTTTTGCATCATTTTCAGCTGTGGATTCAGCCAAATCACTCAATCAAAGTAATTTTTATAATTATGTTCTTTCAGGCTGCGCTTGGTTTGGAGGAATTGAGTTGTTAGAAATGTTTTTTGTCGCATAATTTCGTTTAATTCCTCTTCAATTAAATAAGTGGACGAAAATTGATTTCAATTAAATATTATATTTTTTTCATTAAAAATTTTGCAAAAGAATACCCTGACATAATTCGTATCAGAATGAGCATAAACACTCGATTAGATTCTTGATGGAGCCCTCCATGATTTTTTCTTTCTTAACTCTTTTTTTATTCCTTTTATTGTTGGAACTTTTATTCTATCCAATGAACGTACGCAGAGGAAGGTTCGGTTTTAGACAAAAAAGCGCCTGTACCGAGTTTTTTGCGCCTATGAAAAAACTCGGTACAGGCGCTTTTTTGCCTAAAACCGAACCTTTCTCTGCGTACGTTCACTGGATAGAATAAAAGTTCTTGTTGTTGAGGCTCTCAACTTATTTGTTTGTCATGTTATTCTTATGAGTAATGATAGTCTAAAAAAATTATATAGGAAATGATTTGAAATTTATTTTTATAGTTAGATCAATTAAATTTGAGAAAAAAAAAATATTCATTTGCATCATCAAATATTAATTAGTCTTAGTGTAAGGTGCTATTTAGTTGGTTGTTTAAAAATTTATATATTTTAGAAATATGTTTGTATTTAAAAATGTATGGATTGTTTGGTTGGATGAAATTCAAATATATTGTTTTGGGTTGACCTTGGGTTTGGTCAACCCGTTTGACAAATGGGTCGGATTTGAGTTTCATATTCTGACATATTACAATTTCAATAGTTTTTTTCAATGTAAGGCTGGTTTTTAGTGTAAATATTAAATATTATCATTTTTTAAAATATATCAATTAGCCAAAAATAATTTTTTTCAAAGGAAATCGGGTTTTGTTAGGTTGGGTTGGGTTGGGCCGGATTAGAGGCAGGTTGGGTTTGGGTCCAGGCTTGTGATTCGTTTCACAAAACCAGTCGGGTGAGTTTGAAGGCTGGCAACTTCTGGTAGGACTTGAACTTGACCTAAAAATTCACATCCTTAATATTACCTATAGGTGTAAATTTTTGTTTTAAAGAAAATTTAACACTTATGTTTTTTAAAATAATTTAGAAAAGCTTTTAGAAATTCTTTAAATAAATACTCTATGCTATTAAATAATTTAGAAATTATTTTACTCGTTCTTAAATATATTAACCATTCTTAAATTTTTGAACTCACAATTTTAAATAAGCTCGTTTAATAAATCTAACTTGTTCATTTAGATTTATAATTGGTTCGTTTAAATTCATAACTTTAAATATATTAATCTTACTCACTTATTTAGTCTCACATTCTTTGAAAATGTATTAGATTTAAACGAGAAAATATTAGGAATGACCTTTCTTTATTAGATTTAAACGAAAATTTGACCTTTAACAGGACATAATGGAGAAAATGGATTCATGTAGCCGACCCCACGTAGTGGGATCGATAAAGGCTTGATGTTGTTGTTGTATTCTTTGAAAATGTAAAAAAGCCAAATTATTATGTGTAGTCGCCTGAGGCTGTCCAAAGGCAAATCAGGATATGAAAATGCTTTTTGAAGTGATTTTTTAATACAATTTTTTTTTTAGTTTAACAAATTTTTGTACTAAAAACTTGCTTTATAAATTAGTAAGAAAACCGTCTCAAATGATCGAGGCTTCGTTTCAGATTGTTTTCCAAAGCAATTTTTTAGTACAAAAAATTCTTAAACTATAAACTTTTGCACTACAAAGTTGCTTTATGTCTCATTTGGGACGGCTTTCTTACTGCTTCTTAAAACAATTTTTTAGTACAAAAATTAAAATTTCTAGAAGCAGTATACATGTCAACTCGAATTTGGGGTTTTTTTAGGCCGGATTTTTGGGTCTCTCTTCAATTGACACTACTAGTGTTTGTGACTAATTTTTTCTTATTTTATTTATTTTAAACGTACAATATTATTGTTGAGTTCAAATATGTGTGTGAGTGATATCTGAATTTTACTTCTACGACTTACAATTAGGGATGCAAACGAGTTGAGTCAAGATCAATCTCAGCTCGTTTCACTAAAAACGGTTTGTTGAGTTGCTTGATTACCCAGTTCAATTTACAATTCTGCCCTGCGATTTTGCCGTCCGAGAACGTGTCTGAGTTCCGAGTCCAAGTTTCGCCGATCGAGCCCACGTTTGAGTTTCAAGTCCGAGTTTTGCTGTTCGAGCCCGCCTGCACCGTGATTCCACCATCTGAACCCAGTCTCCCTACAATTCTGCTGTCCCAGCCTCCGTCCGAGCCCTCCTTCCGCGTCAAAGTTCTACGTCCAAGTCTTCGAGCCCTCCTTCCAGGCAGCGATCTCTTCCATTGTTCGAATTCGAGCGGCTCGACGAGTAATCGAGCCGAGCATCCTGAGGATCGAACACGAGCTCGATAAGCTAGGGAGCTCGAAATCCTACTCGAGCTTGACTCCCAAGCTCGTTAACGAGTTGAGTCCGAGTCGGCTTGACTCTGTTGCACCCCTACTCACGAGGCTCACAACATAACAATAGATACCGAGAAAAAAAAAAAAAACAACAAAGTGAGAAAGGGAGAGATTCACAGCATAATAATAGATAGACACTAGATAAAGAGTGAGAAAAAAAGAGTTTCTTAGAACCTTGTTATTAAATCCAAATGCTCCTAAGGCTTCATTTTGGACAGTTCTTTTGTTGTTTTTTAGTGCAAAAAATTTTTAATTATAAATTTTGTACTAAAAAGCTGCTTTAGAAATCATTATAAAGTATTCTCAAATGAAGCCTAAATGACTTTCTACTCTCTTGAAATTGCACTGTTAGGGTTATGGGACTATAATAAAAGTCATATAAATAGCATTTTTATGACTAAAAAAATATAAAATATACATGAGCAATTTGATACTGGTCAAGTGGGCCATCAAGTGGATAGATTATTAAATGCGGAGTCCAAATGTAGAGCTATGTTCGGACTCCGTTGTACTATACTATGTACATTTTTTGTGTACAGTATGTGTAAATGTATATACACATTATATACATATAATATGTACACACATTATGTACAACTGTGTACACAATGTGTGTACACACATGCACACACACTACGACGAGTGATAAGTAACGAGTGATCCTTAACCTTTGGCCTTCGCCGCAAGGCTTATTAATCTTGACATATTTTCACATACAATTAATTGATTTTCATATAAAAATGGCTGCTCAGATTTGCTCGGATCTCCACCGTTGGTTGATTTTCATTTTTAGGGGATTTTATTCTCCTTTAAATTTTAAGTGCCATTCTTGGTGCTTTGAGGAATCACGAGGATAAGAAAGTTCTTTTGAGCAATTTACCACCATGTAATTGACTTATTTAGTATTAGTTGCTTGGCTTCAGCAGTGTTTTAGAAAGTGATAAAGTTTGGCAAAGCTTATCCAAACGTGTATGGTGGAATTAAGAAACATTTTCAAATTAAAGAAAAAAAAAAGTTTTTTGATCTTAGATAGATTTTCTCATAAGAAATTTGATTTTATATGCATTGTAGTGTATATAATTAAATATAATGAAATAAATATTTCTGTAATTTATTTTGTTAAGGAATATATATATATATATATATATATATATATATATATATATATATATATATATATATATATATATATATATATATATATATATATATATATATATATATATTATTGGGGGGTATGTTTGTTGAATATCCTATCTACAAAATTATAAATAGCATTGCTACCTTGAAATTAAATTTAGATCATTAATCTTATTTTTATTTTATTTATAATCTAATATAAAAGTACAATTTATTTCATATTATTATATATTTATTATTTTAAAAAAAATAGTATCATTGTTGTTGTTTATCTGATTAGTGATTTTTTTTTGGAACTATCGATAACATAATCATCCATTGACCTCTGCACCATCAGTCTATATTGCAATAGTCAATATCAAATTTGGTTCTATCGCGAATCATAGGAGGAAATGTTTATGGTAGACATATAGCCTCCTTCTTATAATGAACCAATTATCGAGCTAATACATGTTTTAATCAATCAAATTGGCATCAAATTGATCCTAAATTGAAATTAATTTGCTTTAGTAATATTGAAAATTTTGTATGTTTACATGTTTTTTGCAATGAAGTTTTTTTTTTTTCCATACACTCTGCTATGATACAATAAATGTGCATCAAAACACAATAATGCTCTCTCTCTCTCTCTCTCTCTCTCTCTCTCTCTCTCTCTCTCTCTCTCTCTCTCTCTCTCTCTCTCTCTCTCTCTCTCTCTCTCTCTCTCTTTAATGGGTAATTGGATTAATAAGGATGAACCTTAGTTGATCTTATGCATCTATATTCATTTGGGTCAAGTGAATCAGAATATTATGAGAGAATATGACTGGGCCTGGCAAATCGTTAATTGTGAAATGGTATGAGCAACCTACACATAAAAACACCCCAAGGTGACATTTTGTGAAATTATACATTAAGATTGATATCCCCCAATTCAGGTTTCTAAATTAATTAAATTTGATTTAAGTCATATATATATATATATATATATATATATATATATATATATATATATATATATATATATATATATATATATATATATATATATTGCTCATGGAGCAAACCCTAATTAATATCAGTTGGTTGAACATTAAGTACAAAATAAAAATCAATGACATGATTCACTTTTGAATCCTAGTATAATTCTTATCCTTTTAGTTCATCCCTAGATGGGAGGGGCTCAAGCAAAGTTCACAAAACCAAACCCTTTTTAATCTTAATTTATCTCTATATAAATAGATAAATAGAGCATGGTTTGTTTAGGCCAAAATCCACACTGAAGTCCCCTTAATTTCATAATGGAGCTTATAATCCTAATTCTTTTCTACATAGAGTGAACATGGACTAGGTTTATGGAGCCTCACAACCTCAACTTTGCAAGTTATCCTAAATTATATCCCTACAAGCTATAGTGGCATGAGTATGCAAATTTATAATAAATAGCATCTTGGATCTTTAGTGGAGTTCAAGCATTCATTTAGTGCATTCCATTGCAAAATGAATCAATTTTATGTTTAGAAAGCCTAACCACAACCCTAATTTGATCTATATGGGTAGAGTGTTGTTTAGGTAAAACAAATTACACGAATATCTTCGTACTCCTTTCTTTAAAATCCCTTTTACCTCACATCAAGAAAAAAATTATTCTGTGCAGACGCCCGAAAACCAACCAAAATGCGCCATTGCACCCTTTTGCTGTACCGCGGCTCGGTACTGCTCGAAACCGCTGACGTGGCTGCACATGATTCGCCTCCGGATGTAAAGCTATTTCCGGCATCTGCACATAATAATCTCTCCCCACCAAGGATATGTATGATTTGGGATTTTATAGTCCCACTTTACTCATGGATATTTCAATTTAGTTCTCTTAAAAAAGTGCAAACTTGCTTTGAGAAACTAAACATAAAACATCAACATAGACTCTCTTATGGGTCTCTTTTCCAAATCACTTTATTGGGTTCCTCACTTTATAGACCTTCATTACACTTTTTAGTCAAGCCCATTATGACTTCCTAAGGCTAGCCTAAACCTATCAGTCAAGCATTAAACTCAATTGTACTAAACAAAAACAATTTACCTTATTTAAGCCAACACATTAAGAACCATATGTTGAGTTTCCATTAGAGCCTAAGGCTTCGTTTGGGGGGGGGGAGGGGGGGGGGGGGTCTTTTTTATTACTTTCTAAATCGGAATTTTAGTGCAAAAATAAAAAATTTTGTACTAAAACTAAATTTTAGAAAGCAGTAAAAAAGCCGTCCCAAATGAAGCCTAAAGCTCGCATCTCTACATTTACTATTCTTTATCATAATCATGCAAGCCCTAATTTGACAAACTTGAGCAAAACTAATATAGTGCTCCTTAATTCTTGTATGGTCATGTTATTCTTATTTGTTATGGAACATAGCCAACTTTATGTAAACTTAGGCTTCATTTGGGACGGCTTTCTTGTTACTTCTTAAAACAATATCATTTTAATATAAAAATTAATTTTTTTTTACTAAAAAACTGCTTTAAGAAGCATTAAAAAAGCCATCCCAAATGAAGGCTTAGTCACTCATCATTAGGACTAGATTATTGTAACATGAGCTTATACCAATATGACATTACAAATGTAATGTAATTCTCAAAAAATCATAAATCACCTAACCTAATCGCAAGTTCATGGTGAATTCATTGTTAAACTTTGTCATTTATGACTAGGGTTATATATTAGTCAAGCCAAGCTTAATTCACACCTAACTTGACTCTATTCGTCCAATCAACAACGGACTTGAATTGGAGCTTGAGCTCGAGCTCAAGTCAAGTTTGTGTATTAAGTTCGACCTCGATATGTTAAAATAAATGTAAGCTTTAGCTTGACTGGTTAACTCGAGTTCCTCATAGAAGCTCATCGGCGTTGCAAAAGCCCGCCGGAGAAGGCGTTGCAAGAGTAGCTCGTCAAGACAGAAGTCATTTATATGGAAATCGTGGATAGAGCTCAATGGAGAGAGAGAGAGAGAGAGAGAGAGAGAGAGAGAGAGAGAGAGAGAGAGAGAGAGAGAGAGAGAGAGAGAGAGAGAGATTATTATGTGCAGACGCTGAATGCGTCTGGAGGTCAATCATTAACTACCACGTCACCCAATGCACTCACGGTTCCTTATTAGCATCCGAACATATCCAAGATCTGCACGTAATAATTTTTCTAATAAAGAAGGATCGTAAGCCACTAGGAGTGCAGCTTGGCTTTGTAAGAACAGGAAATTTTGGTGGAGGAAATGACAGGCTTGACCACAATTGTACTTGCATAGCTTTCAATTAATTTTAGAAGACTGAAAAGTGCATTTAAAATTTTTTTTTCTCCAGCTTTCAAAATGGCAGCATCAATCGAACTTTTATTCTATCCGGTGAACGTACGCAGAGGAAGGTTCGGTTTTAGGCAAAAAAATGCCTGTACCGAGTTTTTCGCGCCAAAAACTCGGTACAGGCGCTTTTTTGCCTAAAACCGAACGTTCCTCTGCGTACGTTCACTTGATAGAATAAAAGTTCGCATCAATCATTGAAGTTTTCTCCAGATTTTAAAAAATTTTAAAAACCAAAATAGTATTTGAAATTTAGTTTGAAGAAATAAGACCTGGCTTTTGTGGGTTATGTTCAGGTATAATTTTAGAACAGATTATTATTCGTGTCGAATTCAGGTTGATAATATAATCCAATTATTATTGGATTTTTACATTCTATTGTGATTTATATAGGGGAGTCCATATCCAACAACTTAATTTTAACCCGTCTTAAAAAATCTATATGAGTTGACCAAATTTTTATTCGAGTTGACTTGAATAACTCTTAATTCATTGAAAACTGACTCATTTATTATTAAGCTTCTTAGTTAGGCAGGTTCCTATAAAACTAGTTTGATTAAATGGGTCATAATCAAATTAATTGGGTTATAATAATCTAAAAAATTACACCATCAATATAATATATTTAAAAACTTAACAATACATTTGTCTCATGAAATTTAAAAATATTTGTCATTTATCTAATAAAATTTTTATTCAAATATTCAAAGCTTTTTTTTTTTCTTTCATTGTAAGGTGATTTATTAAGGTGGTCAATAAATGATCTGACATGATAATCCGATCCAATCCTAACTCAAAAATCTAAATCCGGGTTTGCTCGATTAATATTTGGATTAGCTTCTGGTATAATCTCGGACCTTTATTTTTCAAGTCATTGATGTTGAGTCTAAATGACCCGATCCAATAACTTGAATCATACTAGACTTAAAAAACATGTCTGGGTTAAACGGGTCACATTCAAATTAATTGGGTCATAATGATCTTAAAAATTAATAGGCAGCAAACGAACCGAGCCGAGCCGAGTATGTGAGTGTTCATGTTTGAGTTCGTTTATCATTAGCTTGTTCAAGTTCGGTTCGTGTTTGATTCAAGCTTTATTGTTTGTGTTCATGTTTGGTTCGTTTAATTTAAGGGTGTTCATGTTCGGTTCATTTAATGCTTATCGAGCTTTAAACAAACAAGCCTTAACGAACTATGTTCATGAACATATTTAACAAAAAATCTATTGAACAAACAAATATTAAATTTGTTCATGAACATCTTAAACAAACAAACTAGCAAATATGGACAAATGTGAAATATCTTTTGTTCAGAAAATTAAATTTATAATAAAAGAAGTTGTCTATTTAAAATGAAATTATTATTATTATATATGAATATATTCTTAAATGAAGATTACATGTTGCATTTCTCTCCATTAGAGCTTTTATCGAGCTTAATGCCGGGCTTGTTCACGAACTTCAAATGATATTGATCATGAACATAAATGAACTGAGCACATTAGTGTTCAAGCTTGTTTATTTAAGCATCGAGTATTTAAAATTTTGTTCAAGTTTGTTTGTTTAGTTAGTTAAACGATCACGAACGAACTTTAATCGAACCGAGCATCGAGTAGCTCGTCGAATGCTTGGTTCGCTTGTAGCCCTAAAAATTATATTATCAATATATAATGAATAAGTTAGATAGGTCAAAATCGTGGCGAAATATTAAATAGGTTTAAATCAAATCAAATTTAGGTCAAATATCTGTCCTAATTTCAAAGACACATTTGACAGGTAAATCTAACCTACCCAATGCTCGCATATACACAAGAAAGTGCATTGAAAGGTGATGCCGTGTTGACAAAGAAAGAAAGAAAGAAAACAACTTTTGCTTTCTATTCTCATTAGCAAGCAATCAAAATCATTGGCTTAGAAAACCTAAAGTTTGCTTAGTTATTCTGAATGTGTATCACTGTATTCAGCATTATCTTCATCGAATATTTCATATCTCTAAGTTTTTGTATCTATTTTGTAGTATCATATTCATATAATGTATTCCCACGTCTCTCTTTATCATTTTTGTTTGTTTTGCTTAGAATAAGCAGTTGATAAAACAAAGTTATTTCAAGAGATTCAATGGAAAACTTAAGAAAGGTTGTGCAAATTTAATGGGGGGGATGACAAGGCATTATGACTTCTTAACCACTATGTTTTGCAAGTAGGGTCTCAACTTAGGATTCGTTTAGGACAATTTTCTTATTGCTTTGTAAAATAATTTTTTAGTACAAAAGATTCTTTTTTTTTTATTTTAAAAATCGTATTAAAAAACTGTTTTATAGAGCAATACGAAAGCTGTTATACGTACTAGATAAAATAATCAAGAAGTTGGATTGAATGATTATAGAGAAGTGGAAGTTTTTTGGTTGGATTGCCTTAGATTTTATTCGACTTTCACTTTCCTCATAAGTTTCTTCAACATTATAAATGAGAAGACTTCAATCAATCGCATGGCTACGAACAATTATTAGGTCAGGTCACCTGACGTAGCTCTACATTCGGACGTCAAAAACATGTCGCCACGTGTTCTTATTCTTTACCGCGCGGCTCGACGACCCGACCCAAACCCGGACCCAGTATTGCTATGTATTGGTTGATTTGTGCAGACCGGGGTATTGCTAGGTATTGCTAAGTATTGCACGACAATAACGAGAAATATTGTAATATCAATTTTTGCTCCAGGTTCGTCCGGACGAAGTCGGATCGTCCGGGACGATCGGTACAGGTTGTGGGTACCTGTGTTTGGAGATTTGAGGCAGGAGATTCTGTACGAATCTCATCATTCAGGCTACACGGTACATCCGGGCTGCGGTAAGATGTACGCTGATATGAAACTTTTGTTTTGGTGGCCTGGAATGAAGAAAGATGTGACAAAGTTTGTGTCGAGATGCGAAGCCTGTCAGTTGGTGAAGGCAGAGCATCAGCGACCAGGTGGACTGTTGCAGTCGTTGCCTATCCCTGAGTGGAAATGGGAGGAGGTAACGATGGACTTTGCGATGGGTTTCCCTCGATCTAGACAAAGGCACGACGCTATTTGGGTGGTTGTAGATCGATTGACGAAGTCCGCCCATTTTCTTCCGATTAGACAGACGGATTCAGTTGACCGCTTGGCACAGATATATGTGAAGGAGATAGTCAGATTACACGGTGTGCCTCGTGTGATCATATCTGATCGAGATGGACGTTTTACTTCCAGACTTTGGAAAGGCATTCAGCAAGGCTTGGGTACAAAACTGCATTTCAGTACAGCCTTTCATCCTCAGACCGATGGACAGTCTGAGAGGACTATTCAGGTACTGGAAGATCTGTTGAGGCTTTGTGTTCTGGACTTTAGCGGAAGCTGGGAAGATCATATTCCGCTGATTGAGTTTGCTTATAACAATAGTTTTCAGTCCTTTATCGGTATGGCACCGTACGAGGCTCTGTATGGCAGGAAGTGCCGTACTCCTTTGACTCTGACGGAGGTTGGAGATAGACAAGCTTTGGGAGCCACTTTTGCTGATGAAACTGCTCAGAAGATCGGTTTGATAAGAGAGAGATTGAAAGCTGCTCAAGATCGACAGCAGAAGTATTACAATCAGAAGCACAGGTTTGTAGAGTTTCAAGTTGGTGACTTTGTGTATGTCAAAGTCAGTCTGATGAAGGGTGTGAGCAGATTTGGTCAGGTGAGCAAGCTTAGTTCGAGGAATGTTGGACCTTTTGAGATCCTGGAAAGGATTGAAAAAGCTGCTTACAGATTATTGCTTTCTGATTCTATGCCTGACGTGCATAATGTGTTTCACGTATCCACTCTGAGGAAGTGGGTATCCGACTCTGGGAAGAAAGTATCTGCTGATGAGGTTGAGATTCAGGAGAATCTGGTGTACAAGGAAGAGCCAGAGTTGATTTTGGCGTACGACGTACGAAAGCTAAGAAGTAAACAGATTCCAATGGTTAAAGTCCAGTGGAAGCACCGTACTGCACGGGAAGCCACTTGGGAGAAGGAGTCTGACATGAGACGGTTGTACCCATACTTGTTTTGACTGAGTTTGGACTGGATAATGTCGAGGACGACATTTTTTTTAAGTTGGGGAGATTGTAATATCAGTTTTTGCTCCAGGTTCGTCCGGACGAAGTCGGATCGTCCGGGACAATCGGTACAGGTTGTGTAGAAAAATCATGTTTGGCTGTATGGTTCGTCTGGACGAAATCAGGATCGTCTGGACGAAAATAAGTCAGAGAACCCTTCGCCGGGGACGATATTTGATTTTCGTCTGGACGAAATAATTCTCTTCATGGATCATCCGGTACGAAGCTGGATCGTCCAGGACGATCGGTCTGGATATATATAGAAATGAGATATTTTGAAGAGAGAGAAAAAGCTGAGGAGAGAGAAAAACGAAGGAAAAAGTGGAAAAGTGGATTTTTGGGCGACGCCGAGCTGTTTTCGTCCGTTGTGACAGTTGAGGAAATTGTTGTACGCAAGGTAAGGCACAATCCGACTTTCTCAATTTTCAGAACCGTCGCTTTTGGCGGTATTATCTGTCCGGAATTAAGTTTTGTTCGTGATTTTCGTCCGTAATTTCCGACTTGTTTAATTTTTACCGCGTAACTTTCTGTATTTTGTTGAAGTGCCGAGTGTGCACATTTTGGTTATTTTCTGAAGATTTTTGTCCGGGTATTTTTGATTCGACTGTGTTTTTAGTCGACTGGATTTTTCTGTGAATTTGGAAATTATCTGTGCAGTAGAATAAATGTTCTGAAATGTTGATATCTATATTCTGTGCGAATTTGGTGAATTTTGATTTTCAGGAAAAATTGTGTAAATTCTGTATACTGCCGTTGTGCTGCCCGATTTTTGAGTAATTTCTGTTTTGTCCGGAAATCTTCTGATTTGATATGCTATCTGTATATGCTATAAAAGGGAGTTATAAGGGGCCTGGATCCTATGAGATTCAGTTAGTGTCTGGGAAATCTTAAATGAGCTCAATATGAAATCTGATATCTGTTCTATTCCGGATCCGAGGAAAATCTGTTTAGGTGTTATATGCACTATATATGTATTCTGGTGCTATAAGCACATCTAATTTGATCTGTTCTGGTGCCGTGAGCACAAAAGGGAGGCATAAGGGGCCTGGATCCTATGAGATTCAGTCAGTGTCAGGGAATTTAGCTATTAATTAAATATCTGATATCTGCTATATGATTATGATATGATTTGTTCTGTTCCGATATGATCTGTACGATTCTGATTCTGTTGATCTGATATGTCTGATCTGTTCTGTTTCTGATTTGATACGACTTCTGTTTCCGTACAATTCTGTTTGATTTGATATCTGTCCGAATTCGTTCTGATTTCTGTACGGATTTGTCTGATGTATTGGTTTTGAATTCTGAGGATTTTGATTGGAGGTTTGTTGCTTTACTGAGCTGTTGAGCTCACCCTTGCTTTCTGGTGGTTTTCAGGTTCTGGGAAAGGCAAGGAAGTCCAGGATTAGTTCAGAGTCTGATCAGTTTAGGTATTGTTTTGTACCTTTTGATTTTTGTACAGTCATGACTTTTCTTTTCTGTCTTTCTTTCTGTCGAAAGCCATGTACTGTTCTGTAAATGATTGTTTTGAGGAAAAGAAATCTGATAGATGTTTTGTTCCGCTGCATTTGATGATATATAGTAGCTCTGTGTTTGTTAGTCTGTGTGAATTAATTATTTGAAAGATTCAGTTCCGAACCAAATTCCAAAGCTAGATCCTGGTTAGCTTCTCCGTCGCGGCCCGGTGCGAACGGGATCCTTCTCGGGTCGGGTCGGGTCGTGACAAGTTTTTTTGGTATCAGAGCAATGGTTTTAGAATTTGAGAATTTTGAGAAACAGAGCTATAGGAAGTGATCAGTAAGTCTGTCTGGGGGGTAGTTTTGATTTGTTCGGCTTTTTATTGTGTTGTTTTTGTGATAGTTTTTCGGATTTTTCTGGATTTTCTGTATGGATCAGCCAGACCCAGATATGACAGATGGTCAGAGTGCCGATCAGGCAGCACCAGTGGGGAGTACAGCCCCAGTGGTCGGTGCTGATATGCTTTCTCAGTTTGCTTCACTCGTTGCTCAGATGATGAGCAAGACTCAGAGTAGAGCTTCTACTGTCAGATCTGATGACTTGGATAGACATTTGCAGTTATTTTTGAGATTGAAACCTCCGAGGTTTGAGGGCGCTGTTGAGCCCAGAGCTGCTGAGGAGTGGCTGAGAAGATTAGAGAAGACTTTTGACGGGATGCAGTGTCCGTCAGACAGGAAGGTACCGTTGGCAGTTTTTCTGTTGGACGGAGAGGCTGAGCACTGGTGGGAAGGCCAGCAGGCAGCCAGATTTCAGGGCAGACTGAACTCTTTGATTACTTGGGAAGAGTTCACTGAGGTGTTTCGGGATTGGTTTGTTCCCCCTTCTGCACGACAGCAGATGCATGAGAATTTTTTGAGGCTTGTTCAGGGGAGCAAGACGGTGATGCAGTACGAGGCTGAGTTTACTGCATTAGCCAGGTATGCTCCGCAGCTGGTTAGCACTTCTGCTGAGAGATGTTACAGATTTCTGAGGGGATTGCGAGATACCTTGAGGCAGCCCCTGATACCATTCCGGATTACTGATTTCTCCGAGCTTGTGGAGCGAGCTCGATTGATAGAGAACGACCTGATGGCTACTCAGCAACGGTGGACTGCGAGTAGGAAGAGGTTTGGAGGCGAGGCATCTGGCAGTGGTTCCTCTGGAAAGAGGAGATTTGTTTCTGGCTCAGGATCTGGAGATTCCAGGAGGAGCGGAGGGTCGTATGGTACTGCTACCAGTACGACGAGTTCTGGATCAGTCAGTTCGGCACCTGTGTGCCAGAACTGTGGACGGCGACACTTTGGCCAGTGTTACAGGATGGCTGGTCTGTGCTTCCGATGTGGTCAATCAGGACATCGGATTGCAGAGTGTCCACAGATGGGATTTGATCAGCGATCTGAGGGCTTTGTCAGACCTGCCGGTTTAGCAGCAGGAAGACCGATGACTGTTCCTCCACGCCCTGAGGGATTTAATGGTAGAGGTGGTGGTTCTAGTTCTGCACCACGGAGACCACCTACTGTTCAGAGGGAGCAGAATAGTTCTGTTGCTTCAGCTCCTGTTCCAGTTCAGCCACGAGTTTACAGCTTGAGTCATCAGGAGGCTCGAGATGCTTCAGATGTTGTGACAGGTACGATTTATATTTCTGATCAGCCCTGTCGTGTTTTGTTTGACTCTGGAGCGAGTCATTCTTTTCTGTCCGAGCACTGTTTTGAGATTTTACATTTGGATTCGATGGTTTTACCGGTTTCTTTATCTGTGATTTTACCGGCTGGGAATCCTTTGATCGCTAGGCAGTTTTGTTTGTGTGAGATTGAGATTTCTAGCAAGAAGTGGAAATCAAGTTTGATTCGGTTGCCGATTTCATCGTATGATGTGATTCTGGGCATGGATTGGCTGAGTCAGTATGAAGCCCAGATAGACTGTCTGAAGAAGCAAGTGAGTTTACTTATGGCTGGAGAGAGAGTTGTATTTCAGGGATTACGAGGTGTTCTCTCCAATCTGGTTTCTGTGTTGGAAGTGAGCAGAATGTGGAAGAAGGGATGTCCGGTATTTTTGGCTTCGGTGCGGGATCTGAACCTAGAGGTTGGTTATGTTTCTGAGATCCCTGTGGTACGGGAGTTTGCTGATATTTTTCCTGAATAGCTGGTTGGTTTACCTCCGGATAGAGATGTGGAGTTCTCTATCGATATTTTTCCGGGTACCGCTCCGATATCGAAAGCTCCGTACAGGATGGCGCCGAAAGAACTTTCTGAGTTGAAAGTTCAGCTTCAGGAGTTGGTTGATAGAGATTTTGTGCGCCCTAGTGTTTCGCCCTGGGGAGCACCTGTTCTGTTTGTGAAGAAGAAGGACTGTACACTCCGTATGTGTATCGATTACAGAGATTTGAACAAGGTCACGATCAAGAACAAGTATCCTTTGCCTCGAATTGACGACTTGTTTGATCAGCTTTCCGGATCTTCGATATTTTCGAAGATTGATTTACGATCCGGATATTATCAGGTGAAGGTGAAAGAAGTTGATGTTGTGAAGACAGCTTTTAGTACTCGGTACGGGCACTATGAGTTTTTGGTTATGCCTTTTGGGGTAACCAACGCGCCTGCTATTTTCATGGATCTGATGAACTGAGTATTCAGGGAGTATTTGGATCAGTTTGTGATCGTCTTCATTGACGATATTCTGGTATATTCTGCATCTGAGGATGATCATGCCAGACATTTGAGGATTGTGTTGGAGACTTTGAGGAGGCATCAGCTGTATGCCAAGTTCTCCAAGTGTGAATTCTGGTTGAAGAGCATTTCATTTCTAGGGCATGTGATTAGCGGTGAAGGCATTTCTGTAAATCCCCAGAAGATTCAGGCAGTTGCTGATTGGCCAAGGCCGACTACGGTATTTGAGGTACGTAGTTTCTTGGGCATGGCCGGGTATTATAGGAAATTTGTGAAAGGATTTTCACAGATTTCGACGCCTCTGACGAGACTGACTCAGAAGTCAGTACCTTTTGTTTGGACACCGGAGTGTGAGGCGAGTTTTCAGCGATTGAAGGATTGTCTGACTTCAGCTCCAGTACTAGCACTTCCGTCAGGTACGAAAGGTTTTCAGGTGTTCAGTGATGCTTCACTGAAAGGACTGGGTTGTGTCCTGATGCAGCATGGTCAGGTAATTTCTTATGCTTCTAGACAGTTGAAACCACATGAGAAGAATTACCCGACACATGATTTGGAGTTAGCTGCAGTAGTTTTTGCTTTGAAGATTTGGCGTCATTATCTGTATGGCGTCAGATGTGAGATTTTCACTGATCATAAGAGCCTGAAGTACATTTTTACTCAGAAGGATCTGAATTTGAGGCAGAGAAGATGGCTCGAGTTGATCAAAGATTATGATTTGACTATTCAGTATCAGCCTGGTAAGGCTAATGTGGTAGCAGATGCCTTGAGCAGGAAGTCTTCTGGATTATCAGGTATTCAGCTTACTTGTGATGACTTTCTGATTCGTGATATGGAGCGATTGCAGTTGGAAGTGATTTCCTCCAGTGGTTTGGAGTTGGCTTAGATGAGCATTCGGTATACTTTGGAAACAAGGATTCAAGAAGCCCAGAAGTCAGATTCTGATTATTCAAAGTTAATTGCTCAGATTGGATCTGGTAAGACTCCTGAACTTCGAATTTCTGATTCTGGTGCTATTTTCTGTAAGAACAGGTTGTGGGTACCTGTGTTTGGAGATTTGAGGCAGGAGATTCTGTACGAATCTCATCATTCAGGCTACACGGTACATCCGGGCTGCGGTAAGATGTACGCTGATATGAAACTTTTGTTTTGGTGGCCTGGAATGAAGAAAGATGTGACAGAGTTTGTGTCGAGATGCGAAGCCTGTCAGTTGGTGAAGGCAGAGCATCAGCGACCAGGTGGACTGTTGCAGTCGTTGCCTATCCCTGAGTGGAAATGGGAGGAGGTAACGATGGACTTTGCGATGGGTTTCCCTCGATCTAGACAAAGGCACGACGCTATTTGGGTGGTTGTAGATCGATTGACGAAGTCCGCCCATTTTCTTCCGATTAGACAGACGGATTCAGTTGACCGCTTGGCACAGATATATGTGAAGGAGATAGTCAGATTACACGGTGTGCCTCGTGTGATCATATCTGATCGAGATGGACGTTTTACTTCCAGACTTTGGAAAGGCATTCAGCAAGGCTTGGGTACAAAACTGCATTTCAGTACAGCCTTTCATCCTCAGACCGATGGACAGTCTGAGAGGACTATTCAGGTACTGGAAGATCTGTTGAGGCTTTGTGTTCTGGACTTTAGCGGAAGCTGGGAAGATCATATTCCGCTGATTGAGTTTGCTTATAACAATAGTTTTCAGTCCTTTATCGGTATGGCACCGTACGAGGCTCTGTATGGCAGGAAGTGCCGTACTCCTTTGACTCTGACGGAGGTTGGAGATAGACAAGCTTTGGGAGCCACTTTTGCTGATGAAACTGCTCAGAAGATCGGTTTGATAAGAGAGAGATTGAAAGCTGCTCAAGATCGACAGCAGAAGTATTACAATCAGAAGCACAGGTTTGTAGAGTTTCAAGTTGGTGACTTTGTGTATGTCAAAGTCAGTCCGATGAAGGGTGTGAGCAGATTTGGTCAGGTGAGCAAGCTTAGTTTGAGGAATGTTGGACCTTTTGAGATCCTGGAAAGGATTGAAATAGCTGCTTACAGATTATTGCTTTCTGATTCTATGCCTGACGTGCATAATGTGTTTCACGTATCCACTCTGAGGAAGTGGGTATCCGACTCTGGGAAGAAAGTATCTGCTGATGAGGTTGAGATTCAGGAGAATCTGGTGTACAAGGAAGAGCCAGAGTTGATTTTGGCGTACGACGTACGAAAGCTAAGAAGTAAACAGATTCCAATGGTTAAAGTCCAGTGGAAGCACCGTACTGCACGGGAAGCCACTTGGGAGAAGGAGTCTGACATGAGACGGTTGTACCCATACTTGTTTTGACTGAGTTTGGACTGGATAATGTCGAGGACGACATTTTTTTTAAGTTGGGGAGATTGTAATATCAGTTTTTGCTCCAGGTTCGTCCGGACGAAGTCGGATCGTCCGGGACGATCGGTACAGGTTGTGTAGAAAAATCATGTTTGGCTGTATGGTTCGTCTGGACGAAATCAGGATCGTCTGGACGAAAATAAGTCAGAGAACCCTTCGCCGGGGACGATATTTGATTTTCGTCTGGACGAAATAATTCTCTTCATGGATCATCCGGTACGAAGCTGGATCGTCCAGGACGATCGGTCTGGATATATATAGAAATGAGATATTTTGAAGAGAGAGAAAAAGCTGAGGAGAGAGAAAAACGAAGGAAAAAGTGGAAAAGTGGATTTTTGGGCGACGCCGAGCTGTTTTCGTCCGTTGTGACAGTTGAGGAAATTGCTGTACGCAAGGTAAGGCACAATCCGACTTTCTCAATTTTCAGAACCGTCGCTTTTGGCGGTATTATCTGTCCGGAATTAAGTTTTGTTCGTGATTTTCGTCCGTAATTTCCGACTTGTTTAATTTTTACCGCGTAACTTTCTGTATTTTGTTGAAGTGCCGAGTGCGCACATTTTGGTTATTTTCTGAAGATTTTTGTCCGGGTATTTTTGATTCGACTGTGTTTTTAGTCGACTGGATTTTTCTGTGAATTTGGAAATTATCTGTGCAGTAGAATAAATGTTCTGAAATGTTGATATCTATATTCTGTGCGAATTTGGTGAATTTTGATTTTCAGGAAAAATTGTGTAAATTCTGTATACTGCCGTTGTGCTGCCCGATTTTTGAGTAATTTCTGTTTTGTCCGGAAATCTTCTGATTTGATATGCTATCTGTATATGCTATAAAAGGGAGTTATAAGGGGCCTGGATCCTATGAGATTCAGTTAGTGTCTGGGAAATCTGAAATGAGCTCAATATGAAATCTGATATCTGTTCTGTTCCGGATCCGAGGAAAATCTGTTTAGGTGCTATATGCACTATATATGTATTCTGGTGCTATAAGCACATCTAATTTGATCTGTTCTGGTGCCGTGAGCACAAAAGGGAGGCATAAGGGGCCTGGATCCTATGAGATTCAGTCAGTGTCAGGGAATTTAGCTATTAATTAAATATCTGATATCTGCTATATGATTCTGATATGATTTGTTCTGTTCCGATATGATCTGTACGATTCTGATTCTGTTGATCTGATATGTCTGATCTGTTCTGTTTCTGATTTGATACGACTTCTGTTTCCGTACAATTCTGTTTGATTTGATATCTGTCCGAATTCGTTCTGATTTCTGTACGGATTTGTCTGATGTATTGGTTTTGAATTCTGAGGATTTTGATTGGAGGTTTGTTGCTTTACTGAGCTGTTGAGCTCACCCTTGCTTTCTGGTGGTTTTCAGGTTCTGGGAAAGGCAAGGAAGTCCAGGATTAGTTCAGAGTCTGATCAGTTTAGGTATTGTTTTGTACCTTTTGATTTTTGTACAGTCATGGCTTTTCTGTTCTGTCTTTCTTTCTGTCGAAAGCCATGTACTGTTCTGTAAATGATTGTTTTGAGGAAATGAAATCTGATAGATGTTTTGTTCCGCTGCATTTGATGATATATAGTAGCTCTGTGTTTGTTAGTCTGTGTGAATTAATTATTTGGAAGATTCAGTTCCGAACCAAATTCCAAAGCTAGATCATGGTTAGCTTCTCCGTCGCGGCCCGGTGCGAACGGGATCCGTCTCGGGTCGGGTCGGGTCGTGACAAATATCATTATGTCAAGACCAGTACCTAGCGATACCTAGCAATACCGAGCAATTCCCCAGTTTTGCTAGGTATTGCTCGGTATTGGTCTTGAAAGAACGGTATTTCTCGTTATTGCCAAGTAATACATAGCAATACCAAACAATACCTAGCAATACACGAACATAGCAATACTGGGTTCCAGTCCGGGTCGCGTCGTTGGGCCGCGCAGTAAAGAGTAAGAGCACGTGGCGACATGTTATTGATGTCTGGATGTAGAGTTACGTCAAGTGTCCTAACCAAATAAAAGTTCCATGGCTACATTGACTAAAATATCACTACAGGAAATTCAGCTGTTACCGGCGGTCTTGACCGGCAGTTATATAGCCGCCGGTAAGAACGACGGTTTAGCCGGCGGTTTGGCTGAATTTCCTGTAGTGTATATGAGAAGATGGCAGTCTCAAAAATAGTATTATTAATGAAGATATTATTCAATATGAAGATATTAGACAACACTTCAATGGTAGAGAACTTGAATAATCTGAACACTGTGATGAGTAGTTGTGTTTCATGACCTTAAAATTTAATGATCTTGAGTTTGTTGGATTCTTCTC
Organism: Dendrobium huoshanense; assembly: GCA_016618105.1. NCBI lineage: Eukaryota > Viridiplantae > Streptophyta > Magnoliopsida > Asparagales > Orchidaceae > Dendrobium > Dendrobium huoshanense. Next base: position 39,360,547 of record CM028343.1, on the reverse strand, counting down.
GTCAAGTCCCTCGATTTGACTATAAGCATGTTGGATTAATGACTGTTTGATTCTTCAATTAATGGCATGGAGCTTCTAAATACGCTTCAAGTGTTTGATTTGGGTTAATTTTGACTTTTATCAATTCAATTGTGATGTCGATGAATTTGCTTGATTGAAACGTTTAATTAAACTATAAACTTACCGAAATAGGAGTTCTAATGATTCTAAAATTAATCTTAATAGTTATAAATTCAAATATAGTCTTGGGATTCACCCTAATAAAGTGAAATATATATCAAAATAGGAATATAAAATATATGTATGGAAATTTCAATCTAATTTTAGACTTCATTTGGACGACTTTTTTACTGTTTTGTAAAGCTGCTTTTAACACAAAAATCTCTTAAAAAAAAAAAAAAACAGTGGTCTAAAATTGTCTCAAACGAAGCTTTAATCTTTTTTATTAGAACCACATCGTCTATTAATCGTATTTAATAAACGTAAATTTATTAATATTTACTATCAATATTTTTCTTCCATAAAAAAGAGAATTATTCAAGTTTCATTTGAACCTTTCCTTTAGAGTAATTTTTCAGTCCAATGAATAAGATTCTGAAGCCATAGCAGATCACTAAACCTAATCCAATCTTCCCTTTGGCCTATATGGAATCAATTCCCTGTCGTTATCTTTTTTTTTCATATCTCGCCATCACTCAATGATTTTAGGCATCGTTTGGGACGGCTTTTTTACTGCTTTCTAAAACAGAGTTTTAGTAGAAAAATAAAAAATTTTGTACTAAAACTCCGTTTTAGAAAGTAGTAAAAAAGCCGTCCCAAACGAAGCCTTAGGCTTCATTTGGAACATTTTCTTATTGTTTTTTAAATTAATTTTTTAGAATAAATATTTTTTGAGCTAATAATAAAGCAGCTGAAAGCTATCCCAAATGAAGACTTAATCTTTTTTTTTTACTTTTTTTGGTGTATGACATTTTTTACAAGCTTCCCTCAACATGGCCTTGATTTTGTTGGATTTCATGTGTTTATCCATGGAGAATCAATCCCAAGCAATCATTAGTGTATCATTGAATGGGATTTTTCCACTTCTTTAGCTTTTGTTTAGTTATTTAAATAGGATAGAAAAAGCTTCAATTTAATCAAGTTTGAATTCGGGTTTGTTCGGCTCGACCATCATAATTGGTCATATTTAGAGCGTTGAAACGGTTGGTTTAGCGCGAATTTATAGATAAGTTAGGTTTGTACGAAGTTGACTAGTATTGGTTCTCTTGTAGATTTTATTGGTGGAAAAATCCCACCAATTCGACCATGCATGTCTTGTTTTCCAATCGTACAAATCAACTAAAATTCAGACAAATTCTGATCTATCAATCTTTTTGATCGTTTCCCGTCATTCACATTACGAACAAATTAAGTTTGGTCTTTTTTTTTTTTGGGTTAAAATTCACATAGAGGCCTACACATTAAATAAAATGGAAGGTTACAAGTCCTTAAAAGATATAGCAGCTCACTAAAAGATACAATCTTTGAAGAAAAATCTAAGAGCTAACGGTTCTTTACTATTACAATCAATACTAGAAAAAAGAAAAAGAAGCCCAAAATAAAACAAATAGGCTCACAAAACTCACCAACAACCTAACAGGATCACAAAAACAACACAAAGGCAACACTATCAAAGGCCAAAGTAACCCACGAAAGAGGACCCAGCAGCCCCTAGACAAGAAAAACCCAAGCAAAGGTGAAGAGAAAATCCCAAACTCATTTCTTTTTAGATTTCTTCCGTTTAGATTTATCATGTTTTTGTTTTTTAAAATAACCATCCTCATCAATTTGAATCACATTAAGATCCTAGATTTCCTTGGAGTGCATCCCATGCACCTCACTCGGTTTCCTAGCATCCCAATTAGATGCAGAATCACAATCTTCAAGCCAATCACCTTGAGCAGCCCCATTGTCGTCCGATTAAGCAGTTATGCGAACATCAATCAGAGGAACACGGTTCGAAGTAACATGCTTAGCACCATCAAAAGCACCAACACCATTAAAAGCCACAACATCCGGTCCAACCCCAACACATTAAGAGTTAAATTTGGCCTTATTTGTTATGTCTCATCCAACAAATGAAAATCATGGGCTAATGATATTCAAACGATAATATTTATGTATAAGCAATGAGAAGATTTTGTAGAATTATGTACAGATTGTACCCATTCTTTTACATAGATAGGCACAATAACCATCCCACTGATTGTCAGATATAGAACTAGAAGAAAAAATATATTTAAGGTTAAATAATTTAATTGGAATTTAATCGGATCATTTAATAAATATTGAAATTTATTTAAATTTTTAATAATGATGTAATAATATAAATTTATGATAAAAAGTGAATTTAGTTCACATTTAATATAACATTTGTTCTTATATAATTTATAAATTTAATATAAATTATTGTTAATTTGTATTATTAGTCTAAATATAAATTAATAGTTTTAGAAGATATACTTAATTCACATTATAAAATTACGTAAAATCATTAATAATTGATAAGTAGATTATAAGTAGATAATAAATTAATCATATGAAGTGTATAGTTATATATATAAATTTAATAGATAACAATTAAATATTATTAATTAAAAAGTTAACTATTATTTACATTATAAAAGACTAATTAAAAATATATTTATAAATATTTAGTGCATTTTTATTAGTAGGAGTGTCAAAGTAGGGTTGCGGGTCGGGTCCTGATCGAACCCAATTTTGACTTGTTACTATTTGACACAACTCAAATCCGATCCATTTTTGCAGAAAGGTCAGAAATTCAACCTGGACTTGACCCGACGCGAAACAACAGTTCGAGTATGCAAGATTTGGCCAAAGAAGCCCACAAAAGGGAGAAAATGATTACCTTTGGATCAAGCAAGCTCCCTCATGTTGTCGTTACTTCCAATCCAACAACAAAACAATGAGCTGTCGTCTTCCGACCCAACAGGAAGGAACGTCGTCGAAGGAGGTGGAGTTTTATCGACTCGTTCAAAAATTTGCCTCACGAGAGTGAAGCAGACGAAGTCGATTAGATACGAATAACGAGAGAAGAGGAAAAGCAAACCCTAGGCCTGCAGGACTACGCTTGCGAGAGCGCAGGTGGATTGGAAGAGGCGCGGGACTATGCCTGGGCAAGGGAATCGTGTCAGATCTAGGACAACTTCCGGTTAGCAGGTTGACCCATTCACGACCCGATTTTTCAAATGATTCGAATTTTGGAAAATGAACTTGACTTTTTTTTTTTTTAAACGAACTTGACCCGTTTGTCAAACATGTTGATCATAACCCAAATTTTTTTTATCAGGTTCAAGTCGAGTTTTCGGGTCATGTCTAATATTGGAACCTCTAATTATTAACTTGAGAATTTTAACTAAGTTTATTAGTGCCACATCACTTGGAACTTTATCTTAGTATTGTTTATATATTATTTTTTATTTCTAGTGCATCTAATGGATGCCCATATAAGATGGTGGGGCATATGACAAAAGCCAACATTTATCCCTTCCTCAAGAGTGGTGAGCCTCAGGGCCTTAGGCCTACATTAACTAAGGTTAGTGCACAATTTTGTATCTTTTAAGCTCTTTTGCTTGGCTTAGGGTTAGAAGTGTTGGACTCCCTCCCTTCTATTTAGTGTTCCTTCATAGGCCTTAGGTAAATTTATTATGATTAATTATAACAATTTGATTGAATCATTTTTCAATTGGGCCAATTAGGTTTGTATTAAACGGGTCAAATTTCGATAAAATGAGTCGTGATGATAAAAAAAAATTACAAGACCTACATAATAAATGTGATAAATGAGTTGAGCCTAGTTCAGGTTACATTTTTTGACTTATTTAGTAAATAGGTCGAGTTCAGATCAATCTTATTCAGGTCAAGACAAATTCGAATCAGCCACGAATACAATATGCAAACTTAATTGACACTAAAACAACTTTTATCATAAGTACCACATAAATGTGGTTGCAATTAAAAATTAGAACAGTAAGAAAACTATACCAAACGAAATCTTTATTTTCATTAGAATAAGGATAGACAGAGTTACATCTCAAATTCAAGAGAATAATAATTATTCTTTACCACCAACTTGGGTTCACAATGATAAAGAAATAGAAGTTTTTGCGTCTAAGGCTTCGTTTGGGACGGCTTTTTTATTGCTTTCTAAAACGGAGTTTTAGTACAAGATAGGGACGCCGAAGAGTCATAAATTCATAATAGTCATATTTTTTATCAATTTTTTTTTTCTACTACCCTTAAATTTTATGATCTATAAAAAAAAAAAAAAGTTGGATCATTATTATGAAAATATCATAGTTTCTAAAACTAATTTGTGTTAGAGTTATTAAATCAAAGTAGGGCTGTCAAAATCGGTCACGGGTTGGGCTTGGGTCCAACCCGGAACTAACCCGACACAAGTTAACCCGGCTTGAACCCGACCCGTTCTGACAAACGAGTCATTTTTTTGGACCCGGATCAACCTGACATTACTCACAAACCTGAGAAGATGACGTTTGACGAGGGCGACATCGTTCGGTCCAGAGGCGGCGACGTTTGGTGAGGGCGGCTATGAGTCTCGGTTTCACCGAGTCTCATCATTTGGTCCAGAGGCGGCGGCGTTTGGTGTGGGCGGCTATGAGATGGCATTCGGTCTAGGATTTCTGAAATGAATTTGAGAACGGTTGAAAAAGCGCGGAGTGGGAGATGCGACGACAACGTGACCGTTGAGGCGTTGACTCACTCGAAGAGATGCGACTTGACTCGATTCAACGAGCAGGGCGGAAAGCATATGTGGGCAGATGCGTTTTTAGTTCATTTTCGGTTCAGTTCTGGGTTTCTGGATCAACCCAAACCTGATCCGATTTTTAAAACGGATCAGTTCATTGATCTCGAACCCGACCCATTTCACAAACGAGTTGATCCTAATATGAAATTTTCGGATCAGGTTCGAGTTGAATTTTCAGGTCGTGTCAAATATTGACACTCCTAATCCAAAACAAGCTTGAGAAGTTATATAATAATATATGAATGATCATATGCATATATATAAAGATACTTCTTATCATCATTCCTCACGATCATGAATTATCTACTTATCCACTTAGAAGATAAGTAATCATGTTTTTTTTTTTTCTCTCTTTTTTTTTTATCACGATAGATTTGAGGTGAATATTATCGGAATTTTGATTAATTTTTATAAATAACATTTATCTCCAACAAAATTCAAGAAATTTTAAATATTATTTTGATTAAATTTTAATCATAATATTCTTAATCAAATTTATTTTAAAATTGTAAGTCACATTAATAATAATTGTCATCACAACTTTCACCACCGTCGACGAGCACTGTCGCTGCCTTGCCGGTGATCATCGTCAGCGTTGCTTAAACAAATTTTTTTTTTATATTTAATAAAAATAAAAGTATTTTTTAATTAATAAATACTTTTTATTTTATATAAAAATATAAATAAAATAAAAAATAATAACAATAAACCATCCTACACTACCTTAAGATTTGCACTCGAATTCTTAGCACTGTTTATAAACAAATTTGAGAATTTTGTCATAAAAGGCATCTCTAACCAAACTGCATACACTCATTTGATGTCTGTCATTCGCTCCACCTTATAGTCAAATCACACACTACATTCGTGAGCTGAACAGTGCAATGTCAATATTAGAGTCGCACTGTTCACCGAAGCCAAATCGCACATGTATGATTCAAGAGAAGGCGTTGCGACAACGGGAATATAAGAAAGAATATACACATAATATTCATTCTTTTGTAAGAAAATGGAGTTCGATTGGAGTTCAGCTGCTGCATTTTAGAGTGACAGATCTAAGAATGGGCAAATTATTGCGTCTGATCACTTGAGATGCGGACAGCCAATCCAGAGAAGCCACCTCATCCGGATGCACTGGACCCGGGAATTTTTGAATGACATGGCGTGTTTTTATTGGTGTCCGGACGAATCCGGACACGGGACACAATAATATTTGCCCTAAGAATGTGAGCAACAAATTAAATGGAATTAATTAAAATAAAAATCAAATTAATCAGTAAAACAGAGCATGTAAAAGTAAATCATCCTTTAATCTCATTACTTTGGAATATTAGATGCAAAAGAAAAACTAACAGAAACAAAAATAATAAATACTCAAGAAAAGAAACTCGACAGATCCCCACGAGTTTCTTGCCGCAAAAGAGTTTGCTTTGCCGGGCCACCGCCAACTTCCCCCGCCGCGGCAAACGCTCAACCAACTGCAGCTGCAGCTGAAGCATGGAAAGTGAAGAGAGAGAGAGAGAGCTGCTGGGTGAAGAGAGTGGGGACAAAACGCACAAACAAACGCTTGGACGAATCCTTGGTCTAGAACAGCAGCCCCTGCCGCAAGGTCCACTTAATCGCGGCAAGCCCGGCGATCACTGCCACCGCAGAAAATGGCCGCGCAGGGGCCACCGCACCGCTGGTAACCGCGCCCAAAAACACCATCGTGTCGTTGATCAGCGGCACCCCCGTAGCTATAGGGTTGTTTGTACGTACCTTCAGGCTGCAACAATTCATTTCAATCAGAACAAATAAAAAAAAAATCGCTCTTTGAGCTTAATGTGAAGTAAAATCATGCAGAAAGCCTGCAAATTTCCTTTGCTGAAGTAAAATCACGAATCGCTGATTAAGATGCTAGCCATCAAGGTTGATTGATCATACTATAAATAGCTCAAGTGTTCATTAATGGCAGGGGTGTCAATATTGGACACGACCCGAACCTGATCCGAAAATTTCGAGTTCGTGTTGACCCGAACCCGAACCGGGTCGGTTTTGGGTTAAGGTTTTCGACCCGTTTGCAAACTCGGGTCGGGTTCGGGTTGACCCGAAAACCCGAAAATGACTCGGAATGACACGTTGCCTGCCTTGATCGGGGCTGACCGAAGCTGCCCGCACTGAGTCCGAGCCTGACCGCGCGTCGTGTCTGCCCGCCGCGCAGCTGCCCGCTTGCCCGCGCGGAATTGCCCGCTCACTCGCTGCGCCGCCGCCGGCCCGCCGCGCCGCGTCACGCTGCGAACTGCCGAATCCACCGCGTCTCGCTGGCGCTGCGAAGTGCGAAGTTGCGAACCCGCGCCGCTGCCCGCATTGGATAACGGGTCGTGTCGGGTTGACCCGAACCCAAAGCGGGTCGGGTTCGGGTCCAGGAAATCGACCCGTTTGCAAAAACGGGTTGAGTTCGGGTTGACTTGATTGGTGCCGAATCAGTTTCAGATTCGACCCAAACCCGACCCGTGATCCGAAATTGACACCTCTAATTAATGGAGACAAAAATGTTATAAGATTATAGTCGGTGGATTACAGTAACCCAGCTGAAAAGCTAGATATAGAGCAAAGAACGGAGACAGAGAAAAGAGAGTAAAGTTGGAAAATTTAAAGCGGTGACAGTCCAATCGAATTTTAAAAAATAAAAAAATCGCTTTTTTAATCGAAATCTGTTCAAAATTTGAAGTTTTTTCTTCAAAGTGAGACATCATCACGAATCCCTCTTTCGAATTCAAGCCACTGTAATGAAGAAAGATATGATAGAGAGAAAGTAAAAACAGATCAGAAGAAGCAGGAGGAGGAGGAGGAGGAGAAGAGAATTGCTGGTTTCAAATACCTAGAAGAGCTGGGGCAGAAGGTGATGAGGTAATTAACGCCGGTGGCGCAAGTAAAGGTAGAAGTCGCGTCGTCATAGGCGTAGCTGTAAGCTCGCGGGCAGGCGTTCTTGAAAATCAGAGAATAAAACGACGGCTTGCAAGTGTTGGGATTTCCATAATCCCCACTGCAACAAAACTCCGGCTTGTCAAACGCCTCACAGGCGCTCCGGCACGCCACGCTCTCTCCGTCGGACTTGGAGAGAACCACCCGAAGATCCGACGGGCAGCGATCATTGATGTCCACCACGCATCCCGTCGCTGTGCACTTCCCAACGCCGCCGCCGGCGTCCGCAGGGGAAATGAGCATGGGAAGGTTGTATCCATCAACGAGGCTGACATCGAAGAAGTCCATGCCGCCGGCGCCGTCGAGTGTGAACTCAGCAAGGGTGGCAGGAGGGGAGGCACCGTCGCCGGAGCAGTCAGTCTTGCCGGAGCCGCAGTCGCCTGTAGCGCAGGAGAAGAGGCCGGTGTTGGTATCGTTGGAACAGTGAGTGCGGGCCCAGAGCCGGCCGGACCAGGAGTTGGGGACTTGAAGAGGAAGCGACTCTCCGCTATGAAGAGAGAAGCCGGTGGTGTCGAGTGGAGCCGTGCCGGCGCTGGATAGAACGCCCGGCCACACCGTGTAACCGCAGTTGTTGGTGATTGTGAAAGTAGTGCAGATCAAACCTGCATCGGAAATGGAATCAGATTAAAAGAAAGAGTTTTGTAACAGGGGATTTGGTGAAAGACTAACCGGGAGGTAAGGAGAGAAGAGTGAAGACGGAGAAGAGTAGCAGAGACTGCAATTTGGCCATGTGGAGAACTTTCCTTCGAGGCATCACCGATAAGCCTAAACCATCAAAAGAGGCGTGGGATGGTAAAAGAGGATGACTAATGGGGTTTTTATAGAAGCTGTAAAAATATGGTTAAAATATTTTGATTAAAATAAAATTTAAAATATTTATAATTGTCACATCTAAATAAATTTTAGTTCATTGGCACAACTTTGATATACTATTTATATTTAAAATTTATAGAATTAAATTCAGAATTATCCGAACTTTGAGTTTAGTAAACTTAATGGTAAAATTGAGCGTTGTGACATGATAAATCTGATCATCAAAAATATATATGATTTTGATTCAAATTAGCTCGGATTAAGCGCAAACAATATAATTTTGAACTTCAGGCCATGAGTTGAAAGATCAAACGATTTTAAAATTGTGCAAGGTCACATCGAGAGATTCAATGAGTCACTCAATTCTGAGGTCATTAAGGGACATAATGTTCTATAATCGAATGATTCAATATAAGCAGTCTAATTGAATGTTTTAGAATTTTAGCTGAAATTATTAATATGTCAGTCTCAAAATACTAGATTTGATTTTAGAGACATTATGGAGACCCGAGGAACTCTACATCTCTAACTTATGTTCAATGCTGATGATCACCATTTTTTTTATGCTAATGATCACCATCAATCACTAGTGTCGCTTGACTACCATCATCGAAGCATTGTCATCTGACACCCATCATTCAATCACCAACGATTAACTACTATTACTTGATTTGCTTCATATAATTATCATTATTTAACCACAATTGTCTGACTAATAAAATTCATTCATCATCATCAAACCATCATTGTTTGGCTTCAACCACCAGACCATCATTGCCTGACTATTTTTGCCTGGCCACCATCATTTGATGACTGTCACTCAACTAACATCATCCAATTATTGCATCTCATATATTCTTCCTCATATTTGTATCAATATAAATTTGTATTATATATTTTGTAATCCCTTTTTTTCTAAATTGAGGAGATAAGCGGACTCTTATAACCTATCAACATAGTGAATCATTTCATCCAAAAAATGATCTTAATGACCACAAAAACATCAAAATTAGAGCACTAAATTAGCCTAAATTATCATATCATAGTTAAGTTAAATTTGATCGATTTGATTAATCTTTCCTCATATGCAACTATTCTCACATACAAGGATGTGCCTCTGGGAGTTGGGAGTTGGAAGGGTTAGGGTTGAATGGCAACTCCCTCTAATTGTTGACCACCGTCATAAACCCCTCAACATCCACCCATGCTATCATAGTTTCCATGGGTTGTTTTGGCCTATCTAAATGCAAGTCAATCCAATTAATTGTCTATGAAGGAATGATGATATTTGATTCATACATTGTTGATAATAAGAAGTATTCATACATTGTTGATAAAAATATCCCTATCAAAATTTAAGCTCCCAATCATACTCATTTAGGGCATCAAGAGTTGTAGGATTTTCTTATCATAGTGTAGCGCAACGATAATGAGAAATTTTATGAGCAACTCGACAAAGATGTGTCATATTTGAAAAAAAATTAGCATTCTTCAGTCTATAGAAAACATCTCTCAAGCTGATAAGCTGATCTTCTCAGCCTTATAAACTTCCATCAAGTTAATATCGATATAACATTGAAGCCCCCAAACCCACAAGGCCAAAAAAATGGCCACCCATCTCACAAAACCCCAATGACCTCTTTTGCTTTAACCTCTTGGAATGTAAGAGGCTTTCATGGGACTAATAAAGTCCTCACTAGCAAATATCTCATCAGATCTTATAATAGTCTTGCCATTTCCACAAACTTTATAAAAAAGAATGAAATTTAGACAAATTTAACTACTCTAAAATAATACCAACTTTGGCTATTATATGTTGATGACCTAGTGATATTTGGTAAGGAAATAATACCAACTTTGGCTCTCTCTTGAACAACGTTGGCTCAACTTCTGAATTCCTTCTAAGGCCGACTATTCTTCAACTTCTTAAGTTTGTTGGGACAAAATCAGCCTCCAATAGTATGGAATTTTGAATGCAATTGCCATATTATATGTGTAATGGGTTATGTTATTTGGCGAAAGAAAAAACAACAGATATGCAAGTCAGATTCAATATCATACCTCTCTTTGCTTGTTGATTAAGGTTTAGATTGTGACAGCTTTCTTACTGCTTTTTAAAACAGCTTTAAAGTATTAAATTTTTAATTTTTGAACTAAAAAGTCGTTTTAAGAAGTAGTAAGAAAGTCGTCCCAAACAAAGCCTAATAATACCATTTTAAAGCAAAATCTCCTCTTTGAAGAGATATAAAGATGCCAAGAGCCTGCTTCTTAATCATAACAAGTTGAAAGAAAAATCTATCACTATCATAAATAGTAATATTTGTAACTATTTCTCAGACAAAAAGAGAAATCTACATCAGTTCTTTTTATCTAGATAGATACAGAAGCTCTTTTCCCTTCAAAGAAGAAGCTCGAACCACCAAATCTCCTTCCTTTAAGATTTAATTACTCCCCTATGCCTATCTTCTATTGAATAATCATTTGACCAAGCTATTAATTTAAATTTATTTGATCAAATCTTTATTATATACAATGTCATCATTTATTTTATTTTATTATTTTGATCATTCGTTACAATACATGAACAATATTTTCCAATTTTAGTCAAAATATAAGATAAAATTTCTTGACTTTGATATATTTATTTTGATAAAAGAATCAAAATGGTCACTATACTTTTTATAAATTATCAAAATGTTCTTCAACTATATTAAAAGAATATTTTAATCTCTTAAATTTTTAAAAAAGAATCAAAATAGTCTCATGATGTGACTATTTTGATTCCGCTTTAAGGAGTTGAGATTCTTCAAGATAGTTGGAGACTATTTTGATCCTTCATAAACAGTCAAAGGACTATTTTGAACATTTTCTTTAAGACTGTTATATTTAGAAAATATCTTATAATTTGATGATTATATTGCACAATTAAAGATCATTCCTTACATCAATGAAACAATTTCTTTTAAATTCTTCACAAAAACTTTATTAGCAATTGGGCCATCATAGTATCATTTCCTTAAACACAATAAATGCAAAATTTCTTTTTGAATTATGCAACTTTTTTATCTTTTACCATATCTTTTCAAGAGTGGATTATTATTTTTTGAATGTTTTTAAAAAAGTGATGACAAAGAAAATTATCATGCATTATATTTATCAAAATATATAGTTGATTAAAACTTTGATTTGCATAGTTAATTATTACATCTTTTTAAAAGTGTGGCTATTAAGATAAAAAGTCATAATAAACAATTTTTTTTTGTTAAAAATTTTAGTATTTTTTTTTTTTGCATAATAAATTATTGTTCTTCAGCCTATGGGAAGGAAATTATTAGTCACCTTTTCAATGAGAGTTGTTTATGATATAAGCCATCTTATTCTAGCACATACATGAAATATTCTTATAAATATCCCTTTTGATAGGGTTCTAAGTGAAATGTACACTCGATGAATAACTTGATAATTTGTCATATAAGATTACTTTATGTTCATTTATATTTATGAATAGGTTCATCTTCTCGATAGAATGCTCATATGATAATAACTTAATTGCAAATTTGATAATTAATTCTTATTTTAATTTTGATTTTCTTATATGTTATGTATTTTAATATAATGATGTGATATTAAAGTATAAGTATTATACAAATATTTATGAAATAGTTATTGGAATATATTAAAAATCTATAAATAAGTTAGAATTCTACACATTCATGATTTCTTAAGTAGAGATGTAGGCTCCGTTTGGGATGGCTTTAATATTAATGTTTCTTAAAGCAGCAATAAAGCTTATCCAAACGAAGTCGTAATCCCCACAAAATAAATAGTTGAAATATGATCTAAACTCTAACCACCAGCTAAAATATCAATATCAATGCTATTAATGGCATGATAGCTTTAGGTAATTTAATTCAACATAAGTGTCATATAATTATAGTCTTGAATACTCTAAAGATGGTTGCTAGTAGATTTGGAAACTAGGAGTAAGAGTATCCAACAATTTAGATTACTATTGTGTGATTAATAGAGGGTGGTTGCCATATTCCATGTCATATAGCTACGGGCAAAATTAGGATTTAAAGGCATAGTGTAACACACTGAAATTCTCAAAATTATTTTAAAATAAAAAACATAAAAGTTTGTAAAAAATTTTAACTTGAGTGTTGCGACACTGGGTCTTTTGATGCCCTGGCACCATAGCCTTGGAAAATTTTGAAATTAATTCATCACAGCATCGCTGTATGTGGCAAGCGCTGGAGCGCCACACACTAAAACATACACATACACAAAATTCCGCCACTCACTCCTTCCTCCCTCACTTGTTATTGTGGCTTGCCATGGAAGGAAAGAAGAGAAGGGTGGAAAGAGAAAGTAGAGTTTTTGACTGTATGTTCCCTTCATTGCTTTATGAAAATTCTTTTCCACATTATATCAAATAAGCCTTGCTTCTTAGTAAGTATGTGTGGTGGGCTGGCGAGAAGAAATTCATCATTGGTACATATTAGTGTGTTAGGAGCCTAATAGGCAATATCATTGTTGGAGTGTACAATGATAAATTAATAATTTTCTGATAAATAGTCTTTTCCTCTAAGGATTTAAACCTAATGAAGATATCATAAACACATGTGTATATCCTAAACATTAGGTTTATATTGATCAATAAAAAATGGCATCATATCTAAAGGCATCATAAAATTACACATTAGAGGTTCATATGCTTAAGAATATAATTTTAAGAGGATGAGAATATATGATAGTGGATGCGAAAAGTTAACATTTATGATTTTTATTTTATTGGGCTGCATTATAATGAAATTTGTGTGTTTTATAGATAGCCTTAACGGTCTCCAATTATGAAGTATGACCATCATATAAAGTGGAAGGAGAGAGATTACAAAAACTAGTAGAGATTTGGGGAGAGGCAAAACTATCTAATAGTCAGATGGGAGTGAATAGAGTGTTGTTGGTCGTATAGGGGAATCATGGCTACTTCAATTTAAGTAGGCAAAGCTCATGAAATCATAAACAAAGCATTAAAATTTTGGTGGTGCTAGTGAAAGAATTTGTCAAAAAAAGTGTGGCATTGCTTGAATGTATGGCCATGAATGCACATGCTTGATAATAATAAAGATGGGGGCAATGAGGAGGGTAGTCATGAAAGTGACTGGTGGCATGGGAATCAAGTGAGTGTGAGGCCAAATATGGTGGTGGATGCCATGACTTATTATGAGAGATCATTATATGATAAGAAGAGGAATAACGAGAGATGATATATAAATTTAATAGATTGTAGTTGTTTTTGTTATTAAGTGAAGCTAGATTTCTATCAAAGGGTTTTTAAGTTGAGGGGTTGAGAACTATAAAAAAAGGAGATAATGTCAAATGACATGAAGTTATTTAGATCTTCAATCATCAAACCTCCAAATTAGAAATTTTGAGTCATCTGTAATATAGTAAGCATGATTCAAATTTGTTTTTCTAAAGCCGAGGCTTGACAATATCCTAAGGAATTCCAATGAAAGTCAACAAGGGCCCAACAAACTTTAGCAAGGAACACACCAATTTCTTCATGATTTTCCATAGAGAGCAAGGTGGCTATGATGATTCGCCTTTATTCTCTTTATTTCTTTAAAAGAGTTCTCTTAATCTCGCAGTTAAAAGGAGGATGTGATTCATGCACTATGGAAAACCTCTAAAATATAAATTCAAATTAAAGCTAAAAATTAATATGTTATCAATATTACTAATAAATCAATACCCAATAATGGTGCCAAAAACTTGTTTTGAAATAATTGTCGCGCATGAGTATGTGATCAAATAGATAATACAGTGACAAGTTAATATATTATTCTACATAGACTGCAATTACTAAGTAACAACATTGAATAGATTTTAGCTTCATTTCAAGGTTTGAAATGGATTAATTAATAAACACAAATTAAAGAAACTAAACTAAGAAATAGGATGTTTCTAAATTACTGAAAATTAATATGCAAAAACATTGATTTCAAGGAAGGTGAAAATATGGGGCTAATATTTCATTAAGAATTTTTAATCGGTTAACTTGCAAATTAGATCAATCAACAAAACCAAATTTATTGTAATCAAATTCTAAATTGCTCCCAATCCTTCCTCTTGTGATTGAGCTTCTAGCTTGATTATCTTCACTCATGTGATTTGTTACATTAATTTTCTCGAGCTCAATCAAACTTTGCTCTATAGAGTTAAAGATTAAATTATCTTCTATCAACTGTGGGGTCATTTTCTAAATCAGTATTGGTCAGCTATGTATCAACATTAAATGATTTATTCTTCCAATAACCTAAAATTTGATGGTCAACAGTTGGCTCAGTTAGTGCTTTCTCAATAATGATATATTGGATTCTATAAGTAAGTAATAAGAGTGAAATCATTTTCATCATCAAATCTATCAGTTTCAATCTTTTGCATAGACATCATCTTGATTTCTCCTGAGCTCTGATACCAGTTGTTGTGGATTTTCATAACTTCCTAAGCAGAAAATCAATATTGCATAAAATCAGAACTCTAGCACACCATAAGTAAAAATTCAGAATCGCACTCTAACGTATAACCATAAGTCAAAATCAAGCATATTCATGAAACCAAATACTAGAAATTCAACATTACACACATGATCTGTAACGCTCCAAGATCTAACTTGGAAAGAATTTCAAGCAATCAATCAACAATTTTTCAGAGCTATCTATAACTTCAATCAAACAGTCTAGCAAAAATCTATAACATTTAAAACATCAATGTACAAGTCGATTCATATACAATACTCAGGAGCTACACTAAAAACATATGAACTAAAATCTATCATGTCTTGAGTACAAAAGAATCACTATCACCAAAAAGGAAAAAAACCTGGAGATTCGTGATCAACCTCAATCTCCTGCTTTCCTTCTCCTTCTCTCTCCTCAGATATTTTGAAATATAAAAAATGGTTTTCTCTCTCTTCGAAACGAGCTGATTTTCTTATAACACAGACCAGATAGGCCCGGCCGATCTCCACATCGTGGACAATCTGAACAAAATCCAATCGTCTAGGACGATATCTCATGACGATAATTAATTTTCTCAGACGATAAAAACCCTTGCTTACTGACTTTTGCCATGCACTGATCGTCCCAGGACGATCCAAAATTGGCTTGGACAATCCTGGAAGGAAAATCAGATCTTGGAAGGCAAATTAAAGGAACGAGCTCTCACAATCTCCCCACCTTAGAAAAATGTCGTCCCGACATTTCCCTAAAGGTCCGAAACAAAACGAGACAAAACAAATCCATTCAAATCCAACTCAAAATCAAAACTCATCGAAAATCATACAGATCACACAATCCAGTCAATCACATGTCACTATGCATATGTCAATCAATCAATTAGTCAAATCGTCTTACCAGTAGAACTTTCTGGTTGTTGTTGATCTTCATAATGCTGTAAACTGTAGTTACGTGGGACCACTGGAGGAAGTGCAAGAGGTCGTGGCGCAACAGTCTCCCTCTGACTATCTCTGACGGCTCTATCAGTCATCT
The DNA here is from genome assembly GCA_016618105.1 of Dendrobium huoshanense. Classification (NCBI taxonomy): domain Eukaryota; kingdom Viridiplantae; phylum Streptophyta; class Magnoliopsida; order Asparagales; family Orchidaceae; genus Dendrobium; species Dendrobium huoshanense. The sequence goes on along the minus strand of CM028343.1, from coordinate 39,344,386 downwards.
GGTTCCCTGATCTCTCACTGTAGGCTCTCGAGCCAATTGTCCTCTGCTGTCCTGTACCTGAATCAGTCCTTCTGCCCAATCCTTTCTGAGGGTAATTTGTTGCTCTATGCCCTTGCTGTCCACAGTGAAAGCACTGCCCCGTCAATAAGTAACACCGACCTGCATGTCGTCGACCACAATGAATGCACTCACTGGAACCAGAACATACTACTGATGCAGATCCCGATGCAGATCCCCTCGAATCACCATACTTGCTTCTCTTCTCTCTATCCCTTTCTCTACCTGATTCCTCTCATCTGGCTTCATCTCTCCTCCTCCTGGTGTCGTCATATCTCGATACTGGCGTTGTCAAATCAATCTCTATCAGTCTGGCCCGCTCCACCAACTCAGAAAACTCATGGATCTGGAAGGGTACTAGTGGATGTCTCAGCTCTCTATTCAATTCGTGCAGAAATCTATAGCATTTTTCTACAGTAGTAGGGATCAAATGAGAAGCATACCGAGCAAGTGCAGTAAACTCGGTCTCGTACTACATCACTGTATTACGTCATTGTTCCAATCTCATAAAAGCTTCCTGTATTTATCGTTGAGCTGACGGAGGTACAAACCACATCTGAAACACAGTAGTAAACTCATCCCAGGGGATCTCAGCTTTCGTCTTTCCCTGGAATTTCTCTCTCTGCTGTCCAATCCAGCATCTCTCTACTTCTCCCTCAAACAGAAACACAGCCAAAGGTACCTTTCGATTTCTCGGACACTGTATGCTGTCAAAGATCTTTTCTACTCTCATTATCCAATCTTCAGCAGCCTGGGGTCCTACAGCTCCTTTGAACAATGGAGGCTTCAGCTTATGAAACATCTGCAAATACTTATCAGCTTCTTCTTCTTTACTTCCACTCATCTAACTCTATGCATCCCCCATCACCTGTGTTATAGTAGTAGCCAACTGCATCATACTCTCTGAAGGTACTGGAGCTGCACTGTGTTGCTCGTTTGGTACACTTGATTCCGGATTATCCATTTATCTTTTCACCTAAACAATTCAGAATAAATGATACACACATGCAATTATGTATGCAAAATGATACACTTACAGCTACCCATTCTACCCAACTCTTAATCCAATCCTATTACTCTGTTAACAATCTATTCTTCCAATAACACTGCTCTGATACCAATTATAACGTCCCAAGATCTAACTTGAAAAGAATTTCAAGCAATCTATCAATAATTTTCCAGAGCTATCTATAACTTCAATCAAACAGTCTATCAAAAATCTATAACATTTAAAACATCAATGTATAAGTCGATTCATATACAATACTCAGGAGCTACACTAAAAACACATGAACTAAAATCTATCATGTCCTGAGTACAAAAGAATCACTATCACCAAAAAGGACAAAAACTTGGAGATTCCTGATCAACCTCAATCTCCTGCTCCCTTGCCCTGACCTGAAAATATTAACCGCATATAATGAGCTTCAAAAAGCCCAGCAGGTCACCTAATACCTATAACTGAAATCAAAGTACGGTGCAGAAGCAATATGCATGTCAGTCAATCAAATCCATAACAGTCTATTTAACATGATCAATGAATCTATGCAAATACGTAAATCAAATCAGTAGTCAATGCAGCGGTAGAAGAATCAATAAACAGTAGGAAGAACTCCATCAAGCTCACTCAATACACTTCAAATCTCAGAAGAATCCGTAAACAGTAGAAAATCAATCGATCAGTCAAATCAATCGTATCAAATCGAATCAATCAAAAAGCATAAAATCAATACAATAAAGCCCAGTCTATACTAGCAATGAATCAAATGCAACAGTTCAATACAATGTAGAAGCAATAGTATCAATGAATCAATTACAACATCCATATCCATACAGTATCTATAACAGTAGCAATGCGCAATGACAGAATATAAATATCAATGAAATCGTACGATAACAGTAAGCCCGTAAATTCGTCAATAAATCCAAATCAATAAAGTAATAAATCCATCACGAGTCAATGTCGACCATATGCATTTCAATACAATAGACTTACTGAACAAGTGCAATCACTGGCTATTCGATAATCCATAGTGCTGTTGTAGAAATTCATAGTTATACATCCGTTGGTTCAATAAGAGTCGTCACTCTGTGCCCGTCGGCATAAAAATCTCCTTATGCCTCCCAATCGTTATATCAATGATCAATAGTTTAAAGGGAAGCCCGTCGGCCCACCATCCTATACAGGTCAAATCAATCTCCAACCAACAGTTCAACCAATCTTCACTTGTCTTTCAGTAACAATAATCATATATTCACATTCGTATGCATATCAATTCAAATCATCAATTTCAAAAAATCGGAAATCGTACGAAAATCCAGCGGCATAACGACAGTATACGGAATTTACACAAAAATCACAGAATTCACAAATTACCAAATTAATACAGAACGTGCACGACAACATTATAAGACTTCTATTCTACTGAAGCAACATCAATCAACAACCTGATATTTATCTATTCAATCAAAATCGCACAGAACCCAAAATAACTGGTAGAATCGTTACAAAAAATACTCAAAACGTATAGAAAAATCATATCAATAACATATCAAAAGTTGTGTGATGAAAGTTTCGTCAATACAAAATGCAGCGTGTTTATCGGTAACGAAAACACAATTCTGTGCACAAAACGACCAAAACTCAACATCTTCGAAAACAGAAATTGGATTCGGAGTCCTTACCGCGAGATAAACAATCCTTCCAACAACGGCGACGGACGAAAAGCGCTCCGCGGCCTCCGAAATCCGGCTTTTCCTTTGCTTTCCTTCTCCTTCTCTCTCCTCAGATATTTTGAAATATAAAAAATGATTTTCTCTCTCTTCGAAACGAGCTGATTTCCTTGTAACACAGACCAGATCGGCCCGGCCGATCGCCACATCGTCCAGGACGATCTGAACAAAATCCAATCGTCTAGGACGATATCTCAGGACGATAATTAATTTTCTCAGACGATAAAAACCCTTGCTCACTGACTTTTGCCACGCACTGATCGTCCCAAGACGATCCAAAATCGGCCTGGACTATCCTGGAAGGAAAATCAGATCTTGGAAGGCAAATCAAAGGAACGAGCTCTCACATGATCGATCCTCACATAACAAAGAAGTAGTATTATTCATTCTCAATACATTACATGCCATCTATATTTTTACCATTCCACTATTTAAAAAAAAAAAAAAAAGTAATAAAGGCTTTATGTGAAAGCAAGAATATGCTATATTATTTATACATCACTCATGGAAAAAGAGAAGTCTATATCATTGCAAAATTCGTGAAATAAAATGTTCATGAACATATCTTTTTATTACAGACAAGTATGATATTATAATTATTTTAATTTATGTGAATGAAAAGGAAATCTTCCAATGAATTGCTACATTATTGAATAGGCTTACTAAATAAGCCAAAATTCAGCTACCGAAATAAATGTGGCTCGTCTCGTACCTTAATCAGCTTGCGCACGACTTTTAATGCTCCTAAGATATTTACATCTGGCATTTCTTTGCTTGGGTTAGGTCACACTATCCTTTCAAAGGGACAGTATATATATATATATATATATATAATGTTTAAATGCTATATAAATAAATACAAAATATCAATACTAATAAATTTCTTTAAATAATTCGATTGATCCATGAGTTTGGAGCCATTGATTGAATTTAAAACTTTTAAAATTATATTCAAGACTATTCAAATTTTGATTTCAGAGATCTTTTGGTTTGAATGTCTCGACGATCTTAATCCATCAACACCACAAATGATCTAATTTAAGTCAAAATGTGCCAAAGTAAAACACTTGAAGGATATTTGAAACTTCTAAACAGTATTTCAATGAGCAAACCATCTCCAGCTCTCTTGTGATTATAGTAAAATCGACTAGTTTGATGAAGCAAATCCAACTAGTCTAAGATCATTAAGGTACTTAAATGATGGATCGATAAATAATCCATCATTAAGGAAATGTATGTGAAACGTTAGCTGAATTGTTTTGATATTTGACCAAATTTACTAAAAATGATCCTCTTAAAAATGCTACAAGTAGGGCTCTATTTTCTATCTAATGGGAGTTTCGAGTGCTAATTAAGAGCTAAGAAAGCTATATTGCATTTCGAAGGATCATTGCTAGCGACCATCATTAGTAATCTCATTGTCACTATTATTAGACTTCTATCATCTAATGACTAATATTTGACTATTAACTTCTAATCCTATTGTTAGACTTTAACTATTCGAAGACTTTAACTATTCACTTGTGGACAACCGATTTTTATAATCCTTACAATGCAAAGAAAACAATTAGTCTTAACCATATATCATCACAACCACATGAAGCATATTTGAAAACTTCTAAACAATAATTGAAAAGCATATGTTCTCCAAATCTTATATGCATATAGTCAAATTGAGCGGTTTGAAGAGATGAATCTGATGGTCTTATTAACATACAAAAGTCTGGAAGATTCTAAAACCAAGAAAGGACATTTGTAATTCTTTGTACACGTGTAATATGTTTATTAGCTGCAGTATTGTATGCATCGGTTATTATTCAATGAATATTATCTCTTTCCTCTCTTCTTGTTTCTCTTCCCTGTGTGCTTTACCGCCTCTCAGGTTATTAGATCTAAGATCATTTGATTCTTTCCATCATTAAGACACAAAAATACTTTATAAATGATCTATGATCAAGGAAATTTATATGGATCATTTGATGGAGTGTTTTTTTACTCTAATCAAATTTAAAAAGATGTTATTCTCAAAAGGTTTATATATAGGTCTCCATATTCTACCGAAAGAGAGATTTAACAACTGAGAGAGATAAATAACTTTATTGTATTTTTCATCGATCACCATCAATGGCCATCATTAACAATCACTATCATCATCGCTAGACTTTACCTATCCAATTACGAACCCCGATTTATATTTCCATGCAATAAGAATCAGACAATTCTTCTTAATTGTGTATTTGTGTATAATCCGATGCTCTTCATTTATAAGAAAGATGGGATTCTTGTATTTTTCATTATTTAGTAGTTTCATTCAATTGAATCAGGTCTCATGGCTTCCTCCTTTTCATATTTTTTATGCAAAAATTATAATATCTCTTAGAAACTTCTAAGTATGAGTGCTAGATGTCTAGATATTTATATAAAGCTAAAATATTAGATACCCTATTTCAACAAATTTTCTAACACATAACATATCCTACATTAAAAAGTCGTTTCAAACCACTTAAAATTGATTTTTCCAGTGATTTTAACCGCCACAAAAAATCAAGACCGCCACAATCAATATTTGTTGCAAATACATCTCACAATAGTTTTGCAACTGTTGTGAACACTTCATCAAATTATTTCCTTATAGCAGTTTTAACTAGGGGTGTCAATATTTGACACGACCTGAAAACCCAACTCGAACCCGACCCAAAAATTTCGGGTTAGGGTCAACCCGAACCCGAAACAGGTCGGGTTCGGGTTCAACATTTCGACCCGTTTCAAAAATCGGGTCGAGTTCGAGTTAACCCTTTGACCAGAAATTGACCCGATTTTGACCCGAAAACTCGATTTTGACCCGGCAACCCGATTTTCACCCGTTTTGACCCGAAAAAGAGGAGAGACCCATTTTTTACCCGAAAAAGAGTAGATAGACCCATTTTTTACCCGAAAACTAGCAATTTTTTTTTGGAAACGGGTCGTGTCGGGTTGACCCGGACTCGAAGCGGGTCGGGTTCGGGTCAGGAAAACTGACCCGTTTTCAAAAACGGGTCGGATTCGGGTTGACCCGAATAGTGCCGGGTCAGTTTCGGGTTCGACCCGAACCCAACCCGTGACCCGAAATTGACACCCTTATTTTTAACCACCGCAATTATAGAGTTTTACAATATTTACAGCAACCAAAAAAGGCAGCAGATTTATGACTGTTTAAACTAATGAATATAATTCTAGAATATCAGCCGTTTAAATTGGCACTATCATCCCAAATTATTCCTAAATTTTTTAAATATTTTTAAATTAATATTTTGGATCAAATATATGAAGACAAAACTAGCATTAGTATGAATAAGATTATGGCTTCGTTTGGGACGGTTTTTTTACTGCTTTCTTAAACGGAGTTTTAGTACAAATTTTTTTATTTTTTAACTAAAACTCTGTTTTAGAAAGCAATAAAAAAGCTGTCCCAAACGAAGCCTTTTTTTTTCATCATGTTATAAGTTTTAAAAATTCCCAAACGAAGCCTATATCACATAGCATTTCCGCTTCTAAACCGCACCGTCTGCAACTCTTTGATGGGCTCCGCCTCTATCCACTCCTCAAATCTCTCCAAAAACGTCCCTCGTCTTCTCCCAAAAACACAGAGCTAAACAGAGCAAATCTCGAAAAAAAGACTCTAAAAATGAATCCTTTCCGTTTCGTTCTCCTCCTGCTCATCTCCACCTTCTTCTCCATATCCGTTTCTACAACCACCTTCACCTTCATCAACAAATGCCACTTCACAGTCTGGCCTGCCATCCTCTCCAACGCCGGCCACCCCCCGCTTTCCTCCACCGGCTTCGAACTCCCTACTGCTGCTTCTCGCTCCCTCCAATCCCCACCTAACTGGTCCGGCCGCCTCTGGGCCCGAACCGGTTGCGTTTTCCACAACTCCAACAACGGCTCCTGCGCCACAGGCGAAACACCTCCGGCAACCCTAGCTGAGTTCTCGCTCGCCGGCGGCGAGCGAAACAATATTGATTTCTATGACGTTAGCCTTGTTGATGGATTCAACTTGGCGATGGTTGTGGAAGGGGGTAAGGGGAGGTGTGCAGCGACGGGGTGTGTGGTGGATTTGAACCAGAGGTGCCCGGCGGAGCTGAGGATTGGAGAAGGCGAGACGGCGGCTTGCCGGAGCGCTTGCGAGGCGTTCCGGCGGCCGGAGTATTGCTGTAGTGGGGAGTTTGCGAGCCCGGTGGCGTGTAAGCCGACGGCGTACTCCGAAGTGTTTAAGGCGGCTTGTCCGAAGTCTTATAGCTATGCTTTTGATGATTCCACTTCGACGTTTACCTGCGCCGACGCCGGCGAGTTTACCGTTACATTCTGCCCGGAGGGCACTCCAAGGTATTTGAAATAAATCCAAGTCGCATATTTTATTGTTTATTGGGGTTTTTACATACATACCACTATTATTCCGAATGTGTTCAGAGGCGAATTGGGGCGCGTCACGTCACCGTGGCCCAGTGCATCCGATGATGTGGCGCGCCCGGATTAGCCTCCGAACGTGCTCAAATTTCGCACAGAAAAATCTCTACTACTATTGATACATCTAACAGCTAAAATTTTAATATTATATATCTATCATCCATAAAATAAATGAAAGATTAAAATTTATAGAATGTTATGGGTGATAAGAATGAAATATATGAGTGATATATTTGATAATAAAATTTTATATAAGTGGTAAGAATGTAATATTGAAATTTTAAGTGATAGATAAGTAAATAATATGAAATAAAATGATAATTATGTAAATCCCACTATATTTTATTATTTAAAAAAATAAAAACATATATAAGAATATCTTGATTTTAGAAAAAAAATTTAAATATATATAGGGTAAATTAGAGGATGATTAAAATTTATGATTTTAAAAAATGATCTATAATATATTTTTTAAATATTCTCATTTAATTTATATTAATATTTTTATTTAAATTTATTTTTTGTATGAGCCTTTTTTAATTTTTTTATCCCTCTCTTTGTTGTTTTTTTTTTTTTTAAATGAATTTAAAATTGTAAATTTAATTTTAACTTGAAAAATGATATGTGGATAAAACTTTTGCTTTCATTTTTTAGATTTTTTTTTTTTTGGAAATGCTGAGATGAAAGGATAAAGAAAGTTGGAGACCACATATTGAAGATATGTAGATCACCAAAAAAATTAAATTAATTATTATATTTTAAAAATTAAACAATTATGTCATAATTATATTTTGATATTAATATTTTATATAAAAATATTATATGACACTAATTTAAAAATAGATTTAATAATTTTAATCATATTTTGATAATAATTTATATCAAGTCATAATTTGTTGGGGATCATGTTATTCACAGATCTAATACCTAAAACTTTAATATTATATATCTACCACACTTAGAATAAATATGATTGCATGGAATGAAATATAAAAGTTTATAAGGTGGTATGGTTGGTAAGAATGAAATATATGAGTGATATATTTGATGTTAAAATTTTATATGAGTGATAGGAATATAATATTAAAATTTTGGGTGTTAGATATATAAATAGCATGAAATAAAGTGGTTTGTATGTAAATCTCCCTTTTTTTTTTCTTAATTTATATGCATAAGGGTAGAATGTATAAAAGTTTATAAGGTGGTAACGTTGGTAAGAATGAAATATATGAGTGATATATGAGTGATAGGAATATAATATTAAAATTTTGGGTGTTAGATATATAAATAGCATGAAATAAAGTGGTTTGTATGTAAATCTCCCTTTTTTTTCTTAATTTATATGCATAAGGGTAGAGGAATGTATAAAATGTAAATATTTTACAAGAAATAAATATTTTAGAAAGAAATATTTTATTATTCACATATCTTATTCATTTAAACTGTTTTTTAATAATGAAATATGTAGTATTATAGTTAAAATTTTATATTTTAATAAAGTTGAAACATTTTTTTAATTTTTTTTTTAAAGCTGATAAGAGTCATTTTCTCAATAGAAGATGCAACATACTAATAGTTTGATTTAGAAATATGTCACACCAATTGTCAATTAATTTCTTTAATAACACCAATGTAGGTAATGTAGATCTATTTAATGGTTGTAGAGTTAATCAATTTGAAATAGAACAATGAGAACAAATCACAATTAATGCCGCTTATGATTTAATTATGAATCTTCTATTTTGATTTAGGTTTTTGTTTGGGATGACTTTCTTATTGTTTTTTAAAGCAGCTTTTTAATGCAAAAAAATTAATTTTTGTACTAAAAAGCTGTTTTAAGAAGCAATAAGAAAGTCATCCCAAACGAAACCTTACTTAGCCTAGACAATCCAAAAATAATCATTTTTTCAAGTCTTGATCTCATGCTACAACATTAGTACTAAAAAGAGTGTTGATAAATGAAATTAACTATTCCTATGGAGTTTATAAAACTAATCTTATAATCGATATGCTTTCCTAATGGATAGTCAAAAGTCATCAAAAGATCCACCAATTAGTCCAAAAGTACCTATGATTAGTCCAACAACAGTAGGAGCAACAACACCAGGCGGAGGCCTTATGCTAGAGAACGACTATTGGCTTGCAAGTCTTGCTAGTGGCTCTCGGAACACTAAAAAATCGGTGGTGATTTCTACGCTTCTATTATTTATTATCTTATGCTCAACTTCGCTCCTATTTCTCATCAAGGTGTGAGTATGTCAACTCTGAATTTTCCTTCATAATGGAGAATTATAGAGAGAGCAATATTGGTTGTAAGCTTATTTTTTTAATGAATTAATTTGTACTTTATAAATGTTTATTTAATATTATATGTTATGAAGAATTATTTTGTTCACTAACTAATTTTTTAAATGCATATATGTATGCTACCATAAGTTTTATTAATATGGGATGAACAAAATCTAATAGATATGATGTCATGGAATTAAATTATAACAAAATTGAGAATATTTTGTTAGTATGTCTTATTCAATTCCATCAAATTAAGAATATACTAAAAGAAACTCCCAAAAAAAAAAAAAAATCTCCCTTGAGCCCACTAGCCTTCATAATTCAATGTGGCACAAGGTAGGTAATGAGAGAAATATGTGGTGGGATTTGTTATAATTGAGTTCTTTGAATTAACTAATTTGAAATTGTTAGAATGTCAAAGTATCACTTTGCTGAGATTGGAAGCTATGGTGGTTAAGCTTAATGATAGAACATGCACTTTATAATGATAACTATGATTAAGTAGGTTGTTAAGTGGATAAGATAGGCATTAGCAAGTGATCAAATACTAATTAAGACCGAAAAGAAAATGCAACTTATCAGATGTAAAACAGACGCTAAAATCGGTACTTCAATTTAGAATATCATATACAACGCTAATCTCAACGTAAATCCAATGACTTTGAAGCCTATCATGATACGTTATGCATTAGGTTACCCTGATTTTTTTTATTTTTTTCTTTTTTTTTTTTTTTTTGAATCAAAATGAGAATCCGAAGGTGTGACAAATAATACATTGGGTTTTATTTTTTCATGATTGATTTATGATCATTGAGAAAGAAAAGAACATGATGACATAGTTAGGCAAGATAATTTGGCAAGTGGTATGACCAAAGACATCTTTTGATAGAGAGATTTTTGTTCTGATTGTAGTTGTTGCTATCATCTTTATTTATATGGTAACATTGTTGATTTTCTAATCAATACTATTGCTTATCTTTTTATTGATAGTTACTGTGCAGTATCTATTAATTTTATTAATAGTCAAATTCACCTTTTTATAGCTTTATAATCAAGTATTTTTAGGTTCATCTCTAATTTTCTTAACATAAGTCGGATTTAATACATCTACTCTCCTAACTGAGTCATTGCAAGGCCGACTTTTTATATCACCAAATCATCTAAAGCGACTCTCTTTAGTCTTGTTTGCCACTAGAGCTAATCCAAGCTTTTCACGTATATACTCAATTTGCATTTTGTGTCTAAGTGTAAAGCCACTCATCTATTTGAGCATCCTTATCCTGCAACATTTAACTTAACAATCGCTTGTGATAACTTCCTTACTGCTTTTTAAAGTAGCTTTTTAGTTTTTTTTTTTTGAATTTAAAAAATTTTGTACTAAAAAGTATTTTATAAAGTATTAAAGCCTTAATTTATGCTTCTCAACCAAATTTCAAATATAATTATAATTACAAAAAAAAAAGTTCAGCAGTACTGACGTTGGCTATAAGCCATGAGAAATTATTTTGTTCGTAGTTTGGATGGGAAAAACCGTTTAGACTGTGAGTGTACACACAGTGTATAAAAAGTTGATACACATTATGTACAAATTTATACACAGCATGTACATTTACATGTCCGAACGATTCTTCCCGTCCGAACTTTACACGGAATAATTTCTCGTAAGCCACACATCAGACTTCAGACCGGCCAAAAGTATCAAGCAAACTTTTTGTTTTTTAAGCATCAAGCAAACTGCTGAGAAAAAGCATATAAATCAGGGTTTGTAAATTTTATCAAATATTATCTAGGTAAAATAAGTCACATATAAATAAATAAAGCTGTGCATTTTTTTTAATCTGAGTAATTGAATTTATGAATTAAATAAATTAATTAATTTTAAGTTATAAAACTTAATCTTTGTGAAAATTTATAATTTTTCATGGAGAATAAATAAAATTCAAGTTGATATTTATGTCATTTATTTATTTACATTTGTTTATTGATTTATTATTTTAAGTAATTAATATAATTCATTCTTGATTTTATTAGTTTAATAAAAGTAAAAATTGTACCAATAATTAAAAAAAATGTAACTTAACCAATAAATGAATAAATATATTAACTACAGTAACCAAATAAGATCAATTCGATTCAATTTTTTAGATTTTAATCAAATAATTCACAACCCCACGTATGAAGTAGCAAAGGAAGGAAAGACCTCAATCTAGAGGTGTAAGTGAGTGATGCTATCTCGTGAGCTAGCTCGAGCTCAGTTAATGAACTAAGCTCAATGAGCTAACAAGTCAAGTTTGAGCCAGCCTTGAGTTATTAGCTCGTAAGCCGACTCATTCAAAAATATTAATATAAAATATACTTAAAATATGTCAGAATTCAGGAGTTAAACTACGCAGTTACTAAAAAGATTTAAAAATCATATCTTATTTTCTTATATCAAGTGTTTCTTTATGATTTATCTTCAATTTCTCATTTTATAATTTTATTATAATAACTACTTTGATCGTGCTCATTCTCTCTTTTTTTTTTTTTGTTATAATGAGCAAGATCAAACTCGTAGAATTAACCTCGAACTTGAATTAAACTTGATTAATTAGCCAAGCTCAAGCTAGTGATGACTTGAGCTCAGTTCGATCACTACTCGTTTGCCTTCTATCTCCATCCCAAGCGCCGCAATGCCTTCCTCAAAACCTTGGCACCACCTCTACTATGGATTAATTATTTTGTGTGAATATCGAACGTCGTCCGGAGACCAAATAAAATGTGTCATATCACACATTTGCTCAGTACCGCAATTTGGTACTGCTCGGTACCGCTGACGTGGCTGCACTTGATTCGCTTCCGGACGTAAAGCTGCGTCCGACCTCCGCACATAATTATTTCTCATTTGAGAACACCTCAATCATCTCCGGTGCCTTGTTTCCACTTTCTCTTATATTTTTCATTTTTAGTTAAATATAGTTTTATTTCCTAAGCAGTCTTGTTGTCCTTCAAATGGATGTTTGCCATCTTGCTAAGAATATGGATAGTAAATCAATGAAGGACTTGGTGGGTCCTAATCCATAAAAATTTTCTTTAATAATGAATTCTTTGAGATAACAAGCTAAATGAATGATCACTTTGTAGATTGAATTAGTGGGGTTTGATGCTCTCATAGACCCATAATTGAAGATGGAGACTTTGGTGAGGAATGGGCCATAGGATCATTATAGAGGAATTAAAATAACCCTATCATGGGATTATACTGATTTCTTTTTAAGGACTTTAGGGATCAAAATGATCAATTAATATAATTGAGAACAAGTTTGATCGTTCATTCAAAATTGAGGGACCATTTTAATCATTTTCTTACAATATTTATTTTGAGGTAGTTTGCTCTGCATTGTATGAACTTCCCAATGCCTATTTGAGGTCTTCGTTTGGGATGCCTTTCTTACTGTTTCTTAAAACAGCTTTTTTAGTATAAAAATTAAAATTTTTGTACTAAAATGCTGCTTTAAGAAGCAGTAAGAAAGTAGTCCCAAACAAAACATTAGTTGCTCACAACGGCCATGAAAAAAATGATAGCAGCTATTAAAGATTTCTTTTTCTGACCTTGAATATGACAAAGGCATCTCCAACTTCATTTTGTTGCTGTGTAGTTTATCAAGCCACCAAGGTCATTCAAAATATATATGGCTTTAGGCTCCTCTGCTCATATCCAACAATATATAAGAAAATATTTGTATGAACTTATGATGGGCTTACTGATGATCGATGATGTGGTGAAAGGAAGATAAACTGTTCATTGTTATCGATCGCTTCTTCAAAATGACACATTTTATAGCTAGTCGAAAGAGTGGATGCAGACATTATTAATGACAGAAAAGTCTTTTTTTTTTTTTAATGTCGGAAAAGTCTTTTTTCTCATGAAGTTATTAGACTTAGGCTTCGTTTGAGACGGCTTTTTTATTGCTTTCTAAAACGAAGTTTTAGTACAAATTTTTTTATTTTTGCATAAATTTTTTATATCAAATTTTTAATATCTATTTTAAAATAAATACAATACATAAATAATTAATATTACACTTATCTTAAATTAGTTTTAACGGTCTTAAGACTTATTCTGATATAATTTTATGATAATTAAGATATAATTATGTGAAGAAGAAAAATATTTGCATAAAATAATAATAACATAATTAAAGCTCCATAAAATTATGAATAATTTTAGAATATATTTGATTTTAATATAAAAATAATATAAATTAAACTATTAATTTTTATAATAAAATAATTAAAGTAGAAAAAAGATGAACCATGCAAAAAAGATGCCAAAATCACAATTTGATATTCCATTTCTCCTCTACCAAGCAATTTGAGGCTCAAATGAAAGAGATGTCTAAAAAGAAAGAATTATTAGTAAATACCAAAGAAGAAATCACTTTCATAATTTGTTTTCATATGATTGCTAATAGGTTATTGTTGCTCCAATGGACGGCTACAATGTGACAAAATAAATATGTGAAGGATATATATTAGCCCTACAAGATAAGGAATATTTTCCTACTTCAAAAGTATAGCTATATTGAATTGGGATATTAAAGCGGCATAGATCTGAAAATGAACTATTTCGAGTTGATACAGCTTCATTTGAGACAACTTTTTTATTGCTTTCAAAAATAGCTTTTTCGTATGAAAAATTTTATATTAAGGCTTCGTTTGGAACGGCTTTTATGTTTGTACTACAACTCCGTTTTAGAAAGCAATAAAAAAGCCGTCTCAAACGAAGCCTAAAAAACTGTTTTAAGAAGCAGTAAGAAGGTTGTTTCAAACAAAGCCTCAATTTGGGTTTAAAATAGTGGTGAAGGGAGTTTAAAGATATTTTTGTTGCCGTCACGGAATATTAATTGGGATGGTCCAAATTGTGCCCTCTCCAGCAAGTGTAGAACTATGTAGTGCTGAGGGGGGCAACTGCCCCTCCTAAAAAATTAAAACTCATAAAATAGTAAGTATTATTTATAATTTGCCCCCTATGAATTTTATTTTTTGCTCCCAACCGACCCTTTTTTCACCAATTTGCCCCTCCAAAAATTAGAAAGACTCTTAAAATCTCGCTATTTTCATATGATAATGTTGAACTTTTCTAACATTAGCAAACAAGTCTGAGAAAAATGATTGTGCAAAATAAATTATTTTTGCATCCCTCCCTTAGAACTAAGGCTGATTCCGCCCCTACTCTTATGGACCGAAAGGCTGGCAGATGAATCTGCCCTTTAGTCAGCTGAAAATATGTTGTTTGAAACCCTTTGATGACATGAGACTAATGGAGTTAATGAGTAAAACTTTTGACAGCTTGATAAACCGAAATAATTATGAGCATATTCATTAATCCCATCTAGGGTTGCGGAAAAATAGATACAATGTGTCATGGTCTTTGTATAAAAAATTTCACCACTCCAAGAGCAATCCAATACAATAAATAGCTCATAATTTTTTTATTTTTATTTTTTTGAACAACGGCAGGGCCAACGCGTTGATTAGGATAAAATTACAAGACCTTAAAATATCATAAGCTCACTAAAAGAACGTTTGAATAAAAACCTACGAGCTTTGGATCCAACTAAATATATAAGATAAAAAAGCAAGGCAAAACAAAAGATAACAACAAGGAAGTATCAGCAAACTCTAATGCACCAAAAGCAACAGCTTCACAGCAAACGTCCATGAAGAGTATCCAAGCAACCCGGATCGAAGTACAGAAAAAACGGAAACAATCACAATCAAAGACCAAAGGACCACCAAGGTTGCAACCAAGCCTAGCCATCCATGGGGCAAGCAGAAGAACTATCTCCTGGATTTGCAATGACGCTGTTTTCCACGACGAGAGAAAGGGGGACCCAAAGCCCTAGAGATATCAAAACCATACGAGCCTTATAAGGCCCCAACTTCATCCTCCAAATCATCATCCAGATCGCATGAAGAATCCATCGAGTCATCCAACCAATCAATTTGTCTCAAACAGAACTCCCCTGCTCGTGACAAAATCCTTGACTTAAAAATATTTAGCGAAATAAGCCCCACATGAACATCAACCAAAGCATCACAATCACTCCCCCCAACGGAGGGAATCCTGACCAAAGCATCCAAATGATCAACATAAGCATTGCCAGCAACCATCGTAGATCTCAGGAGGGGAGGAACAGCAACCACCACACTAGGGACATCCACAACCCCAGGTAAACCAAGGCACCCATCCATCTGAATCACACCATCATCTGCCTCCACCTCCTCAACAATAGGAGCAACCAAGTCATACAGACTCTCACCAGACTCACCAGGAGCATTCCACACAACGCATTCACTCGGCTGAAGGACAACAGTAGGTGAAACTAAAACATCATCACGGTGTGGAACACCAACCCCTAACTCTACAACATTCGTAATAACATGACCCACCTCATTAAGTAAAGGAGACACAACATTCATAGTTTCATTGTCAAGAGTAATATCATTAATAGGTACCCCCTCATCAAGCACCACCTCAGCCAAACCATTAACATGATTATCAGCCACCTCCACGACAGCCACCTCAGGAACAGAGGGACGCACATCCATCTTAGGAAATAAAATAGGGCAAACCTCTTTAGAATGACCCAGTGTTTTACAATGAGAGCAATACAATGGGAAAATCTCCATTTCAATATTTTGGATGTATCTCATATATTAAGAGCCAAGCTACACCTGAGAAGCATAACGCTTCGTGACATCTAGTTCCACAAGAATTCGAGTAACAGACGATCGAGTGTCATTCGAAGTGGCATTGTCAACACACATGTAAAGTTCTGTTTTTGCTCCAGGATCGTCCAGGACGATATGGGATCGTCCTGGGACGATCAGTTGAAGATTTACTCCAGAATTTGCCCAGATTGCTCCAGGTGATTTTCCTCCCAGGATCGGCCGGACCGATAGGGTCATCGTCCCAGGCCGATCAGTTCATGGCACAAGTCAGAGAGCAAATCGTCCTAGAAATTAAATATCGTCCTGAGAAATCGTCCCAGGACGATGGGATTTTGTTCAGATCGTCCAAGACGATCGTACGATCGGCCTGGCCGGTCAGAGTATTTTAAAGCTGAAATCAAGTCATTTTGAAGAGAGAGAAAATAAAAAAAAATCTAAAAATTCAGCCGAGGAGAGAGAAGGTCGAGGAGATTTTTGGAAAAGTTGATTTTCGGGCGACGACGGTCCGTTTTCGTCCGACGAGACTGTTGAAGATATTGCTGTACGCAAGGTAAGGCACAATCCGCCTTTCTCAATTTTCAGAACCGTCGTGTTTGGCGGTATTATCTGTCCGGAATTGATTTTTGTTAGTGATTTTCGTCCGTATTTCCCGTCTAGTTCAGTTTTTACCTCGTAATTTTCCGTATGTTGTTGACGTGCCGAGTGTGCACATTTTGATTATTTTCTGGAGATTTTTGTCCAGGTATTTTGATTTGATGGCGTTTTTCGTCGACTGTATTTTTCTGTGTAGTCTAAAATTGTCTGAGCAATAGAATTAAAGTCTTGCAATGTTGTTATCTATATTCTATGCAAATTTGGTATTCTGTGATTTTTCAGGAAAATTGTGTAAAGTCCGTATACAGCTGTTGTGCTGCCCGATTTTCGTGTGATTTCTGATTTTGTCCGGATTTCTTCTGAATTGATATGCTATCTGTATATGCTATAAAAAGGGAGTTATAAGTGGCCCGGATCATAAGAGATTCGGTTAGTGTCTGGGAAATCTGAATCTGAAATGAGCTCAATCTGAAATCTGAAATCAGTTCTGTTCCGGATTCGATGAAATCTGTTCTGGTGCTATAAGCACATCTGTCTGGTGCCGTAAGTACAAAGGGAGGCATAAGGGGCCGGAATCCATAGAGATTCTGTCAGTGTCAGGGAATTTAGCTATTAATTAAATAATATCTGATATCTGATTTGAAAGGACTTCTGATTTCCGTATTTGTTCTATAAACAAGTCTGATTCTGATTTGATATATGTCCGTATCTGTTCTGATTTGATCTGTTTCGTTCTGATCTGCATGATTTTGATATCTGTCTGATTCTGTTCTGGTTTCTGTACGGATTTGGTTTGAAGTGTTTTGTTTTGGATTCTGAAAGTTTTTGATTGGAAGTTTGTCGCTTTGCTGAGCTGTTGAGCTCACCCTTGTTTTATGGTGGTTTTTAGGTTCTGGGAAAGGGAAGGAGGTTTTGGACTAGAGTTCAGAGTCTAATCTGTAGGTATTGTTTTGTACTTTTGATTTTTGTACATACATGGCTCTTCTGCTCTATTTCTTTCTGTCTGAGCCATGGTCTGTAGTTGTAGATGATTGTTTTGAGGAAAAGAAAGAAAAATATAGATAATTTGTTCCGCTGCATTTGATGTTTCATAGTGGCTCTGTATGTCTGTTTTTGAGTTGAAATGTTTGGAAGAATCAGTTCTGAAGCAAATTCCAAAGCCAGATCCTGATTAGTTGGTTTGTTTGGCTGGTCGCGGCCCGATGCGAGCGGGATCCGTCCCGAGTCGGGTCGGGTCGTGACAACACAAAGGCCTACCAAACATAGAGCCCAAACCATGAAGAATGCGAGGTGAAAAAAGGTGAGGACGCAAAATGGGAAAAGTGATCCACACTGGCACAATATGCGACTTAGCATGAACGTCAAAGAGGGGAGACCACTTAAACAACTTCATGAAACAGTTAGCAATGAAATACGATCGGCGAGAGAAAATCCTACAGTAATCTAGCTAGGTCATTAGCTAGCTTGATTAACACATTTTTATTTAAGACAGTAACCGAAAATGCACGACCAAGCATAAGATTAAAGAAGAATTTATGAATCAAATCCAAAGGTGGGTAATGGCCCGAAGATTTTCCTGCCAATGCAAACTCAAAAGGCACGGCAAGAGACAATAATTCCTCATCTGAAACGATTAAAGCAGGCAAACCACGATGAGAAGAAACTTTGAGCGGTGGAAAACCAAGCCAATCACCAGATAAAGCATCACGAAACGATTTCGACTTCACCATGCCATCCAAAAACCCAGGATCCTCAAGCCGATTTGCAGCCATACATAAGAGAATCACAGAAATAGCTCATAATTTAGATATTTGTAGATGTTACATACAATAATTTTGATAAAATATCAATATCAAATTTTTGACAACTAAGCCGCCATTTTTTTTAGTAAAAATGCTCAATTTTTCAAGAATAACCCACTATTATAAAATGGCTTATGAATCCTTTATAGATCCCTATAACTCTAAGAATTCATTATTAGTAGCTAACTAAACTGAAAGTTCCTCAAATGATATTTGTACACTTAAAATATCCCATAGTAACAACTCAATTCAAGTATGGTCAATACTTAGATTGATATGAGCCCCCCAGGGCCAACACATACTCACCAAGTCCAACGTGCTCTTGCTAGGGTCGCATCAACCTCGCCAAGTCCAACGTGCTCTTGCTAGGGTCGCACCAACACATACAAAGTTGACTAGAGACTTAGGTTTCGTTTGGGACGGCTTTTTACTGCTTCTTAAAGCAGCTTTCTAGCATAAAATTTTTAATAAAGCCGTCCCAAACAAAGCCTTAATCCGAGTCCGCATCTTAATTGAAAACCTTTGATGTGCATTGAATGTAATTAAAGGGATTTAATCAAAATAGACCAAAATGGTGCACATGTATGACAAGTTAGGCTTTGTTTGGGATAACTCTCTTGCTGCTTCTTAAAACAGTTTTTTAGTATAAATATTTTAATTTTTACACTGAAAAGTTACTTTTAAAGCCAACAAAAAAATCATCCCAAACGAAGCCTTAAACTAATCAACACATGCTAGTGATGGGCACAACTGATTGTGGAGAAATGTAAAGCTATACACCACTATTTACAACATCAAGTACTCTGTTAAATTCATTAATGAACTTGTCAAATTTTGACGTCTCAGGGAAGTAAGATTTTGAGCTCCCACACAGCGTCTTCCTCTTGGACCATTTGATGTCCTCAGCTGCAAACTCTGCCAAGTCTCATATAATTGTTGGGCCCATCAATGACCTCCATCAGATCTCTCTTTTCCTAGCCTCTTCAACCCTTGTGGGTGGTGCAATTATTACGTGCGGTAATCGGATGTCATTCAGAGGTCAATCAGAACTCGACATATTAACAATTTAGTGTGTAGCGTTATTATGTACCGTTGTGTATCGATGACATGACGCATCCTTATTGGCCTCCGGACGGTCTGAAGACCACACGTAATAATTTCTCCTGCCGATGAGATATCATCATGACTAGGCTAACTGGACCCATTAATAATATCTCGTCGTCACTATGCTCGCTTGACCCATTGATAGCCTCTCCTTAACTTTTTTGTTGTCAAGGGCTTCAAGCTGAGCTCGAGCCCAACAAATGGGTTTAACTCCAGCTCAAGATCAAATTTGAGCTAAGCATAAATTCAACGAGCTGATCTCGATTAAGCTAAAACAGCTTTCTAATAAACTTTTTAAGAAGCAGTAAAAAAACCGTCCCAAACAAAACCTCAGTTTAACGGCATAACCATAGCTTATAACATCAATATCATCTGATAAATTAGCTGCTACATTATTGAATCACATAAGCAGAACATATAGCATGATTTAATCATAACTGTATGTTAAAATGCACAGTCTCATCCCCTCTATTCAAAAACAGAGTAGTCTCCACAGACCTGTTTCCATAGCTCACAGCAACCTTATATCCTCCCAAGAACCCATCAAAGCTGAACAAGCCATGATCATCGCTTTCTCCTGCTGCCTCCTTCGTTCGCCACTCGCTGAGAAGCCGGTCGACAACTTCGCCGGCCGGCAGGTTTTGGAAGTCGTCGTCGGTGAGGCACATTTGGTAGCATGATTGATTAGGATGAAGAGCAGTCCATAGTATGATACCGTTAACCCAGGGATAGGAAAAACCTTCTCTTAGAACTTCCTCGAGATACTTAGCCTGCATGAAATTATGATTGTCATTTTAGTAAGAAGATTTGGGAAGATATCGTAATTGGTCTTAATCAGTTGACAAAAAATACTTGAAAGTCATCAATTAAAATTTCGTTTGGGACAGCTTTCTTACTGCTTCTTATCTAAAAAATTGATTTAAGAAGAAGTAAAAAAGCGCCCCAAACGAAGCGTAAATCCAATATTATATGAAGTATGAAACTATAATAATCATTTAGTTAGAAGATTGGCAACATCTTTATTTCATTGCTCAAAATTATGATTGTTTGAGCTGGTTTGGAGCTCATTTTGTTGCTTGGAGATAGAAATATGTAAATTGAAGACAATTTAGCTCCATTCAAAATTAAGTTCTTCCTAATCTACTCCAAATTAAGTAATCTCATATTTGCAGGAAAATGATTCAATTTTAAGATGGCTTAAGTTTCATTTGAAATAGCTTTTGCACTGCTTTCTAAAGCAACTTTTTAGTACAAAATTTTTTAAAAAAATTTTGTACTAAAAAGCTGCTTTAGAAAGCAATAAGAAAGTTGTCCCCAAAAAACATTAATCTGGTTTTGAATTAAGTAAATATTGTATCATTTTTGTCAAATTACATCCAACAAATTTCAAATAAAAATATGACAAAATAAATAAATATATTCTAATTAATTTTTTTATCAAAGTGGAAGTTCAAATTCCTTCAAGATGAATGTATTACAAATTATTAATTAACAATATATTCTAATTAAGAGCAAAATTACACCAGGATGTACTTATTTAAATTATATGTTGATAAATTTAAGCTTTGTTTGGGATAGCTTTTACTTTTCTATTTTTTACTTTCTAAAGCCCTTTTCTTAAGTATCATTTGGGACAATTTTCTATGTGATTTTTAAAATAGTTTTCAGTACAAAACTATTTTTTCAAAAACAACTTTTTAAAGTTGAAATTTGAAAAAAACAATGGAAAAATTGTCTTACAAATACATATTATCTTTTTTAGTAATTGTTTTTGCTATCACAAAAGCAGTGAAAAAGCTATTCCAAACATAACTTTAAAATTTTACTTTGAGATTAATTTTACATGTAGAATTTGTCAATTATACTAATCTTAATAAAATTTATATTAATCAGATATCATTCCAACACAATTTTTATTCTACAAGAAAGCAAATCAAACCTGCGTCTGGCGATCAAACCTGCTGCTGATATCGACCTCCGTCAACCAAATCGGAAGCCCCAGCGTCGCTAGCTTGTCAAGCACGCCTTTCATCAAAGCCACATTCGGCTTCCCAAAATGCCCCTCCAATCCCACCCCTCCCATCACCACCCCTCCTCGCTCCAACTCCCTCATCCTCCCCACATACGCATCCACCGTCGACTTCCCATCCTCGCACCCCTCCACCACATTAAAATCATTCATGAAAACCCTAACCAGCGGATCTGCCCTCTGCGCCTCCACGAAGAAATCCAATGAGGCGTTAGGGTTCATCAGCCGGCGCTCGTAGAAGTCGAAGTGGAGCAACTCGTTGCTCACATCCCAGTGGACGAAATCGCCCTTGTATTTGGTGAGGAGGCTGTGGATGCGGGAGGAGACGGCGGAGCGGAGATCGGAGGAGGAGAGATTGCGGAGCCACGCCGGAGTATACTTCGGATCTTCCCAGAAGATGTTGTGGCCGCGGGCAAGGATCTGGTTGGAGCGGATGAATTGGAGGAGTTGGTCGGCGAGGGTGTAATTGAGGCGGTTCGGTTCCGGTTCGGTTGCGTACCATTTTAGCTCGTTTTCGAAGACCGCCGCGTTGAACCGATCCACAAACCAGGCCTGTGTGAAATGATTCGGCCCAAAAAATTTAGGTGGGTCGGGTTCAGTTCATGTGTTCTAACTCGTTTATGAAATAGGTCGGATTCGAATTGACACGTCAACCTAAGTTTAGATACACGTTATCTAAAACTAATAATTAATATCCTAATAAAAATAAATAATTAATATGCTAATAAAATTATTTTTAATTAAAATGGGCTATTGGGTCAGGTTTGAGTTGCTAGTGGGTCGGGTTCGGATTCAATTTTTTGACCTCGATTTGATCGGATTCAAGTCCTGAACCCGACCTGTTGATCTATTTTGACACTCCTGTATGATAGTTAAAAATTTTCGCATATATCTAATTTTTTAACTAAAAGAAATAAAAAAAATTATGTATAGGTATCATAATGCATTTTTAGGCTTCATTTGGAACAGCCGAGCTCGATGAGCTAACGAGTCAAGCTTCAACCAATTCTAACTCGACTCATTAGGTCGCGAGCCGCTCGGTTAACCAATATTAATAGAAATTGCACTTGAATTTATTAGTATTCATGATTTTTAAGTATAAAGTCAAGACTGACTCGTCTCAACTTGACTCGTTTACTACGGCTCTCTTCATAAGCAACTCAAACTTCCAAAATTAAACTCTTTATCAAAATTATTTTATTATTATTATTATTATTATTTTGTGCTATAACAATTGGAAGTGATATTCATTTTTAAAAAAAAAATTAAAAAAATAAATAAAAATAGATTGAATGAGAAAGCATTACCTGATACTTCGAGTTTCCGAGAATGGTTTTAGCAATAGCAGAGCCAAACGGGAAGTCTTTTGAAATCTGCTGAACACAAACGGAAGCTCCGCCAACGCGATTCCCCTCCGCGTCGGAAACGTGGATTGCCACAGCGCGTTTCCTTTTCTGTAGAGGAAAATCAAAAGCAGCTCTCCATTGATAGAGATCTCACGGCAGGAAGAAAAATTAATTTCTTAAGATTTTCTAAGGCAGTTTTTTACTATAAAAAAATTATGAATTAAAAATTTTATATTAAAAAATTATTTTAAAAAGCAATAAAAAAGTCGTTCCAAACGAAGCCTGATTGTAAATGATACGTTCCCACCGCGAAAAATCCCAGATACAGCAAGAAAGTAATAATAAAGTAGTGGTTAAACGAAAGTATAAATATGATATGAAAATTAAAGCAGCGAGAAAGTTGCCCAAACTAAGGGTGATTAATTAATCGAGTTCTAGTTGTACTCATCCCTTACTTGTGCTAAGCTTGATTAATTAATCGAGTTCAATCATCTACGAGTTCAAGCCGGCTCATATATTATGAATGTGAGAAAATGATTATAATTTAAGTAATTATTATAATAAAATGATTAAAAAAATATTAGAAATTAAAAGAAAAATAAAAAAGAATCATTTAATATACTAAAAAAAGGTATAAATTTTAAATATTTTGAATACTTTTGTACGGATTAAAGAGCTAATGAGTCGAGTCAAGGCCAGCTCAAGCTTGTCTCATTAGCTCATCGAGCTCATTTTATGAGTCATTTACCTAGTTGTGCTAAATCAACTTGAAGATCCTAAATCCATAATTTATTAAATTTCAACATTCTTAATGCTTAAAAGTTAAATTTGGAGAGATTATTACATGCGGAGTCCGGACACAGATAACCGTTCGATTTTGTGACTGTGAACAATAAAAGTGTAGTTATTATTTCCCATGCGCTTTCATAGTTCACAATCACGAATGGTTCTCTATATCCGGATTCCACATGAAATAATCTCGAAATTTAAAGATAAAAAAATTAAATAGATTATAAAAATTTAACATTAGTCATGCAGAAGTAATACTGTTCTTATGCTGGCGTTCTGCTGAATCTCCCACTGCTCAACTGAGAAAGGCTGAAGCGCAGCGTTTGCTACCGATATCTCTATCGCTTTGCTTTCATCGTCATTCTGCACAGGCAGATATATAAAAGACAATAAGGACTGAGAATTTGTTTGGAGATTTCAGGCTTTATGAATATATGAACCTGGAAGAAGATGACAGAAGCTTCAGAAGGGGCGTCGAGGACGAAGCCGCCCTTCAGAAAAGACCAGCAGCCGCGTTTGGCAACTGAAGTGCCGATGCAATTCAGCGTTTTGTCGCCGCTGGTTAGCTTTGCTCTCAGCAGAGCAGAATCTGCTCCTCTGTTGATCTTTAGCCAACCTGTTGATCAAGAAACTGACGGTTTAATAAATATTGTCATTTGAGATAGCTTTCTTACGACAACAATTGATACATTCTCAAAAAATTATCTTGATCGAGCACAAATCTCGACACAAAATCAAGTTGCAAACTTTCAAAATTAAATTCTCGAGAATACGAACCCAACGACACTAAATTCAACTCAATTTGAGCCCAAATAAGTCCAAATCAAGGGTTAGAAGCGCTATTGGAAGGTTCAAACCACAATTTGGATTACAAAACGGTTTTCAAAGATAACGTTCTTATAGTCGAATCTAGCGGCTCGACGAGACTAATCCAATGAGCCCAAGATCACAGAATTCTGACATCACTGAGACATTCAAATGTCCATCAAATGGTCCATGATCAAATGATTCAACATCGGCCGTTAATCCAACCCCACTCCCTACTTCCCCTTGATCTCTCACATATTTACGGGTCATGTCACTCCAAAAATTTATAAATAGAGCCCCCTTTTTTCTTGAAAGAAAACCCCCAAGCAAAAGGATTCAAGAGAGAGATCGAAGATCGCTCTTACCTCCTTGCTCCTCCTCGACCCCTGCCGAAGTTCCGCTGGACCACCGTCTAACGTCGTTACTCTGCCGGACCATCACTTGAGGCCCTCACCTTCGTCTGACCACCACTTGAGGCCTCGAGCTCCATCGTACTATCAATTGAGGCCCTATGCTCCACCAGGCCACTACCTGAGGCCCAGACTTTCGTCGGACTACCACTTGATGCCCGTACTTCTGGTAGACCACCACTTGAGGCCCTGAGTTCCACCAGGGTACCACCTGATGCCCAGACTTCTGTCGGACCATCACTTGAGGCCATGTGCTCCATCAAGCCACCACCTGACGCCCGGACTTCTACCATAACACAACTTGAGGCCCTGAAATCCACCAGGACAGCACCTGACGCCTGGACTTTTACCAGACCATTACTTGAAGCTTATGCTCCACCAGAACACCACCTGATGCCCGGACTTTTGCCGGACCATCACCTGAGGCCCATAATTTTGTCGGACCACCACCTAATGCTCAGACTTCTATCGGACCACCACCTGACGCACGGACTTATACCGAACCACCACCTGAGGCCCGGACCTTTGTCGGACCACCATATGAGGCCCAGACTTATATCGGACCGCCATCTGAGGCCTAAATTTCTACCGGACCACAACCTGAGACTCGGACTTCTTTCGAGCTACCACTTGATGCCCAGAGTTCTCCTAGAGTACCGCCCTTCTACTACAGTCTTCCGGACCCATGTCTCCTACCGGCTATCGACTATGATCCTTCTGACCTCCATCACCAAACAACAGTCTTTCTAACCCCGGTCTCCTACCAACTATGGTCTTTCAAACCCCTATCTCGTGCCGACTATGGCCCTTCCCTCCAAACAAATATGCCTATATTAATTATTGTAACTCCCACCATATAATGTGCTATATATGATGTACTTTTGTCACATCAAGTCAAGGCCTTCTCCCAAGGAAGGGACTCATTTGTAATCAACTGCAAATACTAGTGGATTCATTCAAAATGGGCCAGGCCTCATGGTTTTTCCCCTTTCAGGGGTTTCCACGTAAAAACTCTGGTGTCTCTTATGAACGCTACACCCTCTCTCTTCTCTTCTTGTGTGCTGGATCTTCGTACAACGCTAAGATGTTAAACTCTATATTTCTCTACCACTGTGAATACTTCAGGACACAACAATAATGATTTTTGTTTGGTTATTTTTTTGTATTTTAAATAATTTTTGTTCTAGAAAACTATTTTGTACAATAGCTTTCAAAAAAATAGTTCTCGACCACAATTTTACAATAATTTTTATAAAAAGTTGTAGCTATCCCAAACAGACTCTAATTTTTATGCAATTAGATATCTAATATTTGAGGTTTTTATATTTATTTATATATTATTTTACTATTTAATTATGTTGAAGAATATATATATATATATATATATATATATATATATATATATATATATATATATATATATATATATATATATATATATATATATATATATATATATATATATATATAATGTAGTATATTAGTGTATTTGATATGTTAGAATAAAATCTATTTAATCAAGTATGAATTTGTACTAGAAAGCTACTTCAAGAAGCAGTAAAAAAGTAGTCCCAAACGAAGCCTAAGTCTAAGATCTATCAATTATGATGTTCTTATAGCATGTAAATCCAAAATAAATAGTCTAAGACTAAAGGATTTAATATGGGCTATTCTAGTGAGTGACATGGAATTTAAGATAAAGAATGCCACTTTCAAAATTCTAAAAATAGACCCATAGTTTTAACTTGAAAGAGTACACATGCAAATTTGAGAGAGTTTGAATATTTGAAGAACTCTAGAGCTTTATTCGATATTCGATACTGACGATCACCACCAGCCACTACTGTAATATGATCACGATCATTCAACCTTCACCGCTCGATAGCCATTGTTTCACTTGTTTGGTCATCATCATTTGGCTTTCATAATCTATTCCTCATTATCCAACTACCATCATTCAATTGTCATCACCTCACCACCATCACTCAACAACTTTCATTTAACCATTATCGCCTAACTAAAACAACTGTTATTAGAATCCCAACATTATTTTCCTACAATCTCTGCTTGCTCAAATAAAATGGATGATATAGACTTTGTTTGGGGTAGTTTTCTTACTACTTTCTACTATAACTTTTTAGTACAAAAATTTCTTAAAAGTAACAAAAAGATAGTAGCAAAAAATTGTCTCAAACAAAACCATTATTTAGAATGTACTCATAGTCTCCTTATTAAATGTTAAGAAATGACAAGACTGACTTCAGACGATGCTCTAAAGTAGCAGACTCAATGATAAACTGTCAATGATATTGATTGAAAGATGTGATGATGACCAAATGAAGGTGCTAGAATAACCTTGGAACAAGGGAGGATCTCAGTGGGAACGTCGAATTTCTAGCCAGAACTCTCTGTGAGATTCTTCCCTCTCTGGTTGGTGCTGCTCATCAGCTCTCTCCAAAATTTCATTGGGTATGTCTGGCTTCTCAACGCTTCCTCTTTGGGCTGTGAGTTTAATTTGATTTGTGCCTAATATGGCCTTTATTTGTTTTGTGCAGTTTCTCTATTTTGATTCTGTGAAATCCTTTTTTTTTTTATGGCTATTCAGTTGGAGGTAGGAATGTTGTTATGTGGTGTGTTGAGATGTCTTTTGTTTATGATTTTCTGTGGAGTTCTTTTTTTATCAATTTTTGATAATTTATTATTATTATTATTATTATGTTTTATTACATTATTATTATTATTTAATTAAATTTTTTCCCACCCTAAAAAAAGGAACTAGATCTGCCCCTGCTTTTGAATGACAACCTTAAATATTTGGTCGTTGAACATAGCTAGTCTTAGTCAGTTGGTTGGAAGCTTTGGCTATTAATCAAAAGGTCTTGGATTAGAATCTTGCATATATGATATGTCTGTGAGTTTATCTTAATGGCTCAAATATTCATAAAAAAGTTTGGTAGTTGACATCAAGGCTATGGCAAGTGCTTAATAGGGTCTCTCCACCTCTGGTTATAAGAATCACATTCTTACCATCTCTCCAATTAGAACATATAAAAATCTAAATATATCTTGTGTTCTTCTCCATCTCCAATGAAGGCCCAAGAACAAAGTATTTTTAAGATTATGAAATGAAAGGCACTAGCAACTAATTTAGGGGGAGTTATAAAGATAGTGAGACATCTAATGATCAACTTGGTCGTGTGTGACTATGATATTGTTTGGGACAACTTTTTTATTGCTTCTTAAAACAATTTTTTAGTACAAAAATTTAAATTTTTGTACTAGAATTCAGTAAGAAAGTCGTACGTCCCAAACAAAACTTATAATTCATGAGTTTTATAGCTATCTCTAATAAAGATATTATGGCTTTGGTGAGATGCACAACTCAAAGTCTTACAATAATCAAAATATATTTTATTGTTTTGTTTTAGAAATTTGAAAAAATAAATGTATATATTTATATTAAAAAAATTTAAAAAGTTATTATAAAAAGAAGCTTCTTAATATAAAAAATTATTTACAATAGTAAAAAATAATAGCAAAGAGAACATAAAATAAAATATAAATATATACGTACTCACATGAGAAACTGTATCTGGTTACTGCGGTGAGGTTAAACAGTACAAACGCTGGAGACGAACTGCCTGTCTCCACCTTCTGAAATCCTGCAATCCCGTTCATTATGATTCCTCCGTGGTACAAAGGAGGCTCAGGATGGTGCAAGCACTGAATGCAAAAAGAAAAAAAAAATACAAACATTATCATTTAAATTTATCCAATTTATACATTTAACGCATAAAATTCCCATCATATTTAATGTTTTAAATGACATAAAAGATTTATATGCATCTCACTCTCCTCATTGAAATCCTAATCTTTCGCACGTCATCTCTTCATTGCAGTATCATCGTGGAACATCTCGTTGCCCTTTTAATGCGAGATATCGGCCCATCATCACTCACTCTCATATCTGTCACACCCCATTTTG
Source organism: Dendrobium huoshanense (assembly GCA_016618105.1). NCBI lineage: Eukaryota > Viridiplantae > Streptophyta > Magnoliopsida > Asparagales > Orchidaceae > Dendrobium > Dendrobium huoshanense. The sequence continues at coordinate 39,315,275 of CM028343.1, read as the reverse complement.
ACTCTCTCCCTACAGTCAACATGGAGTGTAATAGATAAGGAGAATTTGAACATACATATCTCTTACTAACACCCACCAAAAAAATTTATGCTTACGTTTTAAAAACTTTGGGTATTACAATATGCCACCAGTCCAATGGATCCCCCTCCCCAGAACCTAACATAAATTTATTTCATACGACAATGACCCTATTGATGCCCTTCACAATAAGATATCGTTGCAACTTCCTCGTCATCTCTTCATCACCTCTTCATAGATGTCAAATGAGATCGATTTACAACTTTTTGAAAGAGAACTTTTCCTTTATAAGTTAATGAGATATTATACTAAGTAAACAATGCACTTTCGATATTAAATATGTAAATGAGATAGTGTTGAGTGTCATATATGTAAATATTATTAACATAGATGACATATTTATATATCATATAACTATTATATATTTTTTATCTGTGCGCACATCCTTTCGCGATGGTTTTCTAGGGTTTCCGTTTTTCGCGCTCAGCCTCTTCTTCCCTAACTCCGTTTTCTCGCGATTCGATTGCTATGGAGGCTAATCTCTTACGGGATCCTGATTTCCTTGATGGTAAGCCTAAATCTAGATCTTTTATGGATGCTTTAGCCGATGATGCACCACCTTCGGGGTTTCCGCCTTTGCGGGTTGCTTCTCATCAGGCTATGCCTGCTTTACTAATTTCAGATGAGGAACTCCATGCTCTTGCTATTCCTTTCGAGTTTGCTTTGGTTGGTAAATTTCCGGCCCGTCGTCCGCCCCTTGATGTTATTCGAATTTTTTTTTTCAATCTTAAGTTTGCCGATGCTTTTTCTGTCACGGTTTTGAATAAAAAAAATGTTTTGATTAAGCTTGTGAATGACCTGGATTACTGTAGGGTTTTCTCTCATCGATCTTACTTCATTTCCAACTGTTTCATGAAGATCTTTAAATGGACTCCTATTTTTTATGTTTGTGTAGAATTGCCTATTGTTCTTATTTGGGTTTCCTTTCCTAATCTCCATCCGCATTTGTTTTCTCCTCGTATCCTTCACGGGTTGGGTTCCATGTTTGGTTGGCCTTTGCGTATCGATAATGCCCCGATGAATGGCACCCATCCCTCTGTTGCTCGTATTTTGGTAGAGTTGGATGTTACCAAACGATATGCTAAACAAGTTTGGCTTGGTTCGAAATCAGTTGGTTACACCCAAGCGATTGAAATGGAGAAATTTCCCTCTTATTGTATTCATTGTAAGTCTTTGGGGCATGCGAGGGATTGCTGGCCAATTTTATTTCCTAATACTGCTGTTTCTCTTCCCAAACGGTTGGAGGTGGATATTGTTATACATGTTACTGCTGATGTGGAGGATCCTATGGCTGTTGAGGGGGTGAGTGTGAATGTTATTGATTCTTGTGTTGCGCATGTTAATGTAGATTATGTTATTTTTTCTCCTTTGGCCGATGCTTCTGCCGGTTAGGTAAATGGGATTGGGGAGGCTGTTTTTCTTAAGGAGGATGGTTTGTTGGTCGAGTCGGCTGAGACGGTGAATTTATCTGGGGATTGTGGCAATGCTGAAGTTGGTGTGGTTTTTGATGGTTCGGCTAGTTTTGATGTTGGTTGTGTGGCTGGCGAGGCTTTGTTGGTGCCTAATATTAGTCTGGTGGTCACGGCGGTCCAGGTGGATGAGGTTCATCCGGAGTTCTCTATTCCTCCTATTTTAGGTGTTGGTATTTCTGGTTTGAATGTGGACTTCTTCGATGACTGTGGTGGTGTAAATAATGTTGTTTCTACTGTTGGAAGTGATGGTATTGTTGGGAACGAGTTGCGGGTTAGTGCTAACTCTTTATTAATGTGCCCGTGAACTTGATTGATACCCAAGCCTTGGTGTATCATGTGGGTGATAATTCAGGGTTGAATGTTAGGACACATCTTGATTGGCTGCGTTCGTCTGATGTGGAATCCGATTCTGACTCCTCCTCGGATTATTGTGGTGGTTCTGATCCTGGTCAGGATTTTAGGTTCGCGATCGTCCTGTTGTTGCCTCTCGTGGAAGGTTTCGTGGGTGGGGTAGGAGAGGAAGATAGCTCCTTTTTCTCCATGACTTTGATATATTTGTTATATTGCTTTAATTGCTACTATTTTTGGACTTCTAGCCTATGCTGCGGGTCGATGAATTTTTTGGGCTATGATGTGGTTGGGGCTCGCTTCCTCCGTCTCATAGCTGGTGGCAACCTTTGGTGATGTCTTCGCCTTATTGGATGGTCTTTTGCGTGGCTTGAGGGGCTAGGAGCCTCGGCCTTTACTGAGCCCTCACTTGGAGTACTCCTTGTATTTTTTATTGTTTCTTTTTGGTCTCTTTGGGCTTTTGCTCACTATATTTTGTAATCCTTTCTCTATTTATATAATGTTTTTATTATATATATATATATATATATATATATATATATATATATATATATATATATATATATATATATATATATATATATATATATATATATATATATATATATTATAATCTAATACTTAAATTTTAGTGAAATTAATATTAATATTATTTTTAATATTTAAAAATTAAATGCTATATAAGAAAATTAAAAAAGTTAGACACTTTTATATAAATATTTCAAAAATCAATGGTATTTATGCAAATTCGCTGTAAAAAAGAAATCTCGTGACACTGTCTTTTTTTTTTAACTTAGTAAAACTCGTGACACTGCCTTTGTTTTGGGCAATGATAATAACAAGAAAAGGCCAAATTGTATAGCACATGTGGCCCATATTATGTCTTGCATATATATATATATATATATATATATATATATATATATATATATATATATATATATATATATATATATATAATAAAATGAATGCAGTGTTAAATATATAGTGTATTTGAAATGTTAAAAATTGTTTGGATGAATGTAGAAAGAATGCATGAGATTACTATTTTGTTTGTTTTGAAGTAAAATTAATACAAAGTAAAGTCCAAAATAATAGTGCTTGGCCAGTGATGGAGGGTGGTTGATGGCAGCGATGGTGGTTAGCAGCAACGATGGATAGTGGTTAGTGGTTGTAGCAACCCGAAATATGAAAAAGTATTTTAAAATGAAAAAATTGAATTTCTGTTTGAATTAAAGCGCAGTAGCGTTGTGCATAGGGGTGCCAATATTTGACACGACCTGAAAAATCTGACACGAAAACTTCGGGTTCGGGTCAACCCGAAACAGGTCGGGTTCGGGTTGAAAATTTCAACCCGTTTGAAAAAACGGGTCGGGTTCGGGTTGACCCGGAAACCCAAAATCGACCCGTTTTTTACCCGGACTAGCTGTTCCAACTTTTTTTGTCCGTTCCGTCTCGTCAGTCACTCAATCACGTCTAACAATCACTGCTTCGCGTCAATCGCTATTTCCAGTCGCTGCCTCAGGTTAATCGCTATTTGATTGTTTCCAGTCGCCGCCTCGCGTCACTTGCTCGCGGCGTATGCCAGGCCAAGCAGCCCAGGCCAGCCATGCGTGTCTGTCAACCGTCAGACTGTCAGTTCTTGCCTCACCGTCCGGTCATCTCCCTAATGAAAGTACCGACGTGAGCTCGTTTTTGCAACTGGCAAAATAAGAAAATCCCTAAATTCGTGTCGGGTCTGGTTGACCTAAACCCGAAGCGGGTCGGGTTCGGGTCCGAAAAACTAACTCATTTGTAAAAATGGGTCGGGTTCGTGTTGACCATCCGGGTTCGACCTGAATCCGACCCGCAACCCGATATTGACACCCCTAGTTGTGCATGGCAGCACCAGGCTTGAGAGCACAGCGGTGTCATAAACTGCTGTTACGGCTCCAACCTATATTCTATAGTAATTTTGGATTCAACATGCGGCGCTAGGTGCTGGGCGTTAGGTTTGAGCGCTGCGCCGCTAGGTCATTAACAATATATATATAATTCTAAACCTAAATACTAAAAGCCTCCAGCGCCACCACCTCTCCCCATTTCGATTGTGCCTTGCTCGGGAACGAAAGGGGGAAGGGAGAGGGAGAGGGGAGAGGGAGGAGAGAGAAAGTGACCAGAACCTCATTTTGGTTTTCATATGAAAGTTGTGCTCGATCTTTATAATTCTCTTTATGATTGCATCTACATAATAATGCATTGAACTGATTGATAGCTAAATTGATATAATATATTGATAGACACTTATAGATGGCATAATAATTGATAAAAACATATATTTGAACCATCAGAATGAAATTAATAGATAATTGATGATAATTGATGTTATTCACTGCAACCACTATTATAGATTTATAAACTTTTTACTAATCATTTTGATATTTAATACGTATTGATTGATATTGGTTAGAATTATAGTATATTTATTCTTTTGCCTTGCAATGAAGGCATCGATGAGTTTTGGTTACTTGCTGACAGCGGTGGTGACCAACTAGTGACAATTGTGATGGGCAATGGCCAGTGGGCAAGCAAAGACAAGATAGCCTGGCTATAAGTAAAATGATTTTCACTCAAAACTTGATAAGCTTACTTTATCTAAAAAATGAGCTAAAATATTTTACATTACATTAAGAATATTTTACAATGCATTCCTATTTCATCCATTCAAACACTAATATTTTTAAAACTGCTACTGAAGGAATATCTTACATGCATTTTACTTCCAACCAAACCGCTCATAAGTTAATATTGGTTCTAGTTCAATGATTATCTTCCAAATATAGAATATCGTAAATTGTATAAAACAAGAAAATTTTAGGATTATTTATGAATTTTGAGGTATATTTGTGTATTTATCTAATATTATGTCATATTAGAAATGATATTTCTTTATTAGATTTAAATGAGAATTTAATTTTTATCATGACATAATGGCGAAAAGGGATTCATTTAGCTAACCCCACATAGTTGGACAAAAGCTTGATGTTGTTGTTGTTGTCGTCAATGATAAATGCAGCGAAGTACAACCTTCCATAATTAGAAAATGACTAGCTAGATAATCAAACCCCTAGTCCAACCCAATTAACCCATCTAGGCCAAGCAACCCACTAATGAATGACCCATGGTTGTCATCCAGTAGCTACAACCATCAATAAAGTCTCTAATTAACAAACAAAATATAACTTCTTATAGATCTCAATGCATGAATCCCAAAAGTTGATGGATTAAAATTTTGATAGTTACATTAAGAGGAGAAAATCATGGAAGGCCCATTGATCATTTTTCAAGCCACTAAAAGGGTGGTAACTTGCCTCTATTTCTTAATCGAAATTGAATCTCTTCGGGACCAAATCATGTATCATCAACATCTCATAAAATGGAGAAATTATTACTCAAATTCACACGTCATGTCACATGGTACACAACTGAGGTACACAGCAGAATAATGATGTGGCGCGTCTTGATTTGCCTCCGGACCGTGTCAAATAGCTCCAAAAGTTTAGATCTAATTTGGCGAATTATACTCAAATTCACACATCTTGTTGCGGAGAGCACCATTTGAACACTTTTATCTATATCATACTTCACAATAGTTGATTTTGTAAGTAAAATAAATAGTAAGCACTGTGAGTATCAATTCTGAACCCGGAACTGACGTGACGTGCTATTTGACATGACCCGAATCCGACACGTTTTTGCAAACGGGTCAGAAAATGCAACTCGGACCCGATCGACCCACGCCGGATTGCCAGGTTGACACGACCCGATCCGGATTTACGCGATCTAATCTCTCGTCTCTACTTCCGCCTTCTGGTTCTGATTCAAGCCGACGGTAAAGTAGTGGCAATGGCGGCGATGTGTCAGGCGAAGAGATCGAAGAGACGCGACAGGGCGACTAATTAGCGTCGCTAAGAGACGGGACATGTGTGACGCAACTCGATGCATTGGACAACGCGGGCAACAGACGCGAGCAGACCGTTTCCGAGTCATTTTCATATTTCCGGGTCAACCCGAACCCGACCCGTTTTACAAATAGGTCAACCCGTACCCATATTTTTTAGGTCGAGTCCAGGTGGGTCGGGTTTCGGGTCGTGACAAAAATTGACATCCCTAGTGAACACCAATCATGTAATTACAACTTACAACAAAAAAGAACAAATCTATAATAGATGAAGCAACATAAAGTAATAATGAAAGCTTTAATTAATTACCTCAGTATATGCAGTATAATCATACCAAGGTCCCTCTGCGTTAGAAAACACAAGACCAAACGTATGAGAACTGAGAAGCTTATGCTCTTTCTCTAGAGAGAGAAGAAGGAAGAGAGAAAAGAAGAAAGAGAAAACTCACCATATTCTGCTCCAGCAGCAAATGCAAAGTCTGAAGCACTATATAAGCACATAAAAATCATAGGAAATAGAAGATATATTTTCATTCTCCTCTTTCTCAAGCCCAGAGCTGACCAAATAAAATGGAGAACCTGTTGAGAGAGAGAGAGAGAGAGAGAGAGAGAGAGAGAGAGAGAGAGAGAGAGAGAGAGAGAGAGAGAGAGAGAGAGAGAGAGAGAGCTTGCAAGGTCGGGGTTAAGCAGGAAGGGATGAAAGGGGCAAAGAGAGATAGAAACTGCCAATTTGTCACAAGGAATCATGCGTTCTTTAATTATACACCCGTGCTCTGGATAGTCACGAGCGATTCTTTATGGGAAATACATTAGAAAAAAAATATTTTTGAGTGCATTGTTTTTTTTTTTTTTTTTTATGCCAAAACTGAAGAAACGAATGCTCTCACACGGAGCAGAAAGAAGAACAGAGAAAAGTATAAAAGAGTATATTATTATTGTTGTCCTATTACAGCTTAAAGAGGTTGTATTTATAGCTATAAGAGCTGAGCTCATCCAATCAGATGAAGCCAACTCACCTAGTGAAATACAAAGTATTTATATAATACTAACTGTATGTATTTATACGCCCCTGCAAACTGACGGATCCGGAGTGACTGTTAGTTTGTTTCGGAGATATAGAAATCTTGGAGTAGATAGAGATTTGATGAATATATCCGCAACGTGATAAGTGGTTGAGATCGGTAATAGACGAATCGTGTTGCTTTGAATGTGCTCCCGAATAAATTTTTGGTCTATTTCAATGCGCTTCGTGTTGGCATGAAACACCAGATTGTTAGCCAAAGCTATGGCCGACGTGTTATCACAGTACATAGTTGTAGGTGTGTGTTGATTCAGACCGAAATCCTGAAGAAGGCGACGAAGCTAGAGAACGTCCGCCGTGAGAGCCGCTAGAGCACGATACTCTGACTCAGTTGATGAACGAGCGACTGTATGTTGCTTGCGGACGGTCCAGTTAATAAGAGTGCTTCCAAGAAATGAGCAGTACCCTGAAGTTGATCTTCAAGAGAGAGGATCACCAGCCCAGTCCGCATCTTAAACTGAGGTTAAACAGAGGTTAGATTTGGAAACGGGAAGACCGTAGTGAAGCGTACCTTTGATGTATCTTAGTAATCATTTGAGAAGATAGAAGTGTAGAGGAAGAGGATTGTGCATGTGCTGAGAGAGTTTATTGACGCTAAGCAATGTCGGGACGAGTGATCGTTAAATATTGCAGTGAACCAGTGAGCTTGCGGTATGTGCTGGGATCATGTAGAACGGAGACTGTAGCAATTTGTTCCGGAACTTTAGTACATGCTGGATTAGCCAAGGGTTTGCACTCGGTGAGAGAAACCTGCGGTAAGAGTTTGTATGCATATGACGTTTGAGAAAGGAAATAGTTCTTGTTATGAGTTAGGATTTTAATTCCCAAAAACTCACTTGCCTCACCCAAGTGTTTCATATTAAATCGAACATTGAGTTTAGCAATAATATATGATATAAACTTGGAGTTGTTATCAGTTATAAGTATGTCATCGACATACATTAGAAGATAGATTTGAATGTCATGTTGTTTAAAAATAAGCAATGAGGGATCGGCATTGCTATGAGCAACCCGAGCGACACCAAGTGGGAGGTAAACGTATTATACCACAATCGTGGGGCTTGCTTAAGGCCATAAATTGCTTTATGAAGACAACATACATGATTAGGATGTAACTTATCTTCAAAATTTCTGGGTTGAGACATGTAAACCTGTTCGGAGAGATCGCCGTGAAGAAACGCATTGGCTACGTCAAGCTGTTGAACCTGCCATTCATTATGGAGAGCAATAGTCAGAAGAATACGAATATTCGGAAATTTAGCTACCAGACTAAATGTTTCCGTGTAGTCAATGTCATATTCTTGGTGGTTGCCAAGTGCAACTAGTCTAGCCTTGTGCTTGGCCACCATCCCATCGGAGTGGAGCTTAAGACGATACGTCCATTTGCTGTCAATTACTGGTACATTCGGAGGAGGAGACACAAGACTCTAGGTCCCTTGTTTTTGCAGAGCATAAAATTCTAACGCCATGGCTTGTCTCCATTCGTGAGATTTATTAGCTTCTGTAAAATTAGTAGGAGCAGTAGGGGAGTTATTAGAAATATTATGACATAAATTTAAATGAACACGAGGTTTGAGAGACCCCGTTTGTTTCCTCGTAATCATATGATGATGCTCGGTTTCAGTTGGAACGGTTTGCTGGGTAATGGGCAACAAATATGCATAGGTGTTATGTATAGGTGGACGAGTGATAACAGGTGTTTGCTGCGGCCGGGCGTGGGACATTGCTTGTTGGGCTGAGAGGATGTAGTCTACAGTTTGACTGAAGTTGGAAGAAGAAGTGATGGAGGTAGAGTCTCTGTAATTGTGGTAGGAGAGGATGATAGCTGCGAAAACGGAAAGAAAGTTTCGTCAAACGTAATGTTGCGTGAAATAAAAATTTTGTTGTTAGAAGGATCAAGACACTTATAGCCCTTGTAGGTATCAGAATAACCCAAGAAGACATTCATTTTAGCTTTGGGTTGAAATTTGTGATGAGTCTGTGGTGGGTAGAGGGGAAACAGGCACAACCAAACACACGTAGATGAGCATAATCTGGCTTGTTGCAATGAAATAGTTCAAAAGGAGAAATGTTGAATGTTACAGATGACGACATACGATTGATCAGGTATACCAAGGTAAGCACGGCTTCGGGCCAATGAAGGTAGGGAACCGATGCAGAGTGAAGAAGCGTTCTAGTTGTTTCTATTATATGCCGATGCTTGCACTCGGACACTCCATTTTGCTCTGGAATATACGGACAAGATACTTGATGCGTAATGCCTTGTTGAACGAGAAATAGTGTGAGCGTGTTGTTCATAAATTCCATGCCACCATCTGTTCTAAGCGTCTTGATAGAACTTGAGGTGTAATTTTCAATGTTCTTTTTAAAGTTTATAAAAACGTTCGTAACCTCCGACTTCTATTTAATGGGAAAGAGCCAAGTAAAACGCGAATAATCATCGACAAAAATCACATAGTAACGAAAACCTTGAATAGAAACAATGGGAGCAGGTCCCAAAACATCCGAATGAATAAGCGAAAGTAAAGACTTATGACGAGTTGCCGAATTATCAAATGTAAGTTTATGACCTTTCGAACATTTACATGACAAACAATTATACGAAAAAGTAGAAATGCTAAGATGTGGATTGTATTTGGCTATAGTAGCTAGTGTGCGGTCATGAGGATGACCCAGTCTTGAATGCCAGATGTGCGAGGTTGCTGTTGTAGCCGAGAGCGCGGGGTGATTAACCTTGGAAAGAGTAGTCGAAACCTAGTAAAGACCGTTGATGCATGGACCTTGAGGAAGAACCATCTTCGTCTTGCGATCCTTAATCACGAAATCAAGAGGATTAAAAATAATAGATACATCATTGTCTTTTGTTAGTCTTGATATAGAAAGAAGATTATAATGTAGATCCGAAATATGAAGAATTTGAGGTAGAAGTAGCTTACGAGTTGGGGTTGGCAAAAGTCTAGCCCCGGTATGAGCTATATTTACTGTTCATCCATCTCCTACCGTGATATTATCTGTTCCCTGATAGGAATTGGAGATGGACATGTTGTCTGTGAAAGCCATTTTCCTTCCAGGATCGTCCGGGACAATCAGTACAAATCTGTGGACTGAGAGGTTCATCCCAAGACGAAATTTGGTTCGTCCGTACAAAAATTTTCTAGAGAACAAGTCGTCCATGAACGAATACAATTCATCTGAACGAAATTTGTTCATAGGGTAAATCGTCCCATACGATCTGCATGTGTATATATTTGATTGAGATCTTTTTGAAGAGAGAGAAAAGCTAAGAGAGAGAAAAATGAAGGAAAAGGGAGAAAAAGTGGATTTTAGGCGACTCTAGTCCGTTTTCGTCCGTCGTCGTAGTTGGAAAAGTTGACCGACTCGAGGTAAGGTGCATTATGTCTCTCTATTTTCAAAAATATGGATTTTGACAACTTTTCTATTTCAAATTTAATTTCCGTTAGCGAAAATCTGGTATCATTTTGTTTTGGTAAACTTTTTGCCGCGTAACTTTTGATATGTTTTTGAGATGATGTTTCTACACGTTTTGAGTATTTTCTGGAAGATTTTCACCAGGTATTTTGAGTTTTGCGGAGTTTTTATCGAATAGCAAATTATCTGGATGTTGAAAATATTTGCTTCAGTACAATGAAAGTCTTGGAATGATGTTTTCTGCTATCAGTTGTAATTTGATAAGTTTCTGAAATTGTCAATTCTGTGGAATTTCCGTATACTGTCGTTATGCCGCTGACGATTTTTCTAACGAAATTTGATTTCTGAATTTGGATGTTTTGATGTGTTGTGATATCAAAAGGGAGTTATAAGGGCCTGGAATCCTTAGTGATTCTGTTGTCTGGGTCCGGGTATCTGAAAATAAGTTATGTTTTGAAAATTTTGTATATCTGATATGTTATGATGTTGTAAGCACAAGGGAGGCATAAGGGGCCAGAATCTGTTGAGATTCTGTCAGTGTCAGGGAAGGGAGACATAAGGTGCCAGAATCCGTTGAGATTCTATAAGGGTCCGGGAATCTGATCTAATATGTGATATTTGATATGTGATCTTATCTGTGATGAAATCTGATTTGAATGTTTTTTTCTGAAATCTGTTTTGATATTTGATTTGTATGATTCTGTGGTCTGTGATTAATCTGGTTTGAATAATTCTGTTGTGTGAAATGAATTCAGTTATTCTGTATCAGTTATTTGATTTCTGTTTGTTATTATGTCTGATTTTCTGTACGATTGTCTGAATTATGTACGACTATTTGAATAACTGCTTCTGATGGTTTTGTGTGAGTTTTTGGAGATTTTGATTGGCTAGTGTAGTCTTGCTGAGCTGTTAGCTCATTCTTGTTATCTGCGTGGTTTTCAGGTTCTGGGAAAGGGAATGAAGTCTTAGACTAGCCATTCTGTGTCTGATTTGAGTTTAGGTACTTTTATACAGTCATGACTTTTCTGTTCTGTTCTTTCTGTCTGTAACCATGCACTGTATTATAAATGATTATTTTGATGAAAGAAGAAATCATAGATGAATTGTTATGTATACTTGGATGTTTATAGTAGCTCTGTATTTTCTGTGTGCCTGTTTATTGGAAGAAAGTCTGAAGTAAATTCAAAATCTAAATCCTGGATGTTTTCTCCGTCGCAACCCGATGCGATGGGATTCGTTCTGGTCGGGTTAGGTCGTGACATTGTCCAAAGAATTTGTTAGGTGCGATGTGGCCCCGAAATCAAGCAGCCAATTGTTGTAGACGGAATCAGAGCTCGCCACCAGAGCCTTGCTCGTATTGTTGGCTGGTGCGGCGGGTACATATTGAGGATTTAGACGATGACAACAAGATTGTGCGAAGTGCCCTTTCTTGAGACAAATTTGACAGAAGATCAATTGATGAGCTGGATTGCGACTGGATCGGGGCGCAGCCGAATTTGGTTTGTTTCTGTTCTTGCGAAAGGATCCACGAGTAGAGTAGAGTCGAGGTTTATTTCTTCACTGAGCAATAGGGGGTAGAGTTGATCAAGAGAGATCGGATGAAGCATGGTTCTTATGGCAATTTGAATGGCTGGTAGATACTGGAAGACCATTTAGGATGTAGAGAATCACATCTTCAGTATCGACAACCGATCCTGCCGCGGCAATCTGATCTGCCAGAGCTTTAATCTCAGCCAGATATTGAGACATGATAAGATTCTTGAGAGAAAAATTGTAAAGGGTGTTCTTAAGTTGGATAACTTTGGATCTATTAGAGGATTGAAAATGGGTTTCAAGAACAGTCCAGATAGCGGCTATTGAATTAAGATTGATGATATAGGGTAAAATGGGGGCATATATAGTAGAACAGAGTGCGGCAGCTAGGATTTTATCGGCAAGATGCCATTAAGCCGAGGAGGGATTCGGTATGGAATATCCATTTTCTTGAGAGATGAACTTATCTGGAGGTGTCACCGCTGAATCAAGAAAACGGTAAAATCCTTGAGCACTGAAGATTTTGAGGATTTGGGGTTTCCAAATGGCGTAGTTGTCCGCTGTGAGATGGATCGGAGCTATATTCTTCATATTCGTCACCACAAATTTTAGAGATGAGGAGATCTGCATCTCTTCTTGATCTTCCATGCTCGATCTTTCAGAGTTTCCGGATATTGCAGAGTTCGGCATAGGCGACCCACTCTGATACCATGAAGAAACGAATGCTCTCACACGAAACAGGAACCACAGGGAAAAGATACGGAGAAGAGCAGAAAGAAGAACAGAGAAAAGTATAAAAGAGTATATTATTATTGTTGTCCTATTACAGCTTATAGAGGTTGTATTTATAGCTATAAGAGCTGAGCTCGTCCAATCAGATGAAGCCAGCTCACCTAGTGAAATACAAAGTATTTATATAATACTAACTGTATGTCTTTATAAAAACAATCGTCGAGTTTATATTACATATATAGCACTTTAGACTATTTTGTTTATATATTTATATCCTCTAATAAAATATATATATTTAAATATTTTTAAATCAAAATTTATTTGCACCTTAAAATTAACCTTTGGTTAGCTTTATTTGTCTATATGCTCATAAAGTTAAGGAAGTAAAATAAACAATAAAAAATGATGCATAAAATAAAGAACATCGAGATTTAACACAGAAAAATATGAAATCGTGAAAAAATAATGGATCTACACTACACCAAAAAATTGAGTATGAAAATTGGGAGGAAATTGTACAAATTTTTTCTCTCACTCTCTCATTGTCTTTTTTCACCTTCTGCATCATTTTCATTATATAACAGACGAAAAGAAACACAACAAAAATCACCAAGGGACGCAACCCTTCAACAAAAATAAAAAAGAAAACTGCCCAAGCCACCTAATAGCATCGTGATGCTAGGCTTGGAGTGTCATGTCGCTCATCTCCCTATCTCCAATTTGTCCAACAGCGACGCATTGTCAAGGTCTAGAGCACCTTAGCTCTTCCTTGCATCATCTGGTTTTAGAGAGCCATATCGGTTTACTCTCTATTTGTCTCTAAGCAAACTATGTAGCATCATAGCGTTCACGTACACAACACCGGAGCAGTTTGCGGCTGTACCTTGCAACCCCCAACGAGCTCAATCGATAGTGTTCAGATCCAAGGTGGCTTATATGCAAGAGAATATTATTATGTATGGTCAACAAACCATCAGAAGGCCAATTAGGACACGCTACGTCACCTTAATTATACACAATGGTACGCAATGTCGGTACACAGTGTACAAAGTGATGTGCCGCGTCCTAATTGGCCTTCAGATGGCATCCGACGACCGCATATAATAATTTTAGAGGTTTCAATTTGGGACCTTAAAACAATCGCCTTGAACTTGTCTAAGTGAAATGCTTCGCCTTTTTTCTTTGGAATAGAAATTCTATTTGAGATTCAATTTGGGACCTTAAAGAAAAAACATGATTCACACCAAATTAGATCCACACTTTCCTTTTTTTAGAGGCGCAAGGGACTGATCCACAAACTAGTCTAAAAGATTTAGATTTTGATTGATCCTTTTAATAATTGAGTCAGGTTCGAATCAAGCGTCAGGCCTATTTATTAAATAGGTCTGATTCAGATCGACCCGCCAACTCCATTTTAACTCATAAATGACATGTTTACTATTTTCTTAAATTCTTTTATTTATTGGTTTAATCTTCTTATGCTTTATCAATTAATCTTATTTTATGATTAATAAACAAATAAAAATATTTTTTTAATTAAAATGGGTTACAGGGTCGAATTTAGATTGCTAGACGGTCAAGTTCGATTTCAATTTTTTGACTTGTTTATTAAACGGGTCAGGTTCAGATTGACAAGATTTGAATTGGATCAATTTCAAGTCAGATCCGTACCCGACCCCTTGACCCATTTTGACACCCTCTAACTTTTCTTACAAGCATGGCATCAATGTATACCCAACCAGTTTTTCTTAAGCCATTGAAATTTGAGAATGGAAATAAGAGATAACTAAAATTGAAGCATTGGTGAAAAATAACCTATCTGTTTACTACAAATGGGACTACCGAACTAATAACAAAAATAATAGAAACATTGAGAGATATAAAAACTCGCTTGTGCCCAAAGGATTCCCACAAACAAAATGGGTTGACAACTCCTAAATATATCATGGAAAATAAAGAACCTATAAAGAACCAATAGGTCATCTCTGTTACAGAAATCTTTCCATATCGAATTCAACATTGATTAGGAAAGATTTTATTGACTGATTACTACATTATTTGATTAATGCATTGATTAAGAAGTTTCTATATTTATTTATTTTTTGTTTCAAATCTATATGTAGAGGCTTGAGGGCAACTGTATGTGTAAGAGTGCAATTGTAACCATGTTTATCTATAATAGTGAAATCATCTCCTCCCTGTTGACATAAGGAATTCTTCATTGAACCACGTAAATCGCATCGTATTCATTGTGTTTGATCATGTGAATTTTGTGTTTTTCGTTGTTTATTTGCACATCAATCTTTAGATTGTATGTGAGAGCTGACTCTAGAGCCATGGCCCAAACAACAAGTGAAATGCAATGGTTGAATTTCTTGTTAAACAACTTTTGTGTTCTCCCATCTTCTCGAACCACAATATTTTGCGACTACCTTATGATTATTCAGGTCAATGCAAATCTAATTTTTCACTAGTACAATTTGAAATTGCACGACAGAATTCAAAGATTTGATCCAAACATCTCAAATTTTGGCCACCAACCCCACCGAGCTTAGTTGGGTTGGTGGGCAGTGGTTGGGAACCCTCCAACCCACTTTCGATTTCTCTCTCAACCGACGCAACTCCTTAAGTGAGAATAAAATAAGTGCGTGGTCCAACACATGTAGGGCTTGTTGCCACTAAGCTCTCAGAGAGATAATTACTCCACCAAATATCTCCTAAACATGAGAGATTATTAGGTGCGGAGTGCGGACGGGGAGAGCCGTCCGCACAAGTATTTGGCACCTAGCGGTACCCGTACTCGGTACCGTTAGATACTCAGTTCTTGTGCGGACGGTGCGCACTCCGTACCTAATAATTTTTTCCTCAACAGAGTGACAACGGATAGATACGACCGTTCTTAGAAGAAAAAAAATTTGGGCCACCAAACTTGTTGTCGATGCTTTCACAGCACCATTGGGGAGCAAAACACTCCAGCGTTTGATAAAATGGTCGGAGTTGAAATCCACAATCCACAATACGCCAAACACCAAACAACCACAGCTGTCCCTTTTCGAAAGCATTAAAGATTTTAGCTCAATGGATTAGGTCAGATAACCGATCAAAAAAGCAACCAAATTTCATAGTTTTCTTTCACCATCCGATCAAAGAGAACCGGCTACCGCCCAGCGGCTGAAATCGGCGGCGCCGCTTCTCCTCCGCCCCCTGTTTCTTCTCTCCCATCTAAAAGCACTCTACACTTCTCCATGGATCCCAATCCCAGGTAATATTCTCTCTCTCCGCTTTCTGGTTCGGGTTTTGAATGGGATGATGGGCGTTTTGAAACAAAAATGGTATTCGATTTCTCTGTTCTTTGCTTTACTGTTAAGTCCGTGCGGCTCCGGCGAGGCCCTCGTAACTATTGATGTGCATTCAACCAAAACCCTAATGAGCTCCGGCCACCGCTATCTCGATGTTAGGTTCGGCCCTCTTTCTCTCTCTAGCTCTCTATCTGTTTCTACCATTTTTTCCTTAGATATTCTATTGCTTATTTGAATTGAAGGACTGCGGAGGAATTCCAGAAGGGTCATCCGGAGAAAGCCCTAAATGTTCCTTATATGTTCTTCGCCTCTCAAGGCTAGCTTCTCTATCTGATCTCTCTCTTTTCACTCTCTTTTGCTCTTAGCTGCCAAGATTCAATCAAAAATTGAATTAAATTTCTTGATCCATCTAAATTCTTCGGTCTTCTTCAATCTCATTTTCTTTCTGTTATAGGCTAAGATTTCATTTGAGACAACTTTTTTATTGAATTTTTTTACTTAAAAACCTTATTTATTTGCAGGAAAAAAGCCGCCTTTAAAAAGGCTTAAATTTTTAATTTAATAAATTTTATAGTTAGAGGTGTCAGAAAAGTTACCACAGTGATAACTGATTTGTGACAGCTAAGTAAAAAAAAAAATTTACTAATTGTAAAGTTGTAAGATTTAATAAAGAGATAAAAATCAAAATGGTCTCTAATATTTTACGAAGAACTAAAAGTCTCATTTTGATCTTTTAATTTTTAAAATAAGGACTTCAATAATCCTATAAAATGACTAATTTTATATCTATTTAAGAGTCATGGACCAAATTGATTCTTTAATATAGTCGAGGACTATTTTGATCGTTTAGAAAAATTTAGGGAATAAATTCAATATTTTCCTCATTTAATCATTCCTATTAAAAAAAATTTCTCTCTATTTAAAAAGATTATATAAAAATCTTATGATATAATTTATGTTATGAATTTCTTGAGAGGAAGAAGAGCCTCTCAAAGAGAGAGAGAAAAAAGAGAGAGGAAAGTTTTATTGATTTATCTTGGGGGTCATTTCAATTACAGCATCTATAAATTGCTTGCTCCTATGTGCTTTTGGCCGTGATATGCATGCCTTGTGCATTGCTTGCTCCTACGTGTTTCTGGCCCACGCATTTGCTCCTACGCGGCAGTATCGAGCACACTTCGATTCACTAGTCTTCCTCGAGCACACATGCACACTCCGACCTGTGACTTCGCACAAGCCACCCGTCCGATTTCGAGTCCATGACCAACCTACCTCCCTGAGGTTCTTGGTCTTGCTGGTTTTGATACACTGCTCTGACATACAATAACCAAATAACCTTACTCGTCGATTTGCCCGAGTTCCAACCCGGAGGCTTCACCTAAAAATATGTAAACAGGTTTGTTAACAAGATCTCTGCTACCAACCAATCCCGCGCCCAATCTTGATGCTCCATCCCTCTATCGTGCACAAGATCTTGAACAGCACCTCTTAATCCCCTTGTCCAACCTCTCCAACAGCAACAACAACAACCTACTGTTCTTCATTTCCTTCACAAGCGTACGACCAGCCTGCTCGACCTCCTCTTCTTGATTACAAGAGCACCTTCCTCCTTCCTCGAGATCACTCAACGAGGCTCTGATACCCCTTGTTATGAAATTCTTATAGGAGGAAGAATGCTCTTCTTGAGTTTCTTGGAAGAGAGAGAGGGGGAAGGGAGTAGAGGGATTGAGCTATAGGAATTCTAAATTCCTTTTATTTAATCCGGCTTATTGCAAGGGTCTTCCAAATACTATTTCACATATGACCTCTATTTATAGAGATTTACAAACTTGAGAATCAAGATAACTTAAAACCGAATCAATTTCTAACAATTTATATTAAGCTAAACTTAAAAAAATTTAAATGTATTTGAGATTATTGCTATATATACATTAAGAGTTTATGTTATATTAATTTTAAAATAAATTTAATAATCTTGAAGCTCATGTTAATATAATTTGTATCAATATAATTTATTTTTCTCTTATTTACGAATTTTGATGCAGGGAGAGTGAGCAATCCAAATTTTGTGGAGGAAGTGACTGATCTTTGCAGCAAAGATGATTTCATAATAGTGGTACTCATTTCCTCTCTTCTTCTTTTATATATTCTCTTCTATTTATGTAAATCAAATATCTTGTTCTTGTTTTTATTTATTTATTTTAGGCTAGAATTTTAATTTATTTGTATTTTTTTCTACTAAAAGGATATTTTAAAAAATAGCAAAAAAATTATCCCAAACAAAAATCTGAATTTATGTATTTAATTTTCGCAATCACCACAGGGATGCCAAAGCGGTGTGCGTTCTCTCAAAGCTGCTGAAGAGCTTCTCAAAGCTGTGAGTATGGCTTTCATGTTGCTTTTTTTTTTACATGCAGAGGAAGCTTTTCTTCTTCTTCTTCTTAATTTGAATTCCATTTTATTTTAAATAATGATACAGTAATGGCTGTTAATTTTGCGATTGGTTGAACTTTAAAATAATCACCTGACTATTCGTATATGGTTATTTTAGGCTTCATTTGGGATTGCTTGCTTGCTGGTTTACGAAGCAATTTTTCAATACAAAAATTTTATGAATTTGAAATTTTTGTACTGGAAAATTGATTTGTAAAACAGTAAGAAAGTTGTCCCAAACAAATAATTGTGATCAATTTTGTAAAGTCAAAAGATTAATTTTGAATAATTTTGTATCATAATTATAATATAAGAGATTATTTTGGAGCAATTTTATATAGACGAGAGATTAAGGCTTTGTTTGGGATGGCGTTCTTACTGCTTCTAATTAAGTAGCTTTTCAGCATAAAAAAATGTAATTTTTATACTAGAAACTAGCTTTAAGAAGCAGTAAGAAAGCCGTCCCAAACCAAGCCTAAGGCTTCGTTTGAGACGACTTACTTAATGCTTTCTAAAGCAGCATTTTAGTACAAAAAATTTTTGTATTAATCGGTCTAAATTGGAGCAAAATGATATAGTATGACTAAATTGGCTACACACAAATAATATGAGGACTATTTTAAAATTTATCTTATTTTGCAAAGAAATAGAATTTAAATCTATTAAAAATGACAAAAAAAGAGTAAAATTTTTTAAATATAGAAATTTGCTTTATAATGAATATAATATAAATTTATTTAGATTGGTTATTTAAAATATATAGATTTGAAAATTTTGATATAAATTTCATCCAAATGGACTTGAAATATTATTATATTTGCTTTGAAATTGGTTCAATACTTTTTTTTTTTTCATTTTAGGCCACTGTTTTTTTAATTTTGCAGCATGAATAATGTTTTTTTTTTTTTCTTTTCTGATTTTCTTAGGGTTTCAAGAACGTGAAGAATATGGGAGGTGGCTATATTGCTTGGTTAGAGAATGGGCTCGAAGTGAAGAAGAACGTAGATGAGCTACGGTGATTATTTAATGGGAAAAAGTTATATAATTAAAAAAACAATTAAAATTTTATGGAGAATAAATTTAAAAATTATTAAATTTATTTCGATGTGAGTGTAATTAAATTTTAAATTTATAAATTATATATTACTCTCATTTTAAATAAATTTAAGATTTTTATGATTTATTTTAATTAAATTTTAATTAGAATATTCTAATAATATTTGTATGAGTTCATCATCATGATCTTATTTGATTCAATATTGGATGTAATTTTTTTTAATGGTTATCTTTACAATAAAGTGCAAATATATTTTGGAAATTATGCTTCATGTACAAATGAATATAATTGTAATTTTTCATATAAAATTAATTTTTATAATGTTTGGTTGTAATGGAATGCTTAGTAGGGTAAACATTGAGTGGATCATTGCTGGCATGCTTAGTCAAGAATATATTTTCTTAATTATATTTAAATACATGCTCAATATAAAAACAATATGCAAATATTAATTTTGCTAATTAGCATAAATGTATTACTATAGTATTTTTGGGTTTAATTTCTAATTTTGAAATTTAACATTATTGAATGTAAAAGTTACCAACCTTTTATATGAAGAATTGAAATGATGATGAGGGGGAAAATTTTATATAATCCTTATATGAGAAATACATATATGATGAGTAAAAGTCAAGAGTTACATGTTTCATTCGGGAGCGAAAGGTCATATATATATATATATATATATATATATATATATATATATATATATATATATATATATATATATGTAGCTGCATTAAAATTATTATAATGAATCATAGCGATTATGTAAGGGTAATATCGAGTTTATGAGAAAGATATTGTACCCACGTTAGTTTAGTGATTAGAGAGACGATCGTCTGATATTTGGCTTTTGTAGAAGATCGAGTTGCTATGTGGCGCTTCTTGGAGTTTTAGGAGATTGTATTGTGGCCTAGGATAATAATGTTAGTGATTGTAGGTGTTTTATCAATAATGTTCGTATCAAAATTGACATATGAGAATTCATGAAGTGAGAGGGTTGAGTTTTGATGAAGGAATATACTATGGTTGATGGTGGTGCAGTGATAGTGGATAATGTATTTAGCAACGATCTAATGGTTAGTGGTTGTTCGATGCATGAACTAAGAGTTTGTTGATAGAAAATGCTATATCAAGTTAGGTGAGAGAGAGACATTGAAGTATGTTAATAGCAAAGAGATATTCTAAGGGACTAGTGAAAGAGATGCCATCAAGAATTATAGGTATATGAGTTAAAGATATAGGAGTAGTGATGTCTTTAGAGATTACTATATTTGTAAGCGTTAGGAGATCATGAATGTACTTGTGTTATGATAAGAGGATACCATGGTTTGAGGGGATGACTTCGATACCAAGTAAGCAAGAGAGTTTACACAAGTCTTTAATAGAGAATGATGAGGCCCCTTTGGTGAGAAATTATTGAAGAAGTTTCACATTACTCCCAAAGAGCATGAGGGCATTAATATAGGCAATGAGGTACATATGAGATAATAATGGGAGCAAATGAAATGTGACACTACATCTTTGGAGTTTGTAAACCCAATAGTGAGGAGGAATTGGTGGAGTTGGTTACAACAAGTGCATATTTAAGGCCCTAAATAACTTTTCTTAGGTGACGCATAGGTGTGCTTATTCAGGTTACAAAAACTCAATGGTTGTTATATGTATACATATTTTGGTAGATGTTTATGATGAAAGGTATTATTGATGTATAATCTGTTTGGATAAATCAAGCCTGAGGATGAGATGGATAGTAGCTAGTTTCACAATCGACCCAAAAGGTTTGGTATAATCAATGCATGATTATTAATGAAAGCCTTTGGCCACAAGCCAAGCTTTGTAATGTATATATACATAAGTATTTCTTTTTGATGAGAAACAGGCTTGAGAGACTATATTTATTTCATGGGTGGAGGAGAATAAAGATGAGGAGGTAAGGTTGAGTTTGGTGAGAGATTTATGAATGTGATTTTAGGCATGAGTTTTTATGGGGTGAGAATTATGAGTGGAGTGGTCTAAAGATTTAGATGACGTATACGTGGTGTTAGGTGGTGTGGTTATATGGGGAGAAGAAGTGTAGGTCATGGATTAGATTATCCTACAAAGGTGTTAATAAGGAGAGGCAATCTAGGAGGTGCTGACTAAGGATAGTATTTTTTAGAGGTATGATTTGGTGGCTGGGGTGGGTTACTCGTTGAGATGTTTAGGGTTTAGAAAGTAATGAGCTAGTTGACATAAATAAGTCTAAGTGTCGAGAATTTGAATTGGATTATTTGAGAAAGGTGGGTTGCTCTAATATATTGGAGGGAGTAATGGCTTGTGCTAAATAGGTGAATTTAATAAGAAAGATATAATATTTTCAAATTGGGATGATGAGCGAGTAATCTGATTGAAGATAATTAGGAAATAAACTTATGAAGAGATTACCATAAAAGCATGGAAGATTCTATTCATGGAGGGATGATCAAATTTTAAATGGATAGAGAAAAAAAATAATTTTCATAAAAATGACATGAGATGTAGAGTTTTATTGATAGGCTGTTATAACATAGATATTCCACTGGGAATGATGATTTAATTTATGAATTTTGCATGAAGGGAGCTAAGGGTAACAAAGACATCCAAAAACTTTTAATTTGGTACAGTCATGAAATTGCCCAAATAGTTTTACATAGTATGTTTTCTTCACATGGCTAAAGCTGACCTTCACAACCTTACAAAATCCTTTGTAAGATATAATGTACTCTTTTTATGCTCAGAGCATCACCTCTAAGTGGCAATGTGAGTGAATTTTAATGTGGATTTGAAAAGCTTTTCCCTAAGCAAAGTAACACATTGAACTATTAAATCAAAACACAAATCAAGTGAAGCATAATTATCTCAGTGCAAAGGGATGACTTCAAACTAATGGACATAAATTTATCTCAACCATTGGTTTATTAATCAACCAATAATCTAAGAACATTATAAATGCATATGTTTAGGACCTACATAACTAATGTTTAATAAAAATTTTATTTTTAAAATCAATTCAAAATATTTTTAAAAAACAAACAAAAAAGTGTATTTTTAACAAAAAAAAAAAACATCATTCATTATCATCGCCACCATTCACAAATGCATCACCATCATCATATTGTTGGCCACTGCCACCACTGCCCCGTCGCTGACTTCCGCTACCCTGCCACCAACTACCGCTATCACCACATAAATTAATTTATTTGATAATCAATAAGTTATAAAAAAAATAGAGAAGCAAAACCTATTATAAAATTTAGGTTTTGTTTGGAACAGCTTTTTTATTGCTTTCTAAAATAACTTTTTATTTTAAAAATTTTTTGTACTAAAAATTTTACTTTAAAAAACAGTAAAAAAGCTGTCCCAAACAAAACTTTAGGCATCATTTGGGACAGCTTAGATATGAGATTCAACCAAATTCAAGATAAATTCCACTATTCCTAAATTTTTGAGCTACAATGATCTCATAAAAATTCAAATGTTGGTCACTGATGACACAAAAAAATGCTAAAATGAAGCTAAATTAAATACAGAAATGCATGTTTAGATATGAATGTTCTTAGCTTCATTGTTGAGCAAATTAGAAAATAAAGAAGCGCTACAAGAAACAAAAAGGCTTTCGCAATACTTAATTTTTTATGAGCATGGTTGAGTTAATGTGCTAGTAAAATGAGGTAATAATGATTGATTGAATTATATATGAAATGAAATAGTTTATCAATTATTGTCAATAGTTTAAAGCTTTAATTTAATTTTGAAATGAATAAAAGATGGATAATCAAATCAATCATTATTTTTTAGAATTCACTAGTTAGAGCAAGAATATATCAAAAAAATATATCATGCCTATATAAATCATGCATCAATCGATATTTTCATTCAATGAAAGATGTCAATGATCATATTATCTCTAATTGGTTCTTTACGAGATAAATTAATTTTAATCAACATGAGGAGGATCATCATGTTGTCATTGGAGATACAAGAAATGAAATTGCTGGTAGTGCTTTTGATTTTGAATCACAAACTGTACAAATTGAGCAACCCTATATAGATGATATTGAATGATTGTTGAGAGAAACATTTGCTCCAATCAATGACATGATTAACTTCACATAACGATAGCAAAATCTCAAAGTTATTAGAAGATGTGTGAGTATAATTATATCTGAGATGTTATATATTTTTGAAGCTATCATTCATAATGCACGTATTTCATTTGAAATATCTAAATTTTTAGACTTTAAGGTTTTTCAATATGTTGCTAGCTGATCAAAGCATTTCTTGAGGGGATTTCATTGCCTAGAACTACATATGAGATTAAAAACTCATGAAGGCTTTTGATCATGGTTGTACGAATATACATGCATGCTCTAATAATTGCACATAAAATTTGGTTGATAAGTCTGATCAAAATGTATGAGAAATTTATGGAGCATCAAGATGGACTCATAATCAAAAGAGTAATTCTGCACAAGGAAAGAAAGCTCAAATAAAGGCCACGAGAATTCTTCGATATTTTTCCTTGATTCCTATATTATAGAGGTTATTTAAACCCAAAAATCTGCACAAGAGATGATCTAACATGCTATACAATGGAATATATATGGTATGTTATGACACCCAACTAATGGATAAGCATGAATATTATTTAATTTTCGATATTCTAATATTTTTGTAGATCCATCACTACAGGAAAACAGCTCATTTCTGGCATAATTTCTAGCGGAAGTAAATTCGTCACAAATTCCGACATAAATGGCCGCCAGAAAATGACGTTTTTCCTATAGTGCATGTAATGTTTGTTTTAGCTAATCCACTATAGGCTTTATCCTTTCAAGATTATGAATACATATAGGATATGACCAGTGCTTTTGGCTCTATATAACTTTCCCTCATGGAGTGGAATGAAGCAATCATTATTTGTTATGTTAATGATTATACCATGTGAGAAAAGTCTTAGAAATGCCATTAACATATATCTCAAACCTCTGATTCATGAACTATAACAACTATGGCAAGATGTTTAATGCTACTGTAATATCAAGATCTGCTCCAGGATCGTCCAGGACGATCTGGGATCGTCCTGGGACGATCAGTTGGGAAACAGCTCCAGAATTTGCCCAGATTTGCTCCAGGTGATTTTCTGTAGGCATCGTCCAGGCCGATCGAGGACATCGGCCAGGCCGATTGGCACTGTAGAAAATATCGGCCAGACAACAGCCCTGGGAGCTGTCCAGGACGATCCATTTGGTCGGATCGTCCCAGGACGATGTTGCGATCGGCCGGGCCGATCTGAGTATTACTTAAGGGAATTCTGTCGTTTTGAAGAGAGAGAAATTAAAAATAAAAATATCTGATTTCTGTTCTGAGGAGAGAGAAAAAGAAGAATTTGGAAAAGTTGATTTCGGGAAGACGCGGAGCCGTTTTCGTTCGAAGAGACTGTTGAGGATATTGTTGTGCACGAAGTAAGGCACATTCCGCCTTTCTCAATTTTCAGAACCGTCGTGTTTGGCGGTATTTTCTATCCGGATTTTGTTTCCGTTAGCGATTTTCGTCCGTATCTTTTGATCGGTTCAGTTTTTACCTCGTAACTTTTTGTATATCGTTGCCGTGCCGGGTGTGCACGTTTTGACTATATTTTGAAGATTTTTGTCCGGGTATTTTTGATTCGACTGTGTTTTTAGTCGACTGGATTTTTCTGTGAAATTGGAAATTATCTGTGCAGTAGAATAAAGGTTCTGAAATGTTGATATCTATATTCTGTGCGAATTTGGTGAATTTTGATTTTCAGGAAAATTGTGTAAATTCTGTATACTGCCGTTGTGCTGCCCGATTTTTGTCTGATTTCTGATTTGTCCGGATTTCTTCTGAATCAGTATACTATCTGTATCTGTATATATATGCTAAAACTTAGATGAGCTCAAGTTGGAGAAATATATGTTCTGTTCCGGATCCGAGGAAAAATCTGTTTAGGTGCTATAAGCACTATTTATGTATTCTGGTGCCGTGAGCACATTTAG
Source organism: Dendrobium huoshanense (assembly GCA_016618105.1). Lineage (NCBI taxonomy): Eukaryota > Viridiplantae > Streptophyta > Magnoliopsida > Asparagales > Orchidaceae > Dendrobium > Dendrobium huoshanense. The sequence continues at coordinate 39,289,829 of CM028343.1, read as the reverse complement.
CTATTAATTACTCAGCTATTATTCTGGTGCTGTGAGCACAAGGGAGACATAAGGGTCAGAATCCGTAGTGATTCTGTTTAGTTTAGTTTAGCTATTAATTAATTATCTGATATCTGATCTGATATGATTCTGATACGATTTTGTTCTGTTCCGATATGATCTGTACGATTCTGATTCTGTTGATCTGATATGTCTGATCTGTTCTGGTTCTGATTCGATACGACTTCTGTTTCCGTACAGTTCTGTTTGATTTGATATCTGTCCGATTCCGTTCTGATTTCTGTACGGATTTGTCTGATGTTTTGGTTTTGCGATTCTGAGGATTTTGATTGGAGGTTTGTTGCTTTACTGAGCTGTTGAGCTCACCCTTGCTTTATGGTGGTTTTCAGGTTCTGGGAAAGGGAAGGAAGTCCAGGATTAGTTCAGAGTCTGATCAGTATAGGTACTTTTGTACTTTTGATTTTTGTACAGTCATGACTTTTCTGTTCTGTCTTTCTTTCTGTCAAAAAGCCATGTACTGTATTTGTAAATGATTGTTTTGAGGAAAAGAAAAGATAGATGTTTTGTTCCGCTGCATTTGATGATTCATAGTAGCTCTGTGTTTGTTTGTCTGTTTGAATTAAAATAATTTGGAAGATTCCGTTCCGAACCAAATTCCAAAGCTAGATCCTGGTTAGAGCTTCTCTCTTCGTCGCGGCCCGGTGCGGACGGGATCCATCTCGTCTCGGGTCGGGTCGTGACAGCTACGATGCTAGAAGTGGACAAAATTTCATGTTGTGTGTAACATTAATGTGGGTTATTAAGGAGTTTCCTACATACAATATGTTGTCTGGTTGGATCACTGAAGAAAGATTTGTTTGCCCATGATATGCACAAAATACAAAGTCTCTATGGTTGTCGAAGAGTAAAAGTTTTGCTTTTATGGCCCATCAATGTTAGCTTACATCAAGTCATTTATTTCGTAAATAGAAGCAATTCTTTGATAATATTGTAGAATGTAGATTTATGCATCCAAGTATTTCTGATAGTGAAACTTTATCTAAATTATAGAATATTTTGTTTACTCTTAAGAAAATTAATAAAGATAGATTAAAATCATTGAAAAAAAGATTGAAAAGTTACAACATCTATACAAAAAAGTATTACCACTAAGTGGAAGAAAAAATTATTAATTTTTAGCTACCTGATTAGCAATATAATATATTATTTCATAATTTTGATGTTAGACTATAGAAAAAAAAATGTTTGTGATAATTTCATTACTACTTTACTATATAGCAATAAATCTAAAGATAATTTACAAGCTCGATAAGATTTATTTCAAATTGGAGTGAAGTCCAAACTACATCCTCATTTTTTTGAGGGTGGTAGTTACCTATTACCAATAGATCCTTTTACAATGTTGAAGGAAAAGTTGATGTTTTGTAAAGTTCTTAAAATCAAGAAGCCATATAAAGGGTACTCAACAAATATTTATAGATGTGTTGACCTTAAAGAGTTCAAAATAATGGCCCCAATAAGTCATTATTATCAAGTGCTAATTTAGGACTTTATGCATGCCTATTGCACTAATGTTTACACTATCAAACGTAGTAATGAGCATCATTATTGGGACTTCACGGTTTATGAAATCAATTTGTGCAAAGGTGATAAATCCAAATGAGGTGGAAAAGTTACAAAAAGAAAAAGCATTAACTTTAAGCTCATTCTCTTGGTTGAAAAAGTGAAACTCAATGGGCCTATCTATTATTTTATTATTATTTAAATGTGTTATAACTCAAAACAAATATTCATAAAGGTTTGTATCATTTATAGGTATTTTTATTGTTAAAGGATTGTTTTGGTAATAAATCACACTTGAAGGTTCAACTACTGAGAGGTACATTACTGATGAGAACATTTCATTTTGTTCAAAATATCTAGATAGTTGAAATGTAATTGCCCAAATTATTTAATATCGAGATATTGTCCACTTTGGCTTAAGGGTCTTATGATTATGTCATGTTGGGGTAACTTTCCATGAGATCATCTATCCCAAGATTTCTTTGGTATGAGCATGTTTGACTACAGAGTTTGTTAATGAAATTATAACCATTACACCAAAAGGCACCTTGATGTTTAAGAATTTATTTTTATTTTTTTACTTAAGGTGTAAAACAACCCAACCCCCCCCCCCCCCCCCCCCCCACTTAAGTAACTAATATCCTCATGAGCATCTTTACCCCAGAATCACCCACCAAGCAAATAAGATTCTAGAGGTGCCTCTACAAATTCTACTTATCTCCCGCAACGTAGTACTTTGTCCCATATATGATTCAAGAGGTGGCTCCCATGGCATAGCACTTTATATTGTATGTCACTTAGTTCATATCTTCTAGCTGGTATCAAAGTAATAAACCATTCAAAAGATTGGAACTAAGTGTCATACAAGATAAAGTGATGTGTCATAGGAGTCACCTCTTGAACCTTGTATGGGATAAAGTGCTACATCGTGGGAGTCACCACTTGAATATGTATGAGTCGCCTTTAGAATCCTATATGTTGGTTAATGATTCTTGGGTAAAGATTTTGGATGTTGGTTACTTATGTGGGATGAGTGTAATTAGGGCTGTCAAAATCGGGTCATAGGTCGAGTTCGAGTCCAACCCGAAATTGACCTGACACTAGATCACCCAACCCAAACCCGACTCATTTTTGCATATAGGTCAAGTTTTTCAACCCGGACTCGATCTGCATAGGTTACAAGGTTGACATGACTCCACCCACAGGGTGACGAATCAGCGGCTCAGCGACGACGATGGGCAAACACAATTGTCGGCAGATGTGGTCAGTGCTGATGCGACGACGGGCAGATGGGTCAGCGCGGATGCAACTTCGGGCAGATGCGACCATCACATTTTTCCTGGGCTGAGTTTGGGTTTTGGGTCAACGCGAATCCGACCCATTTTTCCAAACGGGTCAAATTCGAGAACCCGAACCCAACCTGTCTGTGAAACGGGTTGACCCTAACATGAAATTTTTTGGTTGGGTTCGAGTCGAGTTTTCGTGTCAAGTCAAATATTGACACCCCTAAGTGTAATATATTACAAATTTTATTCACCAATGATTTATTCCTTTTGCATATTAAATTATTTTTTATACAAGTTTTATAAAATAAGTATTTTCATAGCCACTTTCACAATACATTTGGAAGAAGAAGAAAAAACAATACATTTGCAAGAAATGAACAATAAGTTGATAAAAAACAAGTCAAAGAACTATTAATTCTTAGTTCAATCTTGATTTCTCAAGGAAAACATCAATTATTCAAATTTGATGATATTTTTTATATTGCAAATAAATTCGATATTAAATATTTTATAGATCAAGAAAAATCACTTAAAGTTCAATTAAAATAATTCCACAATTTTGATCTATTACAAATAGAAAAAAGTTTGTATTTCAAATAATTCAAATATCCTCCTATTGGTCGATTGGTTCAGTTATTACACTTTTTTTTTTAATTTACCTCTCTCATTAATAATGATTGCAACATTAATAGTGCCATTAAATATATGATTGAAATTATAGGGTTACCACTTATTAAAGCACTTCAAATTTCTCAGACTCAGTTCATTTTTAGTTTATTAAAAGTTACTTTCCCTAAAAAGGTAATATATGATTCATAATACATGTAATTGTTCAAATATGCATGATTTTTTTTATATTTATAGAAACATGCTTGAAAACTTATTATAAATCAAAGCGTCCCTCTTGTATTCATAGACTAATTGAAGTCCATCATGACCTAATTAAGTTCAAACCATTGTTCAATTGTCGCTCAAACTTGGTTCAAATGTTTTTCAAAAAAGTGCCAAACATGATCAAAGAAGGGTCTTTGAGCAAGGATTTAATATGGTTCCAGCTTAGTTTGAGTAATATTCGAGCATGATCCAAGCAAAGTTAAAGCAAGATTTGAGCATAATTCTGTTATTTTTTTCAAACAAGGTTTAAGCATGATTCATACAGGTCATAACACAATAGAATTGAATAGTAATACAACTAATTATAATTACAATAGTAAACAAGGTTTAAGCATGATTCATACAAGGCTTTTTTTTAGCTAGTTTCCTCATAGCTTTTTTAAAGTTCCTTCCCATAATAGCCTAACCCATGGATACCCAAAACATGTTGCCTCATTCTCAATCAAAGCAAGCATCATCTTAGTTAAAATAACATTGTATTTATTATGGTTAAGTAGAACACCATCTACATCATCCCTCTTAGAGTACATCATAAGTATTTTTTTTTTTTTAGTTATGCATTCTTAAATTTATTATCTCTGTTTAAGAAGTTATCAATCATCCTACTAATTGTGCCTTTTTCTTTTAATTCCTCCTTAGATGAAATTCTCCAACCCCTAATCCAGTGACTAGAGCAAATTCAACAATTTCAAATTTAGTATTCTTACAATGTCAAACATGAAGTGTCACAACCCAACCTAATATGATCCACATACTGGACATGTCCTATCATGTTAGTTTGCAACAGGCGAACACCAAGATCTAAGTTTTGAAAACTTTTTAGAATTTTCATCTAAATATTTATCTTTAAACTTTAAAGTAAATAATAATCACAAAGCTACTAACAATATCCAATGCAATGAAAATAAACTCATTCATAATGTTTTTTTTATCATCAAAATGAATATATAATTATAATAGATGACTACAAACTAGGCTGCATAATAGAACAATAAAATTAACTAGTCATGACTATATAAAAAATAAAAGAAAGAAATATATCTATAAACTTAGATTAGATATTGGCACTACTACTCAACTAACCATTCCCTTTCTTAGACCCTAAAAAAAGAAGGCTAAATAACTGTGAGCCAACACAACTCAACATGCCATGTTTACCAATCTAAATTTTCAAATGAATTCATTATTAAGTATTTAAATGAGTGCTAAAAGTAATATAATAAATTTCCATGCTGAGCATAATAGTAAAAAAAATATTAATAAAATTGGAAAAATAAATATTCAAGCATTTTATATCAAACAAAATTAAAAGAATTCTCACAAGTATGCCTATCAATAGATACAATTCAATGAAATATTTTAATAAAATATGCATATAGCACTAGAACATACCCATAAGCACCATAATGTGCATTTAATATCACCAATCTCAATCCAATCAATTTTAGAACTGGGTTATTAGCTAAAACATAACCTGAAGTAGCCCAAATCTGATTTTCTCCTACTAGAATTCTCTCCCACACACTCTCTCTCTCTCTCTCTCTCTCTCTCTCTCTCTCTCTCTCAAATGGTCCAAATTTTTAGAAGTTCAGCTCTCTCTCTCTCTAGCCCTCAGCTCTTAGGAGAAAATGAATTTGATTTTTTAGTGAAATGATTTTGTTATTTAAAATTTGGCCTAGCATTGTGGCCTCATCATGACGCTCCCTCAAAGAGCCCATAGTGCCACGTATAGCCTAATTGTACTGAGTTATTATCCAAATTTTTTTAAAGCATTGGTGCCGAAGTGCTACCAACCTTAACGATGCAGTGTCCTTGAGGAAAAATTTCAAACTTTTCAAATATGCAAACAGATCCTCGAGGTCCATTTTAGAACACATTCAAATTCTCACATGAACACAACATTCTTAGCAACATGCAAAAATGTTTAAATGCAAAATTTTAACATGTTACCCTGAGTCTGATCGGGTCAAAATGGTATGAATGGTACTCTGACTTTCTAGGTTTTACATGAGGTATCCCTCTTTTTTTTTTTTCATCATTAATCATGTTCAACATAAGTTAATGAACTATGGTCCTATAATGTTTATAATTTGGGACTTAGTGTGTGAGTAAAATTTAAAATTCCTATTATAAATTAATTAGTAGATATGCTTTCCACGATTACTCTATAATCTTCTTTCTATTATAACCTACAACAACAAGTGATGAATGCATTGAAACTTAAATAACTATCAATATAATAACGCTAATATTGAATAGTCGATGGTTACAAAATTGAGTGCATCACTGTGAGGTTTTATTATTGACTGATCGCATGAGTTATGAGATAATCATGAATAGAGAATGCGCTAGGAATATAAAGCCCATGTACTCAATTGTTCAGAGGTTCACATGATTTGTAAGGATTGTCATTCATTTTTCTATGATATAAAATTATTTCAACCATAAATTACAAAAATAATAAAAATATTTAAGTTTTGTTTGAAATGACTTTTTCATTATTTCTTAAAATAGTTTTTTTAGTAAAATATTTAAATATTATTATTAAAATACTACTTTACTCCCAAATGAAATATTAATTTATGACAATTTGGTATATATAGTCGCATTAAATCAAATTTCAACAAGCAAAAATAAATAAATAAATAAATAAAAATAAAAACCGCACCCTTCACATAACTTGAGAAAGAAGCACTAAGCCCGCTTCGTCTTCGTCCTAAGCTATTCACCTCTGTGTTTTCGACTCGCCTAGGCTCGAGCGCCTCGCCTTGTCACCATGGTTCTTGAGGTCTGAACTTGAATACTCCACGATTAAGAAATAATTTTCAGTCTATCAAGTTTTTCTCTTTGAATAGCGGTAGTTTTGGAGTCTCGCCCATGATTTGAGCCATAGATTGATAGCTAGGGTTTTGATTTAACTTTATCCTGTTCTCGTAGGCTACCATGATCTGTATCGACAATTCGGAGTGGATGAGGAATGGCGACTACGCTCCAACTCGATTCCAGGCTCAAGCCGACGCTATAAATCTCGTATGCGGGTGTAAAACTCAGGTAATTGACAAGTTAAGAATTCCAGGTTCTTAGGGTTTCGTTCGCTTTTTCTTTGCTGCTTTTGTTTTAATTAATTTCGTGGATTTGCCTTTGTTGTATTTTTATTTAGGATCTTCTAGTTTTTTGGTATTCACCCCTGCTTCATGTTAAATAACTCGAGATTTGTTTATTGTTTCAGTCGAATCCGGAAAATACTGTTGGCTTGCTGACTATGGGGGCTAAAGGGGTCCGCGTTTTAGTCACTCCAACTAGTGATCTTGGGAAGATCTTGGCCTGTATGCATGGTAAGCTCTTTTATTGTATGCATGGTATTTATATATTTATTTTTCTCATTTCTTTAAGTTCAAGAAGGCTGCTGTGGCTAATTTGACTGACATCTAGGTTCCACAATCCTGGTATGTGGGTGAAACAAATAAGAGCAGCCGTTTTCTTGATAAGATGACATCAATATGTCAACAAGGTTAACAAACCTGATTTTGGTGGTGCATTTTGAAAGGCATAATGGATTCACATGGTTGTTGGCATGCTATTGTGGAAAAAATCTAAAGCATCCTCTTATTAATAAAATACTTGAGTTTATGAAGAGTATTAGGTTGAATGATTAGTGTGTTTACTTCATTTGTTCTTTTATAAATCATTGCGGAGATGACAGTATAAATTGGATTATCTAGTGAGGTTCCTTTTTATGGCATTTTGGGGCTCAAGTTTCAATGCAAACTTTACTTCTCTCACACCTAAAGCTTCCCTTGTGTTCCTCCCTGAAGTTCCACCATAGTCCTTTCAGCACTACTTACTGATACGCAAATCACTAATTCAATGGTGGACACTTAAAAGCTATCATGTGTATTTGACCTAGTGTTCTATTTTATGATTTTAGGTTTGGAGATTGGAGGTGAGTTAAATCTGGTGTCAGGAATCCAGGTTGCTCAATTGGCTCTCAAACATCGCCAAAACAAAAATCAACAACAGAGGATCATAGTTTTTGTTGGAAGGTAATAAATAAGCAATTTGTTCATTACAAGTTTGTTCAAAATTTAGAAAATTTCTTGTTTTCTTTTGTGCATTGTAGTCCAATTAAGCATGAGAAGAAGTTGCTGGAGGCTATTGGCAAAACATTGAAGAAAAATAGTGTTGCCCTTGATGTTGTTGATTTTGGGGAATATGATGATGGAAAATCTGAGAAGTTGGGGGCGCTTGTTGCAGCAGTTAATAAAAATGGCAATAGTCACATAGTTAATATTCCTCCCGGTCCAGCTGCTCTCTCAGATGCACTATTAAGGTATATTGAAGTATCCATGGTTTTTGTAACATTTATTTACGACATATCAGAACCATATTCTAAATATTGATCATCTGTAGCACACCAATCTTTACGGGTGATGGTGATGGAGGAAGTGGTTTTGCGGCGGCTGCGGCGGCGGCTGCTGCTGGTGGCTTGTCTGGATTTGAGTTTGGTGTGGATCCTAATCTAGATCCTGAACTAGCTCTTGCACTAAGAGTTTCAATGGAAGAGGAGAGGGCTAGGCAAGAAGCAGCTGCTAAAAAGGCAGCTGAGGATGCTGCCAAACAAGAAAAAGCTGACGGTGAGGTTTTAGAAAATGGTGTTATGATGGTCGAGCCCGTCAACACTTCTATGATGGTTGAGCCAGTCAACACTTCTACCCCTAGCAAAGATGATAGAAGACATGATTTAACGGTATGTTTGACAACCTTATCTTTTTATGCCTCAAGTTAGTTTGCATGTATCTTATTATTTATTTTGTAATAATTAAAGGGTGGATTGTTATGCTGGTATTGGTGCTCAAAACCAACTCCTTTTATGGATCTCCAACTTTATAAAGAATTCTTCAATTTGTGAAATATGGATTAGGTATGGTTAACAATTTGTTGAAGTTTTTTTTTTTTTTAAATAGAGATCTTTGTGGAAATCTATAAAATTCTTTGATTAGAGATCAGGTGATGCAAACTACAAAAATATTGAAGGAAAGATTAATTTCAAATGCTTAAAATGGGGAAATGAACTTACTGGAGCTTAGAATGAAATTTACGTTATGTCAATGCTTAAAATGAGGAAATGAAGATAACAATAGCTTAAATTTAGGAAACATTCCATAGGATCTCTTTATGGAAGGCGGTCAGCTGTTTAGGAAGTGTGCAGTGGAATTTGGGTAATTTCCTTGATACTCTCTCCTTGAATTGATGTCCTATTTCAATGGAAGAGGAGAGGGCTAGGCAAGATGCAGCTGCGAAAAAGGCAGCTGAGGATGCTGCTAAACAAGAAAAAGCTAATGGTCAGGATTTAGGAGACAATGTAATGATGGCTGAACCAATCAACACTTCTACCCCTAACAAAGATGATAGAAGACATGATTTGACGGGCATGTTTGACACCCGTATCATTTTATGCCTCAAGTCAGTTTGCATGTAACTTATTATTTATTCTTTAATAATTAAAAGGTGGATTGTTATGCTGTTGTTGGTGCGCAGAACCAACTCCTTATATGCATCTCCAACTTTATAAAGAATATATATATATATATATATATATATATATATATATATATATATATATATATATATATATATATATATATATATATATATATATTTTAAACTTTATAAAGAATTCTTCGATTTGTGAAATATTGATTAGGTATGGTTAACAATTTGTTGAATTTTTTTTAAATTGAGAACTTTGTGGAATTCCAGAAAATTCTTTGATGAGAGATCAAGTGATGCAAACTACAAAAATATTGAAGGAAACATCAATTTCAAATGCTTAAAATGGGGAAATGAACTTACTGGAGCTTAGAATGAAATTTACGTTATCTCAATGCTTAAAATGAGGAAATGAAGATAACAATAGCTTAAATTTAGGAAACATTCCATTGGATCTCTATAAATATCATTGATATAATATTTGATTCATGGATCTTGTAACAAAGTAGCAAAATATTTTAGTGGTTTCATACTTTTCCTTGAGCATCATGAAATACCTCCATGATGAAAAGGTAAAAAAGCTTTTATGAACTGATTTTTTGGATTTGAGTAGGATTTAAGGATAATTTAGCTTAAATCATGCCAAATAGGAAAAATGATAGCTTTGAATCCTACAAAAAGTTAAATTTTTTGATATTTTATTAATTTTATGTTTAATAATTAATTGTTTTATTAAGATAAATCTTAAAAAAATAAATTATTATTTATAATTTGAAATTTAGAACATGTTAACAAAATTGCGCACATTATTTGCGCTAAGCGCGTTGTCCATGCATAGCGCAAACAGCGTGCTATCATGACGCTATGCCAAGCAAATAACATCGTATGTGCAGCACGCTGTGCCGTGCCGTGCGTCATGGTGCGCTTCATTGACATATATAATGCTTACTACCATAAGCTGCCAAAGCAGCAACTATACCGATGTTTGAGAACAATAGTGCATTCCTTGGGTGTCTAGTCAATGTAAAAGCATGTTTGATTTCGTGGCTGCATTTTTATGGGTGATACATCTTCAAGATAAGAAATTAAAGGAGTGCATACAAAACATATTGATAGGGACTATATGCAGTGGATATAAGGATCTGTACTAGAAGCTTCACCTTGTTAAATTCAGGATGTATAACCTTTCCCTTGATAATTGATAGTGGAAAAAGGCTTGGTTTGATTTTTACTAAATTTACTAAATAACATGGATGTTTTCTTTTCTTTTCTTTTTTATTTTGAGAGCCTTGAGCAAATTTTTTTTTTTATATTTCTACTCATGAATTGTGCTTATATTATCTGTTAGCAACTCGGCCAAGTCTGATTAGTTTATATGTCGTTGAACTTTGTATACACTATTGAAATTGACATTATCGAAGCAAGATTACTGTTCTAACTTCTTAAACCTTTTATATACTGGCATGGAATGCTCTATGATATGTTACTTTTCCTATCAGATATGTAGTATTCTTATTTATCATTTCATTTTGTCTATGACTAAAAAAAATCTCCTAGAATCATTCATCTTTATGTGAGCCTAGTCTTTCTGAGTAGAGTAATACAACTTCCTTAAGAATGGCTCCCAAATAAAGTATAGGACCAAGAATGCTGAATAGGCGAAGCAATTTGAGGTTACTCTCCACTTTAAACCGCTTTTAAAATGCTGGTAGGCTTGAGAAACTTGTTTGTAAGTACCGCTTTAAGAAGTTTATGCTCTTAAGAGATGACATAGATTTTGTTTTAATGTTTTTAGTGCTAACATAATACTATTTTTAGAAGGCATCGTGATATTAGAGAATTAAATTTCTCTAATGGGTAATGTTGGCAGGATGATGAGACTGCCTTGCTACAACAGGCTCTTGCGATGTCCATGGATGATGCAAGGCCTGACAGTGAAGCTGTAGCCGATACTAATATGGTGGATGCCACTGCAGACCAGGACTTAGCTTTTGGTTAGTTTTGCATTTAATTAAATGTAATTTTTATGACATGGTTTGTGCTTCTGTTCTGCTTGGTTCTCAAAGACATCACACGGTTATGCAACTCATCCTTTACGGCTTGCATGCCATTATATATCTCACTGGAGTGGGAAAGCATTTTCTTGCAAAAGACGATCCTTGGATATCTTCATTGCTAGTCGAAGCAGAATTTATTAAACATAATGTACTCATTGGCATTGCAAGAAAGACTGTTATTACCAATCTCTAGGAAATTTTCATTTGTTCTTACAATAATTTTACTCAGCAAGACCTTATTTTGTATGTTTATTGTGATTATGGGAGCCTTTTAGAAGTTTATTATGTTTCTGAAACTAAGAATGGTTAAGAGATAACAAAAGGAAATCCAAAATTTCTTGTGTACATGGATGATTTGATTGTGCATGGAGAAGTACTATCTAATATCACCACATTTTGCTTTGTTAAACGGATTGTTTTATAGATGGATTATTTGTTTATGTAGAGGTGAAGTGTTTTCTATTTGTGTTATCTATTTGGCTAATTTGTTTTAAAAAGTATATGTATGCTTATTGATTAGTACTCAATCTCTCAATGTTATTCTGGAAGCTTACAATGAGAGGTTAAAATTGTTCCGGAAAGGTTTCAAGAAAAAAATTTTTGGATGTCCCTTTTTATCTATTAATTAATTAAAAGTACTATGAGCCCTGTTCACACTGTATTAAACTTTCCTTCACTGTTTTATCTTCCTACTTGCTGTGGACAGCAAGTTTTCTCTGTTCTTAAGTCTTTTTTCACCTGACAGAAAGCCAACCGAGGAATTCTTCTTCCAGATTGCTTATGCCGTTTTTCATTGCTAGACAAGTGCTCTTGCTGTTTTTTAGTCCTGAACAGCAAATAGTTGTTGTTTCAACTTCAATTTTCTCAGCGAAGCTGATGAGGTCATCGATAGGAGATTTCGGCGCGCTTATCAGAGACGACCACGGAGATCGACGGCCGAGATTGCTAGCCTTTATTTTTGATCTCATTTGTATTTTTCAGTTTTCATTTTATGATTGTATTTTCGTAGTTTCCATTTTTACCCCTGAAGGGTAATAGTTGCTTGTGTAGCCCCAAGGGGCATTTTAGACTTTGCGCATTATTTTTCTGTTGGGCCTATTTATATGGCCGTTGTATCTTGTATTTGGATTATTGAATGATTGAATGAAATTTCGTTTTGTGTTCTCTTTGTGAGTGCCAACATGTGGATCTCTTTGTGAGTTCCATTAGAGATCTCTTAGTGAGTTCTCAAATTTGTTCCTTGTGATCATCTTCGTCTCCACGCACATCTCCCGTTTGCAATTCACCACCGTAGAGAGGAGCTAAATTTTCCGTGGCCATTCATTACTCTTGGAGCACAAGCCGCCGGCCACCCTAAGCCCACCGGCCCACCTCCTTGCCGCCGGCCACTCCCACCTCCTCCTCCATCTCTTTTTCCCCTTTCTTTTCCCCCACTAATCCATCATTGAAATTTGAAAATTTTCAAACTTCAATACTTGCCAAATTTGGAAATTCTAATTATGGAAAGTTTTGAATAAATCCGAAAATCAATTTACATGAAATTGGATTTATTTTCAAATCTTCCTAGTCATCAAATCCTATTTGGAAACCCCCTTTCCTCTCTCCACAATTCCCTCCCTATCTAGCCTTGCCGCCGGCCCCCTATGGGAGATCCCGTTAATTGCTCAATTACTTCCCTAAATCCTATTTGAAATTCAAATTAGGATTGAATAATTTTCCCTCCACTCATCTTAAAACTGAAATAATTTCAGTTTTTATTTTCCCTAATCCCCTCTTCCTACCGCCGGCTCTCCCTTAATCCCTCCATATTTGAAATTTTCAATTAATGCTTTAATTACATTATTTGGAATTTCAAACCCTAAATCCCTCCCTCCTAATTTCACAAAAGCTGAAAGAAAACTTCAGTTTTCTTTCTTGGCCGGCCCCCTCCCCTCCTTGCTCTACCGCCGGCTCCCTCTTTCTCCTAGCCAAGCCGCCACTCCACCCATCCGTTTGGAAGATCTCTCTTGTGGCGACCATCCGATTCCTATCCAAGGATGCATGGACGGACAAGAGTGGAATTATGGTTTTGAATACGACGACAACGGAAGGGTTGACATCCTCCATTCACAATTCTTTGACGTCGGATTTGATTTCGACGATACCGTCGAAGATTATCTAGCCCGCATCGTGCCGACGCTCATAGAATCAATTGACGAACACTTTTCCGTCTATACTTGGCGTATCGAAGGTCGATCGACCGTGCCTCCTCCACCTCCGAGATCTTCTTCCATGGCGACGTTCGTTGGCGCTTCCATCTTAGTGGCAACCTCCTTGCTCGCTTGGACAATCTTCCGCCGCTCAACTTAGTCTTCGTAGGAAGAGAGTGCTAACGGTCCCAAAGTGTGAACAACTTGGTATTAATCTTGGGAATCTTATTTACTAGCTTTGGTTTTACGTTTTCTTTTGCAATTGCTTAAAAGATTTGGCTCTCTTATTGTCGTTTCTTTGCCTAGCATTTTGAACACCATGATTTACTTATAATTGACTTAACTTTGATGCAAGATTGAGTAATTTGTAAAGCTGAAATTTATTTTTCTTTAACAATCATTGTGTAACTCGCTTTGCATCACATCATTTTTGGTATCAGAGCCAGGTTTACCATGCTTGGCATGTTTAGAAAACATCCTAGGGTTTAGCTCTTCATTGTAGCTTTATTTGGCATGCACATCATTTAGCCTTTAAGAAATTTTACTGTTTTCATTCACTGTTTTGACATTTCCTGCATGCATATAGTTAAGTCTTAGCCTATCAATTGTGGTATCACTTGCTTGCACTTAACTTGTTAGATTTCTAAGTGTTAGAACCTTTTTTTCCCTTGCATTTACTGTGCTGTCTTTGCTGATTCCAGCCACTGTTAGAGTGCGTTTAGTAGACTTTTAGCCACTGACCAAGTGCTGTCCACCCTGTTGACACTGCCCCAACTCCTAGAACGACTTTAGGCATCTGCGCAGCGGCTGTCCACTGTTTTCTGCAGCTGTTAGGTGGCTGTTTGTCAGCCGTTAACCACTGTTTAGATGCTGTTTTGATCCGGGAACCCCACCAAATCACTTAGGTGACTTTCCCCTCGACTGTGTTTGCTGCCCAGCGATTTCCAGCTGCTGTAGCCTCAATTTCAGCAAGCATTTCAGTAAGATTGGCTGCTGTCCTTGACTTAGGAACCCTTTCTAGTGATCCCCAACACCCAACCATGGACCCTACCCATCTACAAACCACTTTAGACATGATTATGGGTCAATTAGGAACACTTACACAACAAATGAAGGATACCCAAACGAGTGTAGCTGAACTTAGACGTCATTCGGGAGAAAGACTAGATAATATTGAAAGAATGGGACACCCGGCTATCTACACACCTTCTAGACCTCACTCACCATATGGCGAAGATACCCGAACTGAATACGGACCTCCTAGGGATTACTACCGACCCAACCACCGACCCCCTCACGAACCGGTAGGACGTGAAGCCCCTTGGAGAGACAACGACACCCAACTCCTCAAGAGTATTAAGATAGACGCCCCGACGTTTGACGGTACATTAGAGCCTCAAGTTTTCCTTGATTGGATCAAGGGAATGGACAGCTATTTCAAATGGTATAACATTTCGGAAGATAAGAAGGTTAGATTCGCTGAGATGAAGTTAACGGGAAGAGCTAACCAGTACTGGACCAATATAGAGCACATGAGGGAGACTCGAGGAGAATACCCTATTGCCGACTGGGGTACAATGAAGCAAGAACTGAAAAGGAAATACCTTCCCACCTCATACTACCCAAGGCTTCTAGATCGTTGGAATAGGCTAACCCAAGGAAGCAAGACCGTTAAGGAGTATATCTCGACCTTCGATGATTTTCTGATTCGTTGTAACGGAGAAGAGACCACCACCCCTACGCAACTCCTGTCAATGTTCAGAGCCGGATTAAGAGAAGATCTTCGAAATGAACTTTTTGCTAGAGGAGTGAACACGTACGAGGCTGCCTGTAGTCTTGTGCTAGACTTAGAAGAATCAAGGAGCCACGCCCCTAGGACCCAAGACTCTAGACCTAACCCCTACAAGTCTTCCTCTAGCCAACCGTACAACAAACCCACTGGATCCTCAGGTAGTCGGCCTGCTCCTAACCAAACCCAACCTCGAACCGATTATAAAGGTAAAGCACCTGAACGAGACACCCAAAAACCCAATTCTGGAACCAAATGTTATAGATGTCATGGGTATGGGCACATTGCCTCACAGTGTTCCAGCCCCTATAAGGTCACCATAATTGAAGAAGTCGACGATGACGAGGAGGAACCCGATACTGACGTAGTTCATCATGTGGATGAAGAGGAAGATTCTTTTACGGAGGATGAACCCGTCACCCTGCAAGTCGTTAGGTGTGCGCTGTCCCAACCCAAGCCGAGTGATGATTGGAGAAGAACAGCCATTTTCCATACCTTTACCAAGATCGGGGATAAGAACTGTAAGGTTATTGTCGATAGTGGAAGCTGTATCAACGCTGTCTCATCAGCGATGATCTCTAAGCTCAACCTTAAGGCCACACCTCACCCAAACCCGTATAAGGTCGCTTGGATTAACTCAACTTCTATGGAAATTAAAGATAGGAGCCTTATACCACTCGAATTCAATGGATATCAGGAGAAAATTTGGTGTGATGTGTTGACTATGGATGTGGGTCAGATTATTCTTGGCCGCCCTTGGCTGTTTGACAATGATGTCCACATTTATGGGAGGACGAACACCTGCGTGTTCGAACACAACGGGAAGAAAATCAAGTTGATCCCCTCACAGCCCCGACCCGATAAAAGCGAAGCTAAGGTTATTCCACCTAAGCCTAACAAGAGCCTACACTTCTTAACTGCCAAAGAAGTGGACATTGAGATTCACCACGGAACACCCATGTACGCCCTGGTAGCTAGGGAAGTGGATGATGAACCTGAAGGGCAAGTACCTGAGAAAGTAAGACCCCTGTTAGAACAATTCGCTGATGTCTTCCCCGAGGAGTTACCGGACCAACTTCCTCCCCTCAGAGACATTCAACATGTCATAGACTTGGTTCCTGGAGCATCCCTGCCTAACCTCCCTCACTACCGGATGAATCCAACGGAGCACGCTGAGCTAAAAAGGCAAGTAGAGGAACTTCTACAACGAGGATTTATTAAAGAAAGCCTTAGCCCATGTGCCGTTCCTGCCCTCCTAACTCCCAAGAAAGACGGCTCCTGGAGGATGTGTGTTGATAGCCGCGCTATCAACAAGATTACCGTTAAGTATCGCTTTCCAATTCCCCGACTAGACGACATGCTTGATATGATGACTGGAGCAACGCTGTTCTCCAAAGTGGATCTTAAGAGTGGATATCATCAGATTAGGATTCGCCCAGGGGATGAATGGAAAACGGCATTCAAGACAAAAGATGGATTGTATGAATGGATGGTTATGCCGTTTGGTCTTAGTAACGCCCCTAGCACTTTCATGCGGATTATGACACAAGTCCTACGACCCTTCCTCGGAAAATTCGTAGTCGTTTACTTTGATGATATCCTAATCTATAGCAAGACTGTAGACCAACATTTGGGACACCTGAAACAAGTATGTGAGATCTTGAGAAAAGAGCAGTTATATGCGAACCCTCAGAAGTGTGTATTTCTCACTGATAGTGTCACCTTTCTTGGATTTATAATCTCATCTCGAGGAATCTCAGCCGACCCCGAGAAAGTTAGAGCGATCAACGAGTGGCCTGAACCAAAAACCATAAGAGATGTTCGGAGTTTTCATGGATTGGCCACATTCTATCGGAGGTTCATCAGGAATTTTAGTACCATCGTGGCACCCATAACTGACTGCCTCAAGAAAGGCGAATTTCATTGGACACCTGCTGCCACTAAAGCTTTCGAGGACATTAAAAGGAAAATGGTGGAAGCCCCTGTGATGCGTCTCCCGGACTTTTCTAAAGTATTCGAAGTAACCTGCGACGCGTCAGGGATCGGTATTGGAGGAGTTTTATCTCAAGAAGGACACCCCGTAGCGTATTTTAGCGAAAAGTTAAATGACATCCGTCAGCGGTATTCGACCTATGACAAGGAATTTTATGCGGTTATCCAGTCTCTTAGGTACTGGAGGCATTACTTACTGCCCCTAGAATTTGTGATCTTCTCCGATCATGAAGCCTTGAGATATATAAACTCGCAGAAGAAACTCAATGCCCGCCATGGCCGTTGGGTCGAGTTTTTGCAGGAGTACACATATACGATTAGACACAAAGCGGGAAGTGAAAATAAAGCTGCGGATGCCCTTAGTAGGAGACTGATGACCACCCAAGAGATGAGGAATGAAGTTATCGGATTTGAACGCCTTAAGGAAGACTATAAGGACTGCCCGGACTTTAAGGATACCTATTCCCTTTTGACCTCAGGATATGGGCACTCAACGGATGATTTTGTAGTAGAGAATGGGTACCTATTCAAGGCCCAGAAACTCTGCATTCCCCAAACCTCCCTTCGTGAGTATCTTGTTTGGGAATTACATGCAGGAGGTTTAGCAGGCCATTTCGGGCAGGCGAAAACTATTGCTGCGCTAGAAAACCGTTTTTACTGGCCTAGTCTCAAACGCGATGTTGGACGACTCTTAAAGCGATGTCACATTTGCCAACTAGCCAAACAGCGAAAACAGAACACAGGACTCTATTCCCCTCTACCTGTACCGAGTCGCCCTTGGCAAGATGTGAGTATGGACTTTGTCCTTGGATTACCCAAAACCTCTAGAAAGCATGATTCTGTCTTTGTGGTAGTAGATCGATTTTCTAAAATGGCGCATTTCCTCCCATGCTCCAAAACTTTCGATGCGTCCCGAATCGCTAAGCTTTATTTTGAGGAAATTGTTAGACTCCATGGCCTTCCTAAGACAATCGTGTCCGATAGGGATGTTAAGTTTACCAGTTATTTCTGGAAGACCCTTTGGCACAAAATGGGGACTAAGCTCCAATTTTCCACTGCTTTTCACCCCCAAACCGACGGCCAAACTGAGGTAGTTAATAGAAGTCTAGGCAATCTTCTAAGAACTTTGGTAGGAGAAAACCTTAGGGATTGGGACTCAAAACTTCCTATAGCCGAGTTTGCTTACAACAACTCTATCAATCGAACCACTGGCCTCAGCCCTGCAGAGATCGTGTATGGATATCAGCCGAGTCAGCCCATTGACCTAGTTCCCATGAGTCCTAGGACTAGAACATCTGAGTCTGCATTTGCATTTGCATCCCATTTGCATGAGTTACACAATGAAATTAAAAGAAAAATTGAACAAAGCAATACAGATTATAAAATTCATGCTGATAAGAAAAGGAGATTTAAAGAATTCAAGGTGGGAGATTTTGTGATGGTACGGATCCGCCCGGAGCGTTTTCCTCCTGGGTCCGTAAAGAAA
The DNA here is from genome assembly GCA_016618105.1 of Dendrobium huoshanense. Lineage (NCBI taxonomy): Eukaryota > Viridiplantae > Streptophyta > Magnoliopsida > Asparagales > Orchidaceae > Dendrobium > Dendrobium huoshanense. Next base: position 39,271,083 of record CM028343.1, on the reverse strand, counting down.
CTACATGCGAGAAGTGCCGGGCCTTTTAAAATACTTGCGAAGGTTAACGATAATGCTTATGTGCTAGAACTCCCGGAAGGGTTTAATATGAATCCCACTTTTAATATTGAGGATATAGTAGCCTTTGAGGGTCCTGATTTAAACCCCAACAATCCACTTCATAACGAGCCTTGTGTGACCCCACCTGGTGAGATCCCTAGCCTTCCTCCACTCCCCAATTTACCCCACTTACCTAGAGCGGAAAAGATTGAAACCATTCTGGATGATGAGATTATTTCCACAAAAGATGGAGGTCGCCAACGGTACTTGGTCCATTGGAAAGGAACTCCGGAGACAGAGGACACGTGGATCGATCGTGAGGAGCTACTGAGACTGGACCCGGACCTGCTGGAGTTATATGAGAGTTTTCGTAGCACACACTCGACGGGGTCGAGTTCTCTCCCACCCGGGGAGAATGATGAGGTCATCGATAGGAGATTTCGGCGCGCTTATCAGAGACGACCACGGAGATCGACGGCCGAGATTGCTAGCCTTTATTTTTGATCTCATTTGTATTTTTCAGTTTTCATTTTATGATTGTATTTTCGTAGTTTCCATTTTTACCCCTGAAGGGTAATAGTTGCTTGTGTAGCCCCAAGGGGCATTTTAGACTTTGCGCATTATTTTTCTGTTGGGCCTATTTATATGGCCGTTGTATCTTGTATTTGGATTATTGAATGATTGAATGAAATTTCGTTTTGTGTTCTCTTTGTGAGTGCCAACATGTGGATCTCTTTGTGAGTTCCATTAGAGATCTCTTAGTGAGTTCTCAAATTTGTTCCTTGTGATCATCTTCGTCTCCACGCACATCTCCCGTTTGCAATTCACCACCGTAGAGAGGAGCTAAATTTTCCGTGGCCATTCATTACTCTTGGAGCACAAGCCGCCGGCCACCCTAAGCCCACCGGCCCACCTCCTTGCCGCCGGCCACTCCCACCTCCTCCTCCATCTCTTTTTCCCCTTTCTTTTCCCCCACTAATCCATCATTGAAATTTGAAATTTTTCAAACTTCAATACTTGCCAAATTTGGAAATTCTAATTATGGAAAGTTTTGAATAAATCCGAAAATCAATTTACATGAAATTGGATTTATTTTCAAATCTTCCTAGTCATCAAATCCTATTTGGAAACCCCCTTTCCTCTCTCCACAATTCCCTCCCTATCTAGCCTTGCCGCCGGCCCCCTATGGGAGATCCCATTAATTGCTCAATTACTTCCCTAAATCCTATTTGAAATTCAAATTAGGATTGAATAATTTTCCCTCCACTCATCTTAAAACTGAAATAATTTCAGTTTTTATTTTCCCTAATCCCCTCTTCCTACCGCCGGCTCTCCCTTAATCCCTCCATATTTGAAATTTTCAATTAATGCTTTAATTACATTATTTGGAATTTCAAACCCCTAAATCCCTCCCTCCTAATTTCACAAAAGCTGAAAGAAAACTTCAGTTTTCTTTCTTGGCCGGCCCCCTCCCCTCCTTGCTCTACCGCCGGCTCCCTCTTTCTCCTAGCCAAGCCGCCACTCCACCCATCCGTTTGGAAGATCTCTCTTGTGGCGACCATCCGATTCCTATCCAAGGATGCATGGACGGACAAGAGTGGAATTATGGTTTTGAATACGACGACAACGGAAGGGTTGACATCCTCCATTCACAATTCTTTGACGTCGGATTTGATTTCGACGATACCGTCGAAGATTATCTAGCCCGCATCGTGCCGACGCTCATAGAATCAATTGACGAACACTTTTCCGTCTATACTTGGCGTATCGAAGGTCGATCGACCGTGCCTCCTCCACCTCCGAGATCTTCTTCCATGGCGACGTTCGTTGGCGCTTCCATCTTAGTGGCAACCTCCTTGCTCGCTTGGACAATCTTCCGCCGCTCAACTTAGTCTTCGTAGGAAGAGAGTGCTAACGGTCCCAAAGTGTGAACAACTTGGTATTAATCTTGGGAATCTTATTTACTAGCTTTGGTTTTACGTTTTCTTTTGCAATTGCTTAAAAGATTTGGCTCTCTTATTGTCGTTTCTTTGCCTAGCATTTTGAACACCATGATTTACTTATAATTGACTTAACTTTGATGCAAGATTGAGTAATTTGTAAAGCTGAAATTTATTTTTCTTTAACAATCATTGTGTAACTCGCTTTGCATCACATCAGAAGCAGTAGCCATTCACAGAAAGGGCAACAATGGAAATCTACATAGAGGGAGAGCAACGTCCTAGATCAAGACAACAATCAGCAGCAGGTGGCTATAGGGAGATACAATGCAGCAGCAAGAGTCTTCGGCTATGCTCTACACTGCCGGATTCTGTAGCAGCAAGGAAGCTGTGGCTTATGCTATATAGTAAGTAGCGGAGATAGAGGAGAAGAAGAGGACATGAGTTTATTTGGTAGAATGTCCAATTTTCAAAGACAATCGCAAATAGGCAATTACAAAGGGATTTGAATTAATACGAACCTAATTAAACTCCACTAATAGAGGAAAACCCTATAAATAAGATCAAACTAAACAATAATTCCGACTGGAATTAACTTAAACTTAATTTACATTTAAGTACTAACTTGCCCAAATAGTTTTAAATACAAATTTTGCACTTGCTATAATCTGGAATTTGATCCAATTGTCTAGCATTCAGAGCCTTGATCTCCTTTTGTACGATAATGTTTTATTGACGATTCAATCAAACATATGGACACTAGACAATATACCTTTTTTATCTCAATGCTGTAATTAGGCAATTACCTCCTTTGGCAATTCTCAGGAAGAAATTAGACTATTAAAATTTCAACGAACTCAATCTTTCTTATGTTTTAGTCAATCTGATGTCCAAATCATGATAAATACTTCTTCACATTAATCCTTCCCTTCCTGATTTGATCCTCAAATCACGGATCCCTCATTTAGGAGGTTTTCACTCTTGTAAAATCATTAACTTCTTGTGGGGGAAGACTGCCTTTCTAGATTTCAAATTTTACCACTTTGTGGTGTATAGCAATTGATGGTTTTGGAAGTTCTTAGAATATTTTAATTCATTGTGCTTGGATAGTATTCTTAAGTAGTTTTTTACAAATGTCCAGTCATACCTTGAGTGTACTATTTTGTTTGACTTGTTATGGTAATGCTTCTTCCCTTTTTTGATCTTGCTAAGGTAATGGTTTTTTTCACATCCATTTTTACTTGAATCAACAAGAGGGTGTCTCTCTTAATTAAGGTTATTCCACTTTTGACAGCTCTTGCTTTATTGCTCTTTTCAGATAGAGATAGGTTCACTTTGTCCATTTGAACTCATCATGGTGTTGTCCACCACAAGCATAGTTTTTTTCTTTTCTGTCTTCCATTTTTTTGGGGAATAGTTTAGGGTACGATTTCCAATATTTTTCTTTTCTGTTGCTAGGTTTAGACAATTGGCACAGAACTTCCTGAATCCATTGGTTTTGTTTGAGGAAGATCCAGTAGTTGTCTTTTCCTTCTTTCTTTGGAGGAAGAGGACCTCTATTTGGTTGTTTTTTAAGTCTTCTCCCCTTTGCTTTGGTTCTTTCCCTTTCACCTTCATCATCATGTTGTTCTTATTGAGATTGATGGTTTGGTTACAAGTAGAGTATATTTACAATTAGCAAATAAAACCCTATGTACTTCATTAAAGTTTGTACTATCTCTAAGATTTACTCTTAAAGTGGCTACTTAATAATGAAAATCCATAGTGTACTCTTACACGGGGCCTTGCTGCAAAGAGTTCCACTTTTTCCAATGATTGTCCGCATACTCTATTGGGTAGAATTCTCATCGTATAAATTGCTTGAACATCCTCTTTGTCACCTTCTGTAGGTCAATCATCTTTAGATGGGCATTCTACCATGCTAGGCCTAATGACTTAACTTCAATTGTGCAAAAATGACCTAATCATTGGTGTTATACCCTTTCAAGGTGACGTCTCTAAATATATGCATCTAGCTGTTTGACATCAGTTATCTCATCATATGTAGGGATCTCTACTTTCATGTTTTACTTTGAATGAACAAATCCTTCTTCATGATTAATAGCTATATCCCCATCCTCAATCTCTCCATTCATGTTTGTATCTAGCATGAAGGAGGAGAATGAGGAATATGAAGCTGAATAGTTGCAGCTATAGTTGTTTGCATCATCATCTATTCCATGGTTACTGCTCTATGAACATAGCGACTGATTCGTTAGATGTAGTGTAGAATCCTTGCTAGCCATTGCTTGATTTTCTTCTTCTTGCTCTTGTATCTTTCTTGGCTTGCAATGCATCTCCAAGAGAAGAAGCATCTCTACCTCTCCCTTTATTTTCTCTTTAAACCATGTATCAAGAAAATGATTCTCTGTTGCCAACTTGGTCTGTAGCCAACCTTTCAACATTATCATGTAAGCTCACAATGAGAGGCTAATATGGATTTGGGTAGATTCCAAGAATTTTTCAAGAGGTTCTCTTGTGATCCATCAATCAATTAATAGTACTTGAGGCAATGCTTTACGCTATATATAACTTCCCTTTGTTGTTTTTTTCTTTCTGCTTGTAGAAAACAAGTTTTCTCTCTATTTTAAAGTCTTCTTCTACTGGAAAGCAAAAGCCCACTGTTGGATTCTTCTTTTGAATTGTTGATGGCAATAATTAGCTATCTTCCTTTTCTGGACACTAAGCACTCACTGTTTTCAGCCCTAGACAGCAATCCGTTTCTTTTCACACTTCAATATTCTACAAAACAGGAAAATAACGGAGTGTTAGCAGCACACATAAATGGGGTAGTAGCAGCAACGGACAAAAAGGGAAATCAACAGTAGAGCAACCAACATAGAGGTAGATCAACAATAGAGGTCAAGACAACAATCAGCGGTTGATGGCAGTTAAGAGTTGTAGCGGTCATAGATGTCAATAGCACTACATTGTGCTCGTCATGGAATCTAGCACCACATTGGGATCCCCTGGGCACCCCTGTGCCATTTGTATGATGCATGCGAGGGGTGAAAATGGCACATGCGATTTACATCATGCATGAGCAATAATGTTTAGCATTAAGTCCTTGTATTGTGTATTATTTTAATTTTTATGATTTATGATTTATATTAAATATTGATATTAATTAGAATTTATTTATCATTTTATTTTATTTTGATTTGCATATTAGAGTACAATATCAAAACTAAAATCTTTGACGCTCCACTCATGCAAGCCACTCTAGGTTTCTTGCTGTCAATGCACTACTCTTAGTCTTGATCTCTTGCCTTTGTCTATTCGTAAATCATAGATCGATTGATTGCTTAAGCAAATTTATCATTGAGATAGAGAGCCATTAAGATGAGCTCGACATATTGCGGTTTGATCGATGATGACAGACCTAGGGTCATCCATGGCAACAGGATCTACTATGATAGGATTAGGATCGGTAATGATAGCTAGGATGGTGGCATCAGCAGTGACAGGCTCGTAGTGGCCTGTCTTAATTTATTTGGAATTCATTTAATTTTGATGAATTTGGAATTCACAAAAAATGATTCATTTGAGCTAATTCCAACTTACAAAAATACTTCACATCAAATTTTATTTCATACCCAACTCTTAAAAGATTCTGACTCATCTTTTTTTTTTTTTTTTTTCACTTAACGCCCCTAATTCTTACAACCAATCAACTCCTAAATGGCTGAACTATCCTTAATATTATTATAAGATAATCATCATGAAAAGAGAATATTAAAAAAAGTAATTCTTAACAAGTTTAAAACTCAAATACATAATATAATCTAGATAATCATCAAGCATGTGATGGAAGATATTTATCAATCTGATTGGCTCACAACTGACTACATCATAAGCTCAAGTTGGGTGGCTTGAGCTCATTTCTACTCATTTATACCTCTCTACTTCTAATCGGTTGCATAGTTTGTTACCAGTTTTGAATATGTGGACTTTGGCTTGATATTTTTGGATGCTTAAGTAGATAAAACTTAATCAGGACATGGCTAATATAGAGGAAATTTTAAGAAATGAAGTTTGAAATGGGCTTTAATTTCTGTATCTCCATTTTAAAATTGCTGCATATTCATATTGTATTGTCAAATTATAAGGGATGGATGTAGTCGTTTTTGTATGAAGCTGCTTGGTAACAACTTGATTAAATGTTTAGTTGTGCTCAGGTAAAAGTACACCTGTGTTGTTTGCTATTTATATTTTGCTATGGAATTTGTTTCTAAATTGAATTGATTTATTGGGCTTCATCAATATGTTTGAGCTTTTGTTGAACTATGGTCAATTATTTTAATTCCATGAATAGGAGGGAAGATAAACTTCTTGTTATAAAAATTTATACATGTTTCGAATACTGTGATTAGATAATACAGAAAGTACGAACTCATGCATTCATGATTTACCTTTCTTCTTCAACTGTTGACCTTGCAGCATTTCTCCCACTTCAAATTTTAACACAACTGTAACTAATATTCTCATTTGTTCGAATTCTTTGATTTAGGCTCTCTTTTTCCTTGGAAGATTTTTGTGCAACCATTAATTAGTAACACTGAAGATTGATGTCTGTGTGGTATTTTGATGCTGGTTTGGCAAATCCCCTTCTATCCTTTGTTCTTGAAGCATGCTTTGTGGCCAACCACCTTTCTATAATAAGGGGTTTAGATACTGTTTGAATATAATCATTCTTCCTGCTTGTCCCTTCCTTGAGGGAGGGAGGTAGGCCACCACAGTGATCCCCATGTAGAAGTTGAGGGGAGAAAGGAAATTATGAAATGCAACCCTAGACCAATACCACTCGTACTTATTATCGGCATTCCTCTCTCTTGGCTAGGACTTCAAAAACTTTGCCGTCGAACAAAGCTGTAATCCCATATATAACTTTATTAGTTTCTGCTGTTATAATCAAACAATTGGCGAGTAAGAGCATCTTTTTTCATTCCTTACTAAAGAGCTTATATAGCTCATGAATTCAAGTTTTCTTTTTAACTTTTGCAGAACTTTCTCCTTTTGTTTTTTGAGTTAGCATTTCTGTTGCAGGCGGTGCTTTCTTGTGTTTATTGAAAATTTAACCTTCTTTTAACCTATAAATTTGAGCTACATAGATACGTATAAATTAGATATTTCATGCATAGTAAGTTCGAATCAGTGTGATAATTCATTCAAGTTTGCAATGTGCAGCCCTTCAAATGTCTGTGCAGGAGAATATTAAAGATACGCCTGATCAGTCTGAGATGAGCAAGGTGCTAGAGGATCAGTCATTTGTTTCATCCATTCTCAATTCGGTATAGGTTTTATCTCAACTTATATTCGTTGATGTTTATTATTTTATAATAAATAATGTTTCATATCGTAATCAACTTTCTTTTGACAGCTTCCAGGTGTTGATCCAAATGACCCTTCTGTAAAGGATTTACTAGCATCTTTACAAAACCAAACAGAGGTTTGTTTGTCCCCCGTTTGTTGTTTGCAAGAAACGTCTGAGGTTGTGTTTCTTTCAATTTAATATTTTTATAAATTTATGTAGCTGTCTTGAGAGAACAAACCTTTTTTTTTTTTTCAATTTCTCTCCACCAGAATGCAAGTTTGAGCAATCATAGTGTAGGTGCCCACTCCTTGCTTATAGAAAATGTACTTCTATGTAGTTGCTATGATTTGGTTCGTAAGCTTTGTGAGTCTAGGTATTTATGGTTAACATATTTGATTGCCCAAACCTTCAATCTGGGCTTTGAATGCATCATTCTCACTATCCTTTGGCCTTCTTTTGAACAAAGTCTTGAGTGGTTTCATTAGCTTGCTCTTCTTTTTCTTCAGCGAGCCACATGTTACTTTCTAATGTGGATGCAAATATTTATGTTTGTAGACAAATTTTTAGTCTGTTCTCCCCATTTTGTATTTACATAGCTTATTCATTGCTTAAGAAGTTGTCTACTAAGTGTCTAAGGCTCTTTTCTTAGATTGGACTATTTTTATCACTAATAAATGTCATTGTAAGAATTCAGTTTTATGGTGATCAGTGGGTTCTCAAGTGTTGTGTAAATGTGGTGCCATATGCATCAAAACATTTTATGTTGCTTTATAGTCTGGTTTCTTTAATTTCTAAAATGATTTTCTGGTGCTTTATAGTCTAGTTTGTTAAATATCTAAAAAAAAAAAAGAAATATTTATAGAAAACACTGTCGTTGCCCGATTCCAAATCCTGGATGAGAAAAGTGGTGGGTTGCGTTAGATAGTCGATAGCGATCGTAAAATTTGTCAAATAATCATGACATGAATCATTTAATACATTGTGTTAATGCTAGGGCGTTCCCTAGAAGGGCCGCGTTGTATGACCTGAATACAATGACAAGTGAGCAAGGACTCCTGCACTGGCACCCGGGTGCAGTGTTAAATAGGCAAGCGTTCTCACATCATGGATGGATGTGGGCAAAGAAGTTGGTCCATGAAACTAAAATTATGATATAAATTTGGAATATAGGTTCCCTTACAGGCAAATTAATGGAATTACAAATAGCATGATCCGTAGGAAGATAAATATTCTTTGTATTCAGTAAACTAAATGGGTTGGAGATAAGACTAAGGAGATTGATAATTTAGGATTTAAACTATGGTATTCTGGTAGGAGTCGTACTAGAAATTGTGTACTTGTCATTATAGATAAGAGTTTAAAGGATAATGTTGTAAAAAGTAATAGAATTGGAGATAGCTAAGATTATTAATATAATAAGTGCTTATACTTCTCAAGTAGGTTTGTATATGTGTTTAAAATTAAAATTTTGGAATAATATAGAAGAATTAATACAAATGATACCTCTCGAAAAAAGAGTTTTTATTGGAGGAGATTTAAATGGATATGTTGGTAGAGAGGTAGATGATTTTAAAAGCATTCATGGTGGCTTTGACTTTGGAACAATTAATGAATGTGGTAAGATCATATTATATTTTTCTTTAGCTTATGATTTTGTAATTGTTATTACCTTTAAAAAAAAGATGAGCATCTCATCACTTATAAGATGATTATAGTAAAATTCATATTGATTATTTTCTTATAAGGAAAATAGATCAGTTAGATTGCAAAAATTGTAAAGTTATTATGAGTGAAAGTTTATGTATCAATCATCGCTTATTAGTTTTGGACTTTAAGATAAGAGGCATAATATTAAAAATAAAGTAAATCGTTGATCTAGGACTAGATGGGGGCATTTAAAAAATAATCAAGGTTTTAAAAGGCGAAATCGGGAATCGAGACGTTTTGGTTAGGCGAGGCGAGGCGTAAGCCTAAAAAATTATAAAAATAAAGCAATTTAAAATTATGAATAATAACAAAAATGTCAAAAAATAACAAAATATTACGTCAATTGTGAATTTGATGATTTGTTCTAAGATAATATTAGTATATTACTGTAAAAGAAGATTTAAAATAAACTCACTTAAAAATAAAACATCCCTTTTGGATCAAGACCCAATGCAGGCTAATCATCACTTTGATTTTCTTCAAAAGAATCTTCATAATTAATGTCAAAGTCATCCTCAAACTCTTCTTCACCTATAATTAATGTCAAAGGATCTTTCCTTCTTGTACCACTAGTCATGCTAATAATCGGACAGATTTTAACAATTATTTGTACTACCAATAATAAAACAACATGAATACAAAAATGTACCAGTCTGCCGGGGGTCCAAGGGGGTGCTGCCCCCTGGCGGAATTCGACCAGTACCGAGCATGTACCGCTTAGTATCGAGCATGTACCGCTCAGTACCGAGCATGTACCGCTCCGTACCGAGGATGTACCGCTCCGTACCGAGCATATACTGCTCGATACCGAGCGTGTACCTAGTGGTACCGAGCATGTACCGCTCAATACCGAGCATATACTTGCTCGGTACCGAGCGGTGCTTGCTCGATACCGAGCATGTACCTAGCAGTACCGAGCATGTACTGAGCAGTACCAAGCATGTACTGAGCGGTATCGAGCTTGTACCTGCTCGATACCGAGCATGTACTGAGCGGACGAATGAAAGAAAGCCGAATCAGGAGTTATTCAAGCTTTCTTTACTGCACCTCAAAGTCAAGGCCACAACACCGCTCACCTGCTCTTCCGACCTAACCGAGGCCTGAACATTTCCTGCACTCACAACTTCGGCTTCGTTTCCTGCTTTCGAAACCGTTATTGCTTTTGGATTCGTTTCCTGCGTCGTCTCCTTCTGACTTCGTCTCCTGCACTCACGACTTCGTCTCTTTCCCTCACGGCTTCGCCTCTAGTTCGCCTTTCAATTCTCACAGAAAGCCCTAATCCTATACGCGAATACACAAACATGAATTGGCTGCGTCGTATTTACATATATACCGAAGCAAACTTGTTTTCATGTTCACCTCATTCAATGTCTACTTATCAATGATCATCTTAAAAGACTCACTCATCTTTAGCATTTGAAAGATTAGCATAGATCTATTAAATTTAGGCAAGGCATTCATTTAGGTACATCCTAGTTATGTCGCTAGCTTGAGAGCTATGCAAGTCTGTATAACCTTACCACATTCAGCGCCTAGGCTAGCAGTCAATTTGCCTTTAATGACATGGTTGCAGGTTATTTGTAAACACTTGGCTGGCATAATTTTTTCATATTTGGCACATTCTTCTGTTTTGTTGATGTTCTCTCTTTATCTATATTTTATGAATGGAGAATCAATTCATTACCTTGTTCTCTTTGACGGATGGATGGTCCACAAACCAATCCACCTCTTGGAACCAGATGAACCAATTGAACCATCAAATCAGTCGGATCTGGTTCAAACTATATATTTTTTTTATATTCTACAGATTTTTCAAAGTAGTAAAATTTTGCACATGAATCCCCTAGTGTTATCCTGTAATCGTCTTCACCAACATTAGAGCCATTACCAGAGCTTCCTCATCTTTGTTGGAAATAATGAATGACATTTTATGGATCTAGATCAAAAGTGTCACTTCGAGACTCTTAACCTTGGAGTTTTGTTTCCTCAAAGTTAATGTTTGGTTCTTCATTGGCGGGTCTCAATACTTGGTTCTCTGTCGTCAAATATGTCATAGTCCTTGTCATATAAACTAATGTTTACTTGTTCATTGGTTGGTCTGAATTTTTGGACTTCAGTCCTTAAGGATATCATGATGCTCAACAATGTACACATGCACTCTACTTGATAGGAGCCTTCAAGGTTGATGCTTTGATTGATCATATATTTCTGCTTACTGACTATGCGTGTCATGTTAATTATAATTGAGTTCTCTTTCCTCAAAGTTGATATTTGCTTTTTCATTAACGGGTCTCAGTTGTTGGTCCTCAATCTTCATTGAAGTCATGGTCTTGAATTAAGTACTCATGCACTCTACTGGACAATGCTTTTAAGGTTGATGCTAATGATTGATCTCATGCTATGTTACACTGATACACCCATTTATGAAGGCGTGTTGTATCTGATACACTGATACACGGATACGCCTCCAATACGTGTCGGATATGCGAAAGTCGTATCCAATTAAAATACTATTTAATATCAAAAGGACACACGTATCCGATACGTGTGTCCGTTGAAAAACAAAAAGAAATAAAAAAAAGACGCATCGTATTTACTTCCGTGGCTGCGAGCAAGGTTCTCTCATTTCCGAGATGTGTTTGAGTCTCTTGATGATATGATAATATTTGAAATTACTAATATTTCACTTGATAAGCCTGAATTAGAAGCTATGATATTTATTGAAGCTGATATATAAGTTCAAAGACAAACCACTGAAGAAGCTAATCATATCATTCCTTCTATTGAATAGTTGAAACTTCATGTGCTAGACAATTTATGTTTATGCTTTTGTTGTTGTATTAGACATTTAATGCTTACTTATATTTTGATATTATAAGCTACAAGGCTACAAATAATGTTGTTGTCATTTTTTTTGTAATTTCAAATATTATGCTTTGATTGCTTTCTTATTTTTTATGTATGATTTATAAATTATAATATCGTGTCCGCGCCATACTCGTATCATGTATTTTTAAGAATCAACGTGTCCCGTATCCGTATCGTGTCGTATCTGTGTCGCCATATCCATATCGGTGCAACATAGATCTCATGCTTCTACTCATGAGCTATCCTTGCTATATTTTTATCTAATACTTCACGAGCTATCCTTATCATATTGTACATCCTTGAGTTTTTTTATCCTAAAAGTGTATAATCGTTTTTTTTTTTTTTTTTGACATTTTTCAATTTTTGGTCCTTTGTTTTGAAGGATGTCATGATCTTCAATCAAGTACCCATTCACTCTACTCGATAGAGATTGCAAGGTTGATGCTAATTATTGATCTTGTGCTTGTACTCATGAGCCATCCTTGCTAGATTTTTGTTCTAATACTCACAAGCTATCCTTGTCATATTAAAATCCTTGAGTTTACTTTTCCAATGTTGATGTTTCTTATTCATTGGCGGTTTTCAATTCTTGATCCAAATTCCTCAAGCATGTCAAGGTTTTCAATAAAGTACACATGCACTTGATTTTAATGATTAATCTCACATTTCTACTCGTGAGGTATCCTTGCCAGATTGTTGCTCTAAAACTCATGAGTTAATCTTGAAATATTAAGTATATTGTGTTTCTTTCCTCAAAGTTGATGCTTGTGGGTCTCAATTCTTGGTCCTTAGTCCTCACGGATGTCATGGTCTTCAAGAAAATACTTGCGCACTCTACTTGACAACACTTTTGTCAAGTTGATGTTGATGATTGATATCACACTTCAACTCATGAGCTATTCTTGTGATATTGCTATTCTCTATTTTATTAAAAGTGTGCTTTAGGATACTCTAAGAATTGCTTGGATGTGAAGCACAAGCTTGTAGCATAGTGTCTGTGTCATTCAGCTCCACCTTGTCATGTCATCGCACTATGTGCTCGTCTTTGGTTGAGTGAAATCATTATTTAGATTTTATTATCTGGTTCAACATCTGCCACAATAATTAGTCACGAAAGTTTTTTTACTAATTATTTCAAATAGTCCTTGAATCTTACCTATTGATTTTGTGTTCCCCCCACCAGAGCTAATCAATGTTAGGTGGTTCTTCTCTTCTTGCTCTCACTCGTTAGTTAAGTTATGTGCTTCTCATTTGGTTTTTTTTATACTGATGCTATTAGCTTCTTACTCATAAGTTTCTCTTCGAGAATGTTTCTCAATTTCTCATCTTCACTATCTCTCACTTTATGCTCTCTTCTTTTCGGTCTCTTATTTTTCACTGAATACTAGTAATTTTTCATCACTTATTATTTATATCTTTGATTTTTTTTTCTTCAGACAGTTGCAAATTATTGTTATTGAATGTATTATTATATTTGTTGAAATTTATTACCAAATGTGGTTTAAGTTTGGCTAATTAAAAGGGTATTACATGCAATAATATGGGTATTACATGCAATTATATGGGCTATAACATACAAGATTTGAATGCTTTAATTAGTAAAATTGTTATTTTACTTTGTTTAAAATTTTGAAATCTGATTGCTCTGATAGTGATTATATTATCTAGTTGCCTTGCAACACTAATGCAATACTAATACCCAACATCTATTATCCTACTACCTAGCATCACTATGACAGCATTGTGCCATGACCAGTGCATTGATCATGCACTTTTGCAGCATGTGATTATTATATTGCTTTGTTTTATTTATCTATTTATTTTTTTAAGTTTTAAATTAGTTAAATATTGAAATTTATTGATGGCACATGTGGTAATGTAATAGTATGGAGCTAGGTAAATTGTGTAAAACTGTAATTAGGATAGCTATATCCTGAAAATTAGAATGAGAATGAGGAGAGTAGAAATAAGAAAATGAATTTTATTATGGAATCCAGAGTTTACTACATAAAAAATAGAAGTTTTTGGCTACGGATTACCAAATAAATTGCTGTATATGAAAATTGTTATCTAGGGTAGATGAAAAGTTGTAATCCATGATTTAATATATTGTTATAGATAAAAAGGTGTTGGCAATGGATTCAAAATTATTTGAACTCTCCTTGCAAGGTCGATTGTGTATGTTGATAGTGACCAGCTTGTTAATTAGATTATCAGAACTCATTTTGGGTACAGCCTAGGTGAGGTTATATGCAGTGTGACAGTTTGTTGGAATATAAATTTATTCTGCCTACTCCATTTGCAATATTTTCTAAGATGAAATGTCAATCTAACTTGATTTGTTTAGTCTAATCATGGTGGATATGATTCTGCAGTGCTTATGGCAACTTGGTTATCACAGTACAATTTTAAAGATTTTTTCACTTGATAGTTTATTTCTCCTAAAAATCTTTTTATCCATATTTCTTTGTAAATTCGAAACGTCATTGCCTTGTATTCTTTAGTACTGTTTCTTGATATCACATATTGTTACTTCTCCATGTGACCAAGTTTTCCCATGCATAAATATGATAGCCAGTGGTGGATATTTGGTCTAATGCATCTCCAGCCCTGTCAACATCTTTGAATTTTTGATTTTATTGTTGGATGACTTTTTATTTAATAGATATTTTCTTAGTTCATCTTGGGATAACTTAGAATGTGGTTAATAGGTTACAGGTGATCTTGAATAATGTTGTTCATGTATTGGCTTATAGCACTAACATGGAATTTAATATTAGGATGGATGAGGTAGAAGTAGATGGGTTTGCCTATAAGATGTTATTTTCTACCTTTATACATGATCGTGCTTGTAGTGTTGATCTTAAATTTTTGTTGAGTTCATTGAAGTTTACACGGGCTTACAACCAAGCATTCATGTTTTTGAAGTTGATCAATAATATACTTTCTTTAGGAAATAATATGTGACACTTTCATATCAAGAAAATATTTTGGCAATTTTCGAGTCTTAAATCTCAAATTCTGTTACTAGAGATCATTTTGATGTGATTATCTCTTACTTGAAATCAATTATCAGTATAATATCATATAAATACCTAATCATAATTGCCTTTTTTAGATGAGTTCTTGATAAATATAGTATGATTAGCTTGTGTTTAAGTTTACCCATATTTTTCAACATATTTAGGGGTTTTTTAGTTTGAAGTATTTTGAGTAGTGTGAAAAGGTTTGAAGGAGTTTGAAATTTTAATTTTTTTATTGGATGGAGAAGAAATACAATGTAATTTATTGATGTATTTGAAATGCGCAATTTAGTTCATTACTTATGTATTAAAAAATCTTGCCAATTCAGATTATTTCCAAATACCTGGTCACCACTGCAAGCTATGGCTCATCCCTTTTTGTTGCCGGCTATCACTTTCCTCCTTTGTCAGTTGTCACCACTACTGTTGACCACTACTCACCGCCTACTGCCACTAGCAACCTCCCGCCGTTACTGGCTACGTCTCACTACCCTGTTTTGCGAACGGCCATTACCTGTTGTCAGCCACTCACGCTTGCTACCGCCGTTGTTGGCCTCCCCAAATGCCCTAGAAAAAAATACTCAAAGAAAATAAAAAAAGCAGGGGGTTTGTTTTATAACAATCTAAATACAAAAAATTAATCTTATGAATTTTTTTATAATTAATAAAGCATTATAAAGCATTTCAATTACAATGAATTTACTTTGCATTGCATTTAAAATACACTAGAAGTTTTAAATACTCACAGCCAAACACCGCTAAGAGATTTGCTGCACCAGACACAAGGGGATTCTTTAAGGCCATATAGAGTGTTTTTAAGTTTGCATACCTTATTAGCGTTTCTTTGATTTTTCAATCCATGTGGGATCTCAATGTATACTTCCTCTTCAAGATTCCTTTTAAGCAAAGCATTCCTTATGTTCAGTTGACATGTAGGTTAGTCCAAATTTTTATCGCTAGAGAGTAAAACTCAAATTGTGTTGAGTTTGGTAATATGAGATAATGTATCATGATAGTTAATACCATATGTTTGGGTGTGCCATTTTGTAATAAATCAGGTTTAAATTTATTCACTCTCATATACTGCATATTGACTATAAAAATTCATTTGCATCCAATCATTTTTTTCTTTGGGGAGTTTCAGATACTCCCCATGTATCATTCTTTTCTAAGTTATGGATTTCTTCAATTGTAGCTTTCTTCTATTTGAGGTTTGGAGAGCTTCATGAACATGGTTTGGAATCTAATTTTATCAAGGGAAGTGATAAAAATCATGGAATCTAAGTGAAAATCATTTGTCAGTCATGAAATTATCATAGATTGAGTGTTTGGTACATGACCCTACCCATTTTGTTAAGAAAATAGGACAATGGAGGTCAGTATTATCATTTATGGATTTGTTCTTACAAGTTTATACTTCATTGGTTCTTGAATCAGGTTCTGATTCTTGTTTGTGTTGTTGCCCCTTGATTTTTCTTCTCTCCTAGCATATGCATGAAGCTTTTTCTGTATAGGTTGGTTTATTTATAAGGTGATGAGAAGGTTTTCTAATCAAGTGAGGCTTTAGGTAGGTTGGTTGTATTTTGATAAGGTGATAAGGGAGTTTGTGATTCTAGTGAGGCTTCAGGAGGTTTGATGATGTGAAACAAGGATGCGATGGAGTTACTTTAAGAAATTAAAGAGAACAATTTAAACAAAATAATCCAAAATAAAATTGTCACTTATGGCAAAAGTTTGATCCTTGGAATTCGTGGTTTTTAACTTGCTTAGGCAAAGAAGAGCAAAGTCCGTTAACCAAACAATTTAAGAAAACACAAAGATCAATTGTAAAACTACGACGGTAAACAAGAATCTGCAATTTAATAATGAGAGCTTTCACCTTTGGAGCCCATACACTCAAGTAGTCTAGGCTTTAGCGGAAGAAGAGTCTCCACATTAGAACCGAGGTCACCCCGAGGAAGGAGCCTAAGATCGTCGTTCTTGGATAGGGGGCCGGAGTGGAGAGGATGGCGATCGTCCAAGGATGATCCAACGTCCCTTTGATCTTTGCTCGTCGATCACATCAACTAATGTGTATTGGATTCAGTCGATGTAATCTTCAATAGTGTCGTCAAAGTCGAAGCCCACGTCAAAGAACAGTGATTGGAGGATGTCAACTTGATCTCGATCGTCATGCACAAACCCAAAGTTCCATTCGGGTTCCACCATACATTCTTGCCGGGAGTTGATGGAGCATCCAAGAGAAGAGGGGAGGTGGAAGGGCTAGCCGTGAGCTAGGGAGAGATGGAGGGGTTCATCGGTTTGGGAAAAGCAGGGCGGGTGAGGCTATGGGGGAAGAAGCACAAAATCTGAAGTTTATTTCAGTTTTTTGAAATTGGTGGAGAGATTAATTTCAGTTTCAAAATCTGAAATTGAAATTAATTTAGGAGGGAAGGATTAAAGGGGTATTAAAAGAGAATTAATAGGGGAGAGAGAGGGAGGAGTGGCCGGCCATGTAGAGAGGGGAGAGGCTTGAGATTTAAGTAGGTGGGGACCACTAGTAATTAATTAAAATATGAATTTTTATTTCAGATTTTAATTGCCTCATGTAACTCCCTAATTTGAATAAAATTATGAGGAAATTTGAATTTCAAAAGATTGTTAACTCCCTTGATTAATTCCCTAATTTAATTTGACTTAATTAGACAAGTCATTAATGAGGGAAATTCAAAATTGGAGGGAGAGGGTGCCGGCGGTAGGGGCTCATGGTGGTCGACGGCAAGGGATCCTGCAGGGGGTCGACGGGCTGCTGGGTGGAGAGTTGGCCGGCGGGAGGAGCTTTGCAGGCCGGCGGCCTGGATGGTGATAGGTACCACTTGAGTATTTCAAGTGATTCCTATCGGATCTAAGCCAAATCGCAACTATTCCGCTGTTTTCTATGGGAAAACACCAAACACAAGAAACAGTGGAAAAATCTGAGAGGAATCGTAGGAAAAATAGGAAAAACAATAGCAAACGATTGAATTTCACTAATCAATGCAAAAGACAAGAAAGATACAAGTTTCCTTCGATTCGAGAGGAAGGAAAAACTCTCCAAATCTCTAGTCGTAGCCTAGAGCCCAAAAGAAAAAACCTAGATCTCCCAAATCACATTCAAAATCAAGATAATCCTAATTCCCCCCTCATCTCCCTAATTAAACATGAAAGGAGAGTTACAAAAGACCTAATTACCCCTTCTAATTCAAATTCTCCCCCCCACAATTTGAAATAGGTTTCAAGTGGGCCCCCTAGCTTGCCCCCCCCCCCCCCCCCCCGTTCGCCTGGCTTCCGCCGGGAATAAACCTGGACCGGTCTAGCCGGCTCAGGTGCCGGCCTAACAATACCCCCCTCCCAAAGTACCACCTTATCCTCAAGGTGGAAAGCAGGAAACTGCTCTGCAATCCTCTCCTGTGGCTCCCAGGTGGCCTCATAGCCTGGGAGGCCGCTCCATCTAATCTTCACTTCTTTTTCCCCCTTCTCATTGATGCGCACTCCTTCTACCGCTAGAGGCTCCAATGTCACTTCCATGTCCTCCTTCAATGTGCTGGGCAGCTCGGTGCTCACTGCATGCTCCCCCACCACTCTCCTCAACTGTGAGACATGAAAAACGTGGTGTATTCTGGCTGTTGGAGGGAGTCTCAATCTATAGGCCACCCCTCCAATTCTCTCATCCACCTCAAAAGGGCCAAAATATCTTGCTGCAAGCTTCTCATTTCTCCTTTGGGCCATAGTCCTCTGCCGGTATGGTCGGAGCTTCAAGTAGACTTTGTCTCCAACTGCAAACTGTATATCTCTCCTTTTGTCGTCCGCCTGCTTCTTCATAAGTTGCTGGGCTCTAAGTAAATGCCTCTTGAGCTCTTCCAACACCTGATCTCTCTCCTTCAAATGCTGATCCACTGCAGATACTGGAGTACTACTATGGTTGTAGTGTACCAAATGTGGGGGGTCCCTCCCATATAACACCTTAAAAGGTGTCATCTTGGTAGCCGAGTGAAAAGAAGTATTGTACCATTATTCTGCCCAAGCTAACCATTTGACCCAATGCTTTGGTGTTTCAGACACAAAACACCTCAAGTATGTCTCGAAGCTCCTATTCACCACCTCCGTCTGCCCGTCAGTCTGTGGATGGTAGGCTGTGCTCCTCTTCAATACTGTTCCCTGCATCCTAAATAGCTCCCTCCAGAAATGGCTCAGGAACACCTTGTCCCTATCAGAAATAATGGACTCTGGTACCCCATGCAGGCGGACTATCTCCCTCATAAAAGCTGCTGCTACAGACACTGCTGTGTACGGGTGTCTCAAGGGAATGAAATGAGCATATTTGCTCAGCCTGTCGACCACTACAAGTATAACTGTGTAGCCTTCTGATTTTGGGAGCCCATCAATGAAATCCATAGTAATCTCCTCCCAAACATTCTCTGGTAGGGCCAAAGGCTGTAGTAATCCCCCTGGTGCCATCGTCAGGTACTTGCTCCGCTGGCAGATATCACACTTCGCCACCATCTCCTCTACATCTTTCCTCATCCCCTTCCAGTACAATTCAGCAGCTAACCGGCTATAAGTTTTTTGCACTCCTGAATTTTCTCCTATGGCACTCCCATGAAACTCCTGTAGCAGCTGGGAAATGTGGATGGAAGACCTTGGAATTACACTCCTTGATAGTACAGTCTCTCTCCCACAACTGAGTAGCCTGGGTGGCTGTTCCCATCTGATAACACATCTTCTTTGATTTTCCGTAGCTCCTCATTCTGAATGCTCTCCTCTTTGATGACTCCCCAATCTATCAGTACTGGTACTGATACAGCAATCCCTTAGAGCTCCCCCATACAGTGTGATAAGGCATCCACTGCCTTATTCTCTAGTCCCGGTCGGTAGTGGATCTCAAAGTCATATCTCAGCAGCTTGGACAACCACCTCTGGTGCTCCTCTGTGACCATCCTCTGCTTTAACAAGTACTTCAGGCTTCTCTGATCAGTCCTGACAATAAAGTGTCTGCCCAATAAGTAAGGTCTCCACTTCTGGATGGCCAGTACAATAGCCATCAACTCTCTCTCGTAGACAGACTTCAGCCTAGCCCGGGACGACAGTACCTGACTAAAGTAAGCTATGGGCCTGTGATTCTGCATCAACACTGCTCCCAATCCATAGCCTGAAGCATCTGTCTCCACCACAAACATCTGGTTGAAGTCCGGCAGAGCAAGCACTGGCACTGTCGTCATGGCCTTCTTCAGCTTCTCAAAAGCCTCAGAAGGTGCTTCTCCCCATAAAAAGTTGTCCTTCTTCAACTGCTCTGTCAGTGGCCACGCTATGGTGCTGTATCCCCTCACGAACCTCCTGTAGTAGCCTGTCAATCCCAAGAATCCTCTGAGCCCCTTCAAGGTCTTGGGTTGAGGCCATGCCAGCATTGCCTTTATCTTGGACTGATCTGCAGCAACTCCCTCCTGGGATATCACATGCCCCAGGTACTCCACCCGTGCCTGAGCGAAGTCACACTTCTTGAAGTTGGCCTTCAGTTGATGCTCCCTCAGCACACCCAACACCACTCTCAGGTGCTCTAGGTGTTCCTCCTCAGTCCTGCTATAGATTAGAATGTCATCAAAAAATACCAACACAAACTTGCGGAGGTGTGGCTTGAAGATCCGGTTCATCAAGGCCTGGAATGTGACAGGTGCGTTGGTGAGGCCAAAAGGCATCACCAGAAACTCGTAGTGGCCCTCATGAGTCCTGAAGGTCGTCTTCTACACATCTTCCTTCCTCATCCTGATCTGGTGATAGCCTGACTTCAGATCGACCTTGGTGAACAAGGCTGCTCCATGTAGCTCATCCATCAACTCGTCAATCACAGGGATAGGAAACTTATCAGGCACAGTCTCCTTGTTGAGAGCTCTATAGTCTACACAGAACCTCCAACACCCATCCTTCTTTTTCACAAGCAGAACTGGACTAGAGAAAGGGCTCACACTAGGCTGAATGATCCCTCCTAGTATTTCTCCCACCAGCTTCTCAATCTCATCTTTCTGCACCTAAGGGTATCTGTAAGGCCTCACACTGATAGGAGATACTCCCTCTTGTAGGATAATCTGGTGCTCCTGCTCTCTGTCAGGTGGTAGTCCCACCGGAGGTTGGAACACATCCTCAAATTCCTGCATAAGAGGCTGAACCAACGTGGGAATGAGCTTTTCCTCCCCCTCCTGCTCCTCCAGGCTCTGCAGCTCCACCAGGAATCCTCCTCCTTCCTCATGGATGATTTTCGCCATTGATCTGAGTGACACTCCAGCTCTGGACAATCCTGGTTCCCCTTTTAGCTTCACCCTCTTCCCCTCTACAATCAGCTCCATCACCATGGTGCCCCAGTTCACCTTGGTTTCACCCAAGGTCTGTAGCCACTTCATGCCCAGAATGACATCTGTGCTACCCAACTTCAAGGGTACGAAGTCCTGTACCACCCTGATCTCCTGTAGCCTCATCTCCACCCCTTTGCAGATTCTGGTGCTGGACTCAATCTTTCCTGTCCCCATCATCACCCCATAACTGCCTGTCTCAGTAGGCTCCATCCCTAGCTCCTCCGCCACTTGGGTGGATATGAAATTGTGGGTTGGCCCACTGTCAATCAGGACCACTACCTCCCTCCCAAGGATCGTATGGCTAGGAGTAAATCCCAACACAGAATTGAGGGAGACCTTGGCTACCTCCAACTGGGGATCAATCTGCTCCTCATCAGAATCATCACACTCTTCAGGCGCCTCGTCTATATAGACGGTGAGAGCCCGAAGGGCGCGATCCTTGCAACTGTGCCCTGGAGCAAACTTCTCTTCACATCTGAAACAAAGGCCCTTGGCCCTCTTCTCCTGCATCTCTTCCTCAGTCAATTTCTTGAAGCTTCCAGCAGATCTGGTCACCCCGCTCTTCTCCTTTCCACTCTCCCTAGGGAAGCTAGGGCTTGGCCCTTTTGGAGCCAAGTAAGTGGTGGTTGTCCTGGTGGGCCCTCCTGAGTGCGTGTTCCTCCAAGTTCGGGCGTTGGTCTTCTGGTTTTCCACCAGCTGAGCTAACTCCATTGCCTCCCTCAGGTCTCTTGATCTCATGACCTTCACTGCATCTCTAATTTCTGGTTTGAGGCCCTTCATAAAATTTCCCCCCAAAGTACTATTTGAGAGTCCCTCCATGTATCCCACTAAACTCTCAAATTTCTTCCTGTATTCCTCCACTGTTCCCTCTTGAGTTAGGGCGTAGAACTGTTCTGATATCTTCCATGGACTGCTCCCCTTGAATCTCTCCCTGATAGCCTCCTTGAAGTCCCTCCAGGACCTCACCGGTTCCCACTTAGCCATGTACTTGAACCAGACAAATGCCGCCCCTTCCAAGCACATACTAGCAGCCATCAATCTCTCCTCCTCCATCAGGCCATTCACTGCAAAATACCTCTCCACCTTGTGGATGATCCACTCATCCACATTTCCCTCCTCGAATACTGGCATTTTCAGCTTCCTGACCCCGTGTCCACCCCGTATGCCCTATTCCCCCCATGGCCTCCTCTGTCCCTATGGGGTCTTCCCAAGTTCCTCTTTCTCCATATCGGGGCTCATCCTCCCTCCTTGGCCGCCGGTAGCCATCTTCCCCTCGTGCCCCGCCATGGTGGTTATAGATCCCCCACGGCCGGTCCAATGGGTCGGGCCTCCGACGTCGCCAATCATCTTCTCTTCCTTCCCGGAAGTCTCTCATTCTGTCATGTTCTTCTCGCCTGATGGACTCCCGAGGTGGCATCCTCCCGTTGCTGTCAAGCAGTTCCACCTCCTCTTCCTCTTATGGATTCACCTTCTCCTTACCCCTGCTCCCACTACCTTCTCCTCTTTCCTCCGCTGGCACCGCCCGTGTTTGTCCTTCCAACAACTTCTTCATCATCTCCTCCAAGGCCATGAATTTTCCTTCCACATTCTCGCTAAATGTGGCCATCTTCTCCTCCAGATCCGCCTTAAGTTGACCCATCTCGGTCTCCAAGACTTCTACCCGCTTAGATGCCATGGGAACCAACGAGATGCCTCCGGATCCACCAAAAATATGCGAAAAACTGCAGCGAAACAGTGGAAAAAACAGTCCTCCACCCCCCGGATCTCGCTCTGATACCAATTTGATAGGTACCACTTGAGTATTTCAAGTGATTCCTATCGGATCTAAGCCAAATCGCAACTATTCCGCTGTTTTCTATAGGAAAACAACCACCAAACACAAGAAACAGTGGAAAAATCTGAGGAATCGTAGGAAAAATAGGAAAAACAATAGCAAACGATTGAATTTCTCTAATCGATGCAAAAGACAAGAAAGATACAAGTTTCCTTCGATTCGAGAGGAAGGAAAAACTCTCCAAATCTCTAGTCGTAGCCTAGAGCCCAAAAGAAAAAACCTAGATCTCCCAAATCACATTCAAAATTAAGATAATCCTAATTCCCCCCTCATCTCCCTAATTAAACATGAAAGGAGAGTTACAAAAGACCTAATTACCCCTTCTAATTCAAATTCTCCCTCCCACAATTTGAAATTGGCTTTAAGTGGGCCCCCTAGCTTCCCCCCCCCCCCCCCCGTTCGCCTGGCTTTCGTCGGGAATAAACCTGGACCGGTCCAGCTGGCTCAGGTGCCGGCCTAACAGATGGCTCCAAGGGGAATCGGCGGCAACAAGAGGAGGGAAGGGAAGAGCTAAAATCTGAGGATTTTTCGTTGCTATGCTTCCACTCACCTCTTTATCTTCAAAATCGGATCTCAACACAATAAAATTGGACGAAATCTAGAACTCACAAAGAGATCTAGTTTCTCCGTCGAACTCACTAAGAGATTTAGGAGAAGTGCACTCACAAAGAGAACGATGAGTAAATTTCTTCATTCATCAAAACTAACTATTACATGAGAAAAGGGCCTTATAAATAGGCCTCAAAATGACAAAGAAGCAAAAGACTAAAATGCCCCTTGGGCTACAATAGCTACTAAATACCCATGAGGGCAAAAACGAAAAAACATAAAATAAAAATAAACTACTACATAAAATGATGAAAATACAGGTCATGATTGTGGTCGTCGATCTCCGGCATCTCCTGAAGGTACATGTGTCGAAATCGCTGCTGATGTCCCCATCATTCTCCCCAGGTGAGAGAAAACTCGACCCCGTCGAGTAGATATCTATGGAGCCCTCGTACAACTCTAGGAGATCTGGGTCTAGGCTCTGTAGCTCATCCCTGTCAATCCAAGTATCCTCTATCTCCGGTGTTCCTTCCCAATGAACTCGGTATCTTCGGCGCCCACCTTCCTTTGTGGAAATGACCTCATCGTCTAGTATTGTTTCGACCTTCTCCACTATAGGTGAGTAAGGTAAATTAGGGAGTGGAGCTGGGTTGGGGATCTCACCAGGTGGGGTCACACATAGCTGATTTAAGGAGTGGATTTTTGGGGTTAACACTCATGTCCTTCAAAGGCTACTAGGTCTTCTATATTAAATGTAGGATTGAAGTTAAAGCCTCAAGAGAGGTCCAGTACGTAGGCATTACTATTAACCTTTGAGATCATCTTAAATGGTTCGGTGTTTCGAGTATGCAGCTTCTTTACGGCGCCCGGAGAAAAGCTCTAGGCGGACCCGTACCATCACTAAGTTTCCAACTTTGAATTCTTTGGACCTTCTTTTGTTATCAGCAATAATTTTAAAATGGGTGTTACTTTGTTCAATTTTCTTTTTAATTTCATTGAGTAACTCCTTGAGGTGAAATGCAGATGCAAATGCAAAAGATCGGGTGTGTATGATGAATGACCAGACTCATGAGCTTACAAACAAAAACTTTAAGCATAGACAAAAATAGGAAGACAACAGACTACAAGACACACACATAACATACTAACTCACACGAACACATAGCTAGAAAAAAAAAAGGTGGACGAGTCACAAAAGAGGGGTTTTAAAGTGTGCGGTTTAAGGGAACTGGTGTAGGGGGAGGAATGAAGACACTCTTAGCTACCAGGGCACTTCTATAGGTGGTTTTAGTTATGGTCGATAGCAGTCTCCTAGTGGGGGTAGTGTCATCTAATAAATTCATCCAACTAGGATAGAAGTGGTCCTTATCCTGGTAGGACGAGGCTATAACTGGCAAAATGTATGAATCATGAATGACACACTCGGCCAAATATAAATCCAATTGAGCAGCTCTAAAGTTAGACTCTAATGAAACAAGAGGGGGCTCATTGCTCAAATCAGGCTCAAAAACTTTCAGACTCAAAATACTATCTTCCGAAAGAGACTCAGGTTTGGTTGCAACCCTAAGATCCATGTGTTCTGTTTCACTTAAATCAGGTGATAAATTCGATTGACTTACTTCCAACTCGAGATTACCTAAGTCGTCATCAGAATTATCCAGAATTAAATCAGAATTATCCAAAACTAAATCAGAACTATCCAAAATTGAATCAGCATTATCAGAATTATCCGGAGTCATCTCAGTAGGTGTTACAACTAAATCAGGATCTTCCAAATTTAAATTCAAAGTGTTCGAAGTCCAATTGGCTCCTTTCGAGATCACATTACTATCATCCAGGCATACGTTGTCCAAAGGCTTATCCTCGAGGAGACTAGGATCGGGGTGGGTTAAGGTGTCGATATTTAAAGGTTCTTGCTTTCTTAGCTCAGGGTTTAAGTCATTCAGGGAGTCTGATTCAATCTCTTTAGTTTCATCCTCAAAGAATTCTTCGTTATTAATGATATCATTAGCATCCACGAAATGGATGCACTCAGTCTTAGGTTCAGGGGACCTCTTCTTCTTAATGCCTTTCTTTATTAAACTTACACTCGTAGGGTCAGGGACTGGGGAGGCTAAAGGTTGACTGTGATTGCTAGAAGTGGGTCTCAGTGGGGAGTCATAAGAGGTTGATCTATCAGAATACCCAATAGAGGATCGGCCATTAAGGTTAGGTGAAGACCTACAGGGTGGGGCAGCAACCCTGATGTTATTAAATGAAGGTTGGTTTCGACTAGAGTGATGTCCATGGTTTGTCCCAACGAAAGAGGTTGGGTGATGCTCTAGACGACAGTCACTAGTAGGGGGTCGGTATTTCAAATTAAGTTCTCGTCTCATGTCTTTCCAAGTAAGGTACTCACCGCGAGACTCTCTATGATCTTCTAATCTTGCCCAAAATTGAAGAGCTCGACTTTTAAGGTGAGACTTAGCGATGCTAATCTAGTGGGACTCAAGGATATGACATGATTCAAAATAGTCATCTAGTTGTCTAACTCATTCCCTAAAGCAGTAAACGTCCAAAGAACCATCAAAGGTAGAATAAGGTGACTCTAAGTGAGGTCGTGGAGGCCTAGGCTCAGGTCTCGAGTGATAAGTTGAGTGGGGCATGTAATTAGAGTGGGGATCGTCAACGGGTTTCTCTGTCATAATTCTAGTCATATTGCCCACTAGGTTAACGATGTCATCTAAACTCTTTTGGAGTCTTATCGGGTCCATTGGGAAGCGTCAAGTGACACTCAACGACGATTGGGTGTAAGGGACGTCATTTAGACACTAAGTTAGGCTCACTTAGACTCACTACAAGGTGCAGAAAATGTTCGGACAGCAAGCTACAAAGGTGGTTTAAGAAATCTAGGCAGTTAGGAAGGTTGTAAAGTTAAGGACAGCACCTAAACTCGAAGAAAACAAGCTTCTAACGCCCCTAAACGGTGCAGTTTTTGAGTGGACAGCAAATTACAGCAAGGGGTGGAGTCACACTGGGTGATTAGGGTAGGATCTGAGGTGGAAACAGCACTTAAATGCTGTGGACAAGCTCTAAATGCCTCTAGATGGTGCAGTTTTTGAGTGGACAGCAATCTAACACCACTAGGAATAATAACCTAATTGTGTAGGGAGACTTCTGAGGTGTGGACAGCAATTAGGACTTCAATCAGAGACTCCCAACGACCTCTAAACACTGCAGGAATTAAAAGGCAGCAGCCAAACAAGTGTTTAGATTCCTTAAACAACGTCTAACAGCTGCAGGAACAGTGAGGACAGAAGTGTTAAATCAAGGTGTAGTTGCTCTAAACACTTAGGAACCTTACAAATAAAAGGCCAACACAAATACGCTAGCTAAAATGAACTAACTCAGCTAGATGCTTGCAGGAAATGCGAAAAAAACAGTAATGAAAACAGTGAAAAATTTCTATCTACGCAATGATATGCATGCAAGTTTAGAACTACAACGAGAAGCTAGACCCTAGGATGTTTTCTAAAGATGTCAAGCATGGTGACTATGCTCTGATACCAAAATATGATGTGAAACAAGCATGCGATGGAGTAACTTTAAGAAATTAAAGAGAGCAATTTAAACAAAATAATCCAAAATAAAATTGTCACTTATGGCAAAAGTTTGATCATTGGAATTCGTGGTTTTTAACTTGCTTAGGCAAAGAAGAGCAAAGTCCGTTAACCAAACAATTTAAGAAAACACAAAGATCAATTGTAAAACTACGACGGTAAACAAGAATCCGCAATTTAATAATGAGAGCTTTCACCTTTGGAGCCCATACGCTCAACTAGTCTAGGCTTTAGTGGAAGAAGAGTCTCCACATTAGAACCGAGGTCACCCCGAGGAAGAAGGAGCCTAAGATCGTCGTTCTTGGATAGGGGGCCGGAGTGGTGGAGGATGGCGGTCATCCAAGGATGATCCAACGTCCCTTTGATCTTTGCTCGTCGATCACATCAACTAATGTGTATTGGATACGGTCGATGTAATCTTCAATAGTGTCGTCAAAGTCAAAGCCCATGTCAAAGAACGGTGATTGGAGGATGTCAACTTGATCTCGATCGTCATGCACAAACCCAAAGTTCCATTTGGGTTCCGCCATACATTCTTGTCGGGAGTTGATGGAGCATCCAAGAGAAGAGGAGAGGTGGAAGGGCTAGCCGTGAGCTAGGGAGAGAGGGAGGGGTTCATCGGTTTGGGAAAAGCAGGGCGGGTGAGGCTATGGGGGAAGAAGCACAAAATCTGAAGTTTATTTCAGATTTTTGAAATTGGTGGAGAGATTAATTTCAGTTTCAAAATCTGAAATTGAAATTAATTTAGGAGGGAAGGATTAAAGGGGTATTAAAAGAGAATTTATAGGGGAGAGAGAGGGAGGAGTGGCCGGCCATGTAGAGAGGGGAGGCTTGAGATTTAAGTAGGTGGGGACCACTAGTAATTAATCAAAATCTGAATTTTTATTTCAGATTTTAATTGCCTCATGTAACTCCCTAATTTGAATAAAATTAGGAGGAAATTTGAATTTCAAAATATTGTAACTCCCCTTGATTAATTCCCTAATTTAATTTGACTTAATTAGACAAGTCATTAATGAGGGAAATTCAAAATTGGAGGAGGGAGAGAGGGGGCCGGCTGTAGGGGCTCATGGGTGGTCGGCGGCAAGGGATCTTGCAGGGGGTAGGCGGGCTGCTGGGTGGAGAGTTGGCTGGCAGGAAGAGCTTTGCAGGCCGGCGGCCTGGATGGCTCCAAGGGGAATCGGCGGCAACAAGAGGAGGGAAGGGAAGAGCTAAAATCTGAGGATTTTTCGTTCCTATGCTTCCACTCACCTCTTTATCTTCAAAATCGGATCTCAACACAATAAAATTGGACGAAATCTAGAACTCACAAAGAGATCTAGTTTCTCCGTCGAACTCACTAAGAGATCTAGGAGAAGTGCACTCACAAAGAGAACAAGGAGTAAATTTCTTCATTCATCAAAACTAGCTATTACATGAGAAAATGGCCTTATAAATAGACCTCAAAATGACAAAGAAGCAAAAGACTAAAATGCCCCTTAGGCTACAATAGCTACCAAATACCAATGAGGGCAAAAACGGAAAAACATAAAATAAAAATAAACTACTACATAAAATGATGAAAATACAGGTCATGATCGTGGTCGTCGATCTTCGGCATCTCCTGAAGATACATGTGTCGAAATCGCTGCTGATGTCCCCATCATTTAAAGAAGGGCAATGAGAAATGGCATTGAGAAATGTTCATTAACTGTAAGCTTGATAATAGTGGATGGTGGATGATCAAATAAATTCCAACATTAAAGTTCTTGTTCTTGAATTTTCTCTTGAATTTTAGGTTTAGATTAGTACGGTTGGTGATCATGGAAGGCTATGTCTAAGCAGTTATAAACTTATAATATTTCTAATGACCTGAGAATAGAATCTGTACCTTTTTTTATTCGGGGAGCATTAAATAAAGATATCCTTTTATTGATTTAAGGTTTAATTTTGTCTAATGTTGAATGAAAACCGAACAAACAAGGATTTTTGGAGGAAGTGAATAAATCATTTTGGTCTTGGAAAATGAATGAAAAAGGTTTTGAATAGGGGTTTGAAATTTAAGTACTCTTGAGGGGTATTCTATTAATGCGATATGCTGTTAGAACCAATGTTTAAAATTGCGTAGTTGGGTATTGAGGCGTTTTTCATTCGTGACCCAAATTTTTTATCACAAATAAAATAAGGCTTGACAACTAAATCCAAGGACTTCCTAACTTGCTTTGATACTAAATTTGATGCAATCAAAAATTTGTGAGGGACCCAAATTTTTTATCACAAAAGAAAAACACTTCCTATATAAAAGAAACTCACTAAAATACCCAAAAGGATACAAAATACGACAATTGAACCAAAACAACTTTATATTAGAAAATAAAATGACTTACAAACTTTTAAAATTATAACGACTTACAAACTTGACTCAATCACTTGATGACACCCTAAAGTTGCTTCACTTAGATACGAAAGATACAGATGGAATGATCACCATGGATGGAAGAAAGAGATTAGAAGCCAAGACGAAGGTTGGAAAGAGCTCGCAAGATTTTCATAGAACTATTTTGAAGAAGCACAACAAATCTGGAAGCCAGCAAGCTCGGGTCAGCAGCGGTTTTTCTAATGAAAGGGAACCAATTCAAAAGGGAGAGAAAAGGGTAGGGAATGTTTGGAAAAAGGGGGAAGAAGAAAAGTCAGGTTTTTTCTGACCAAAAATCATACATCATCGTAAGCCTCAGGCGTTTTGAGACTAAGCCCAAAATATTGTGTAAACATTTTTACATTCCATAAAAAACATTGAAGTGAAACTATCCCAATATAAGACAACATGAAAAAGACCAGGGAATCACTAAACTCATAAGCCATCACTAAAGAATACTTCAATTCCACATAAATGGGGTAAATTGGCCTCAAGGATCCAATAGATTAAGCTGTGGAATGCGCAAAGGCGAAATGCGCCCAAACGGCACAACAAATATTTTCTTTTTCAACAATCCTACTTTGTTGAAGACTGTTAGACAAATTTGCTTTTCTAGGACTGATTCAAAGTATTCCTTGACATTGTCAATTTTTAGGATTTGAATTTTGAACTGAAATTGGGTGTAGATCATTGTACTGGCATTTTTTTTTTCAGTTGGGATTTTTCTTTCATTAAGAACATCCAAATAACACAGGTATGATCATGGATGAAGGGAATAAATTATCTAACTCTAGAGACATTATCATAGATTAAAGCAAGACATTGAGAAGATTTGTAGATTTTAATGGGATAGGTACTAAGAATGTAATTAGCTAGTTGACAAATCTCACAATGAAAGTCTTTTAAATTTTGTTGGTGATTAGAGAAGGAATTAAGTTAAGAATAAAAGTGTTGATTCCTATTTTTAAGAATAAAGGTGACGCACAAGATTGTGTGAATTATAGAGGAATTAAGCTAATGTGTCATATTTTAAAACTATGGGAGTGAGTTATGGAGCATAGGTTGTGGCGAGATATTAATGTTTCTCAAAATCAATTTGGATTCGTGACGGGTAGGTCTACTATGGAAGCTATACATTTATTGAGAGGTTTGATGGAGAAGTATAGAGAGAATAAGGAGGATCTTCATATGATTTTTATTGATTTAGAGAAAGCATATGATAAAGGTCCAAGAGAAGTGCTATGGAGAGTTCTAGAAAAGAAATGGGTTAATAATGCTTATATTCAAGTCATTTATGATATGTATGCAAGATTTGTTACTTGTGTTCAAACACAAGGTGGTTTGACCAAATATTTTCCTATTTCAGTTGGATTACATCAAGGATGATCCTTAAGCCCATATCTTTTTTCTTTACTCATGAATTTTCTCACTAGACATTTGCAAGAGGTTGTACCCTGGTCTATGCTTTTTGCGGATGATATTCTTCTTGTTGATAAGACTAGAGAGGGAGTTGAAGGTAAACTTGAATTATGGAGGTCAACCTTAGAGTCTAAAGGTTTTTGTTTAAATAGATGTAAAACTAAACATATAGAGTGTAATTTTAGTAGTAATAGATCTAGTGGGAGGATTGTGACTTTGGGCAATCAAGTCATTAATAAGAGTACATGTTTTAGATATCTTAGTTCTATTGTTCAGAGTGATGGTGAAATAGATGAAAATATTATTAGTAGAATTCAAGTTGGATGTTTCAAGTGAGGAAATGCATCGGGCTTGTTGTGTGATGGAAAAGTCCCCTTCAAACTTAAGGGAAAATTATATAAGATAGTTGTGAGACCTATAATGTTTTATGGTGCAGAATGTTGGCCACTAAAAGAGAAGCATAATATTAAGTTAAGTGTTGCAGTGATGAGGATGCTCAGGTGGATAAGACGTGATATGAAATGAGCATATACGTGGAGAGGTTGGAGTAGCTACAGTGGAAGATTATACAAGAAAGTCGCCTTAGATGGTTTGGTCACATAAAACGGCGACCTTCCGGTGATCCGGTTAGGAAAGTAGATGTATTAGATTTGACTTATGTTAAGAAAGGTAAAGGTATACCTAAAAAGAATTGGTTATAAAATATTAGAAATGAGTAAATGACCTTTCGTTATTAGATCTAAATAAGAATTTGACTATTAATAGGACGTAATGGAGAAAAAAGATTCATGTAACCGAGCCCACATAGTGGGATAAAGGCTTGATGTTGTTATATTAGGGAAGGAATTAATTTATTAACTCAAGTAAAATTTGTGACCTAGTTGATAGTGCTGAAGTCATATATTACTATCATTACTTGAACTGTTTTTGGAATTTAGAGTGAGTGTTTTTGTAAACACACAGCTCATTTGTGCTTGTACCTGATTTGAGTTTTTATTCTTTAGAAGATAGAGTCTTGAACACTTTTCTGCACTGTTAATCTTTTTCCGGAGTTCAACACCAAAAGTGACAAAAGTTAAATGAATAATTAGCCACATTTTTTTTTTGTCTCAAATGAGTTTGTTAATTAATAAAAAATTGCAATCTAAGTTATACACTTGGCACAAGTGTCAAATCTTTCAAGAGAATGGAATAACCTATTCCTATCATTTTTGAAAGTGATCGGCTACAATCCTGACAATAATTTCAGTTCATGTGTTAGAATTGTTAAAGACATTTTTGTCTCCTCTCATATGTTCTAACGCTCACAAATCTACTAATTTTTTTCTTATTTGCAATGAGGGATTATGAGAATTTATCTTTCTAAGCAATCGAATTTAAGCTTCTATATAGAGAACGGATGGTTTTCTTTGATGTTAATATTTGGATTGCTAGAATAGGAAGGAGAGAGCTGTTGTTGGTTTTTCTTCAAAAATGTTAGCCGACCCCACGTAATGGGATAAAAACTTGATGTTGTTGTTGTTGTTGTTGTTTCATCAATGGATTTTTCTTATTTTGGATTTGTATTTTCTATTTTGAGGTTAATTTCTAGCATTGGAATTACAGACTTCATAACCACTAGCTTTTATGTGGAAGCTACCACCGTCTTTGTTTAAAATTGCGCAATGAGAGGCGCGTCTCAACACAATTTAGCCCCTTGAAGCCTCAAAGTCCACGCAATGAGTTCAGGATATGAGGCGTACGCCTCAAGTTTACTGAGGCATGCCTCAAGGCACTCCTCGCCTCACGGTTGAGAGGCGTCCGCCTCTAAAAATAAAAAAATAAAAAAAATAAAAAAAATAAAAAGCTAATGTACATGCTCGGTACCGCTCAGTACATGCTCGGTACCGCTAGATATATGCTCGGTACTGCTCGGTACATGCTCGGTATCACTCGATATCTTTCCATACAAACAACTTACGAACTTTAAAAAGTACTCTTCAAAACATGCAGGTTGAACTTCGTCAGGGGGCAGCGCCCCCTTGGTCCCCCGGCAGACTGGTATATTGTTGTATTGATGTTGTCTTATTATTGGGATATTTTGATTTCACTTCATATATTGTGCATTTTTATGTTTTATATATTATTTACTCATTAGTATATACAAATTTTATCATTTTATGTTTATGCAATTTTTTTTAGCCTCAAAATGCCTTGAGGCTTACGTCTCGCCTCACAAACTAAAAATGCCTCAATACCCGATTACGCAATTTTAAACATTGGACTTTTGCCTCTCTTTGATGAAAATTGGCTTTTGAATGTTGGTTGAAGGACTTATCGATTTAGAGAAGAGACTCCAAGTTGAAGTACCTGTCTGTCTTATACGGAATAGAACCCTAATTGTTCTTATAATAATGTTATTTGTGGGATGGTGTGAGTAATAGTTGTTGATGATAAGATAGTGAAAAATTAATTTGGACATTTTTGCATGGACAAGTAAATATATCCATAGCATGGACAAATAAATTATGTAGAAGATCATGAAGAAAAATAGGTAGATTAAAGGTAACATGGATATAACTCATTTATTTAAGATAGGTTTAAGGCTTTGTTTGGAGCGGCTTTTTCACTGATTCTTAAAGTAATTTTTTAATACAAAAATTAAAACTTTTCTGTCAAAAGCCGCTTTAAGATGTAGTAAGAAAGCTGTCCCAAACGAAGCCTAAGTCTCACTCAATAATGAGTATAAAGAAGTGGAGGATGATAAATTGTCTTCCCTTGTGATCAACTGTGGTGTTCCCTATTGAAGTTGTTGCTTCTTTGAGAATTTAAAAAGAGTACTGAGAAATCTGGGAAATTAAAATGATTAAAATTTGATCATCTCAAGTTCTATGTTGTATGAACTGGTCTCTTATGTTATCTAGCACATGCGTTATTCTAAGCCAAGTAAACTACCTATATTTAATGTTTGCATTTTGTTTTAGTAAAGAAAATTTGAAGTTTAGATATTTTTGATTGCTGAGAAAATGTTATAATGATTACACTGAGCTGACAACAAAGTTAGTAGAACCATGATTCAAGTTTCAAGGAAAAATCCCAAAATTGTTCTCAACTATTTCTATGTGGTCCATTTAGTCTCAGAACATCATATTTCTTTAATTTTATCGATTGGCAAAATTGATTCCAAATAGTCTCTCAGAAGGTAAATTGGAATCAAATTTGTATGATCGAAGGATTAAATTGATACCAATTTTATATCATACTTTTCATCTTTTATTTACTTAAGGACCAATTAGGATTAATTTTATATAGTCGCGAGATTATGTTGGAGAACTATGAAACTTCAGGATTAAATTAGTCACATTCAGGGATTATTTTGAACTTTTTCTCCTCAAGTTTCATTCTTAGATCAATATACGAGTCTTTAACAGCTTCCATCCTTGGAGAAATTATTCTGTGCGAACACCGGACTGTTCGAAGGCGAATGAATTATAGAGCGTCACGTCACCTGGTACACAGCGGGTACACAGCAAAAGGGTGATGTGGCGCACTCTAATTCGCCTCCGAACGACGTTCGTATCTGCACAATGATTGTTATTGATGAAAATGTTTTATTATAAATTTCTACTATTATAATAATAACTTGAAACTGAGCTTATTCGTCTTTCTGCAGCAAAAGAAGAACGAAGATAAATCTGAGAAAGAAGGTGAGAAGTAAATGGCCCTATGATGCTCTTGCCTGCTTTTTCTCCTTGGTGAGGTTGACCCACCTTAAAACTGGATATCTAACCTCTTTCATCCACACCGTCCATTAATTATTTTATTATTTTGATTTTATTTCATTATTCTTATAGAGTTGCTCTAATTCTCTCTTAATTCAATCTTTAATATAGAATGGAGAACTCGTAATCACCTAAATGCTTATTGATTAAGCGCTGCCATTGCTCTGTTTTGCAGGTCAGTAACGTATAAACTGCAAGAACTCAGATCAGCTCAGCAACTCGAACAGAAAACCTGCTGCTGATTATATCTTATGAAGAAGAAAAACCCCTTAGTTTTCAGCTTATAACTGATCCTTCAATGGATTTAAATCTTTTATATTTATTGGAATACTTGTTAGTAGTAAATCAGTTTCTCTGTGGCTGAAAAATTATGCTGATTTATGTTTTTTTTTTTTTTTTTTTTTCTGTGCCAATTTGGAAGAACGGATAATATTCTTATGAAGGAGCTTTTCAAGTAAAATACTAATCGAACAATGTCTCCTTGGTTATAACTTCTGAGAAGAATTTAATGGAGATGGTGATGAATATCTTATTCTTTATCTTATTTAAAGAACTAAGGCTTTGTTTGGAACGGTTTTTTATTGCTTCTTAAAGTATCTTTTTAATACAAAAATTTTAATTTTTGTACTAAAAAGTTGTTTTTAGAAACTGAAAGAAAAATTGTGGGATGATTTTTTATTGCTTCTGAAAGCAGCTTTTTAGTTTAAAAATTAAAATTTATGTACTAAAAAGTTGCTTTAAGAAAAAGTAAGAAAGTTGACCAAAACGAAGTCTTAAGGCTTCGTTTGGGACGGCTTTCTTACTGCTTCTTAAAGCAGTTTTTTAGTATAAATAATTTAATTTTTTAACTAAAAAGCTGCTTTAAGAAGCAGAAAGAAAGTCTTCCCAAACTAAGCCTAAGCCTTCGTTTGGGATGACTTGTTATTTTTCAAAGTAAATTTTTAGTATGAAAATTAAAATTTTTGTATTAAAAACCTGCTTTAAGAAGCAATAAGAAAGCTGTCTCAAATGAAGCGTAAGCGTTAAAATTTATAAATATGGTAATTTTTTTGTTGTGGAGGTAAATCCTAATTTTTATAATAAAAATAATTTTGGCCTTAACATTTCTCTACTGTTGCATGCATACCAGCTTAATTACATATATATACCATCTTAATTGTATATGCACTATATACTAGCTTAATTGAATGGATATTAAATGCAAATTGGTAATATTTTGGAATTAATAATGAGAAAAAAAAATATAAATGAGAGCTAAAGTTGGATCTGTAAACATTCATAACAATGAGATCAGATGGTTATTTGTTCCCCTTAAATGGATTATATTTTGGAGAGATTTACATACATACCATTTTATTTCATGTTATTTACATATCTAACATCTAAAATATTAATATTATATGTCTACCACCCATAAGAAAAAATTTCGATGTATAGAATGAAATATTAAAGTTTACAGGATGTTATGAATGGTAGAAATGAATTACATGAGTGATATATTTGATATTAAAGTTGTATATGGGTGGTAGACATGTAATATTAATGTTTTTAGTGGTAGACATGTAATATTAATGTTTTTAGTGTTAGATATATAAATTTGTTACAATCATATATTTATTTATAAAAATTATTAAATTATTTAATATATAATAACATGAGAGTCTTGTTCTTTTTTTATATTATATTATTTTTATTCATGTTTATAATTTTGAGTAATTCATTCAATTAAAATTTTATTTTAAGCTTAATAGTCTACTCAAGATAACACTTATTCAGTTAACTAACAAATTGTTGGATTGTGTTGTTCATTAATGAATTTTATAAAACTAATTTGATCTATTGAAAAGTTTTCTCCTACAATCACACTTCAAAGGTTTTTAATTAGGGGGAGGGGGCTGTCTGGCAACCTTATTTAAGCAGGATTTAGCTTAAATCCCGCCAAACAAGATTTGAAAATCCCATAAATCTCGCGGCGAGATAAATCTATCATTAACCTCTTTTAGTTGTAAATCCCGGATTTATTAAATTCGGGAGTTCAGTGGATTAATGTGAATTGGCCAAAGAGGCAAGTGAAAGGGGAGAACAATGATTACCTTCGTAGTGCGCAAGCTCCCTCATTTCTTTCGATCCGATGTTATTGAAAAAGGCGAAGAGGCTTCTACTCCGCCCGAAGAACATGAAGCCGAAGCAACAAATTAAGCTTGCCCGTATAAAGAAATTAGAGAGATTTTTACTATTCTCTTTTTTTGGTAGAATCTCACTTCTTAGTTAATCTTGTTTTTATTATTTTGATGTGGCCCACAAATAAATATGAATTCAAGCGCCAACTTTCTTAAGTGATTTTTTTTTTTTTTTTTTAAGCCAATGTCCACTATGTGGTGAGTGGAGA
Organism: Dendrobium huoshanense; assembly: GCA_016618105.1. NCBI lineage: Eukaryota > Viridiplantae > Streptophyta > Magnoliopsida > Asparagales > Orchidaceae > Dendrobium > Dendrobium huoshanense. The sequence continues at coordinate 39,233,845 of CM028343.1, read as the reverse complement.
TGGCTTCCATCATTAAATGATATATAAGTATATAATGGAAGGAAGTTTTGCCTCTTCTCCAAGGAAGATGGGCAAGCAAAGGAGAGTAGCAAGTTTACAAGAGATCAATCTCAAGAGCAACATGGTCTTCTTTTTTAGGTCTTAAGATACATATTTATAAGCATACTAAAATGGTCTTATTAACTATTATATTAGACATTATAATCACTTGGGCACAAAATAAATATCCTTTTTTGTCCATTAGTGATAGAGTTAAGTATGAAGAACTCATTCCATCCACTACTTGGTGTCATGAATTAAGCTTTAACATGAGAAAAAAGTATGTGGCAACTTATCAGAGATTAGATCATGACATTTAGGAGATTCATCAAGAGAAAGCAAACAATCTGCAATGGCATCAAGCGAACACCAAAAGACTGACAAAAAAGCCTTGAACTGACAGGATGATAGTGGACACCAAGAGGAAAGATACAATGGCCTAAAAAGCATAAATGATCTATTTGTGAGAGTTTTCATCTAAAAGATAGTTGTATATTAATGATATGTCATTAGTCCTTGAGCTGATAGATTGCTAGTGATAATATGAATTATAAATAATATGAGAGTCTTGTTCTTTTTTATATTATATTATTTTTATTCATGTTTATAATTTTGTGTAATTCATTCAATTAAAATTTTATTTTAAGCTTAATAGTCTACTCAAGATAATACTTATTCAGTTAACTAACAAATTGTTGGATTGTGTTGTTCATTAATGAATTTTATAAAACTAATTTGATCTATTGAAAAGTTTTCTCCTACAATCACACTTCAAAGGTTTTTAATTAGGGGGAGGGGGCTGTCTGGCAACCTTATTTAAGCAGGATTTAGCTTAAATCCCGCCAAACAAGATTTGAAAATCCCATAAATCTCGCGGCGAGATAAATCTATCATTAACCTCTTTTAGTTGTAAATCCCGGATTTATTAAATTCGGGAGTTCAGTGGATTAATGTGAATAGGCCAAAGAGGCAAGTGAAAGGGGAGAACAAAGATTACCTTCGTAGTGCGCAAGCTCCCTCATTTCTTTCGATCCGATGTTGTTGAAAAAGGCGAAGAGGCTTCTACTCCGCCCGAAGCACATGAAGCCGAAGCAACAAAGTTAAGCTTGCCCGTATAGAGTTGATCTATTTAAAAGTTACACCAATGAATTAAACTGTTAGATTAAATTCATGAGATTTATTCATAGATAAAATCTCTATATTTATTTTTCTAAAATTAGAGAGATTTTCACCGATTCTCTTTCTATGGTAGACTCTCATTTCTTAGTTAATCTTGTTTTTATTATTTTGATGTGGCCCACAAATAAATTTGAATTCAACGCAAACTTTCTTAAGTGATTTTTTTTTTTTTTTGGTAGCCTATGTCCATTATGTGGTGAGTGGGGATGGCTTCCATCATCAAATGATATATGAGTATATAATGGAAGGAAGTTTTGCCTCTTCTCCAAGGAAGATGGGCAAGCAAAGGAGAGTAGCAAATTTACAAGAGATCAATCTCAAGAGCAACATGATCTTCTTTTTTAGGTCTTAAGATATATATTTATAAGCATACTAAAATGATCTTATTAACTATTGTATTAGACATTATAATCACTTGGGCACAAAATAAATATCCTTTTTTGTCCATTAGTGATAGAGTTAAGTATGAAGAACTCATTCCATCCACTACTTGGTGTCATGAATAAAGCTTTAACATGAGAAAAAAGTATGTGTCAACTTATTAGAGATTAGATCATGACATTTAGGAGATTCATCAAGAGAAAGCAAACAATCTGCAATGGCATCAAGCGAACACCAAAAGACTGACAAAAAAGCCTTGAACTGACAGGATGAGTGGACACCAAGAGGAAAGGTACAATGGCCTAAAAAGCATAAATGATATATTGGTGAGAGTTTTCATCTAAAAGATAGTTGTATATTAATGATGTGTCATTAGTCCTTGAGTTGATAGGCTGATAGTGATTAACGAGTTATTGATCATTATGATAGTACAAGTGAGGTGATGATCTCAAGATCTAGTCGGAGGCCACAACTCTTAATTGACTTGGCTTGAGGCGGTGATTTTTTTATACTAGCTAGCTAATCGAGGACAATTATCAATGAGAATTGTTGCCTTGGAGCTGACGATCCGCTAATGACTATTCAAATATGAGCTAATAAGTTAGTATAGTTTGGTGGACCTTCTCGAGATTGACTCCTAAAGGGCATCAACTAATCGTACCAAATGTATAATCAAAACATATAGTAAAAAAAAAAAAAAAGACATTAAAGACAACATATTTACCTAAAAAACTATTTTTAGCCTAATTTTAATGGAAGAGTGCCTCACTATTAAACAAAATTTATAAAATCAATCACTCTAAAGAAGTAGGAACTTTTCAAATCCTCAGCTAATAATTTAGTAAAGACACTACCTATATTTAATTCCAATAAGTCGTTACATCAAAAATTGATCCCATTTTGAAGATTATTAACTCTTCGAGCCCATTTTTTATAAGATTAGCACATAATTGAAAATAGATGATTTCATGGCTAAATAAATATAAACATGTTTAAGTATCTACTTATATAATCATACTAGAAGTTAAGAGAAAGAAAATAAAGTAATACTTGAATTTAAGGAGAAAGATGAAGAAAATGAGGCACTTCAGGCAAGTTTTGTTGAAAAATAAGAATGTAATACAAGAATTTAAGGAGAACGATGAAGAAAATGAGGTAGGGCTTGAGGCAAGTTTTATGATATTAAAAATATCTTGTTACTATGATCATGGAGTATACTTAAGATTTTTTGGAATCTTTTTCTCCAAATATGATATTTTATTAATTAATCATTTTCTATTCTTCCGTTACTTAACGAAATGTAAAAACATTCTACTATTATATCAATGGTTGGTTAGTTGAGCCAGCATTTTCCACCGATTTGATACTGGACTGGTTTGTCATGAGGACCGAACTGGCCATAACACAACGGTTGAACTAGTCAAACCTATCAGTTTGATCCCGTTTTCAAAACCATGGTGATCATTGATATAGGTGACTCAATTTTGTCAAGCATCATAAATTTTTCTATTTTCTTATGAGTTTTTTGTAATATTATTTTGTTTATTGGACATTTTCATAAATAGCAATCAAATTCATCTTGTTTATATATTTAACACCTAAAAGTTAATGTATATTGTCATAACACTTAAAATTTTAAATAACATAAAAAATAATAAAACACGACATAACTTTATTGTCATTTCTTTGTTTTTGGCTAAATTTCATCACCATGCATCACAACTTTCTCTATGTCGTTGAGGGTTTCGTTAAGAAGATAACAGAGTGTTATATTATATAAATGATAAATTTTAAGTGTTAAATATATAAATTGGACAGTTTAGAGTACTATGAATTTGAATCCACTTTTATCTATTTTAGGCATTAAATATATAAGTTACCAATTTTATTTTTTATAATCATTGAATTCAATATCACTTCATTGATAGTGATCTATAATATGAGAATTGCACGCATAAAAATCAAATTTCATCAATTGTTATGATAATTTATTAATTTATCAAGCATTCAAAAAATTTAAAAGTGCTTGCACACCATATTAAATACCCTTTTAAAAGTTTATTTTTACCCATATATTTTATCAATCAAAACTATTCAAATATATGCAATATATTATCAACAACTCATATTTAAGTCCTTAATATTTTTGGTACTTTAAAATCACAATTATTTTCTCATATAATAAAAGACATTCATCCATAATTATCACAATTCTGCCGAATAATAACCGACATGTTTCTTTAATCGATGATATGCTATTTTCTTTTTTAAAGATAAAAAAATTATATATATATATATATATATATATATATATATATATATATATATATATATATATATATATATATATATATATATATATATATATATATATATATATATATTATATAATATAAAAGTTGCATTATCTCATGAATTTTTAGTTAGTCTACTACAAAATTAAAATACACCAAAAATATTTCTTTTAATTTGTAATAGCTAAAGCAAAGGAGATCGAATGAAATTTATAAAATATGATCAATCTATTGTAAAAAAAATGGTTGGGCCTATGCATAAGCAGTGGAGTTTAAAAGGACATAAATAATGTTAATTATAAGGATAATTAATAGATTATAACAATATCTAACTTCAAAATATAGGCTTATTAAACCAAACTATTTTAAGTTTGAGGGAGTATGAACCAAAAAGGACAAAAACACTTTAGGAATATATGATAATGGATGTTTCTGTTGTTCTATGTATAAATGTTCTCTTTGATAATCTTTGATGACCATAATACAAATGCATATCTTTTGATATTTTACATAGAAAGATCATCATATTATGATGTAAATCAAATTTTTTTGGGGTTGTAAAGAAATTTAGGTGAAATGGATGATATGAATATGGATGTTTTTGTTGTTCTATGTATAAAGTTTTCTTTGATAATTATATTCAATATGTATATATTTTAATGCTTTACAAAGAAAGATCATCACATTATGATGATGTATATGATTTTATTTGTTTTGTAAATTAAACACTCGCATATATGTTTTCAGGTATTTCATAGGTGATTGGTAGAACCTAACATGTGAGTTTGCACCTCGCGAACATCAGCAATGAAGATTTGCCTAATCATTAACCTCAACTTAATAAAATAGCAAGAAAGGAGTGACCTTTCAAAGAGGCACCAAGGGTTCACATAGGCTACTAAAAATGGGACTCGCTCTCCTAGCTAGAAGCACACCCTCTAAGCCACACGGTTGTCACCTTGAGTAGAGAACCACCAAAGAAGTCCATTATCCTTGCTATAGGGAAGGATCCTTATGTAAAGATTCAAGCTCACCACATCACACTCGATTGACCACGGAGTCCACTATGCCATCAATTTAAGCAGACTCAACCTCTACATCAAAGTAGTCTAGAGGCTCCATTCAAGAGGTTGTTAGGGTCTCCAATTGACCCATCAACAACAGTCCTCTCAGTCCAACCCTCATCAGCAAACTCATTTATGTCAGCTAACCCATGAGTATTCGGTACAAGAGGATTTGCCTCGAGGCTACAAAGTTAAACAAAAAAGACGCAACACATGTCGTGCAAACCCATCCTAACACAAATTGTAGCTAGATACCCTAGAGCAATTTTTTTGCTTCTAAATTAATCTATGTCAATCTCACCCAACACAATTCCAAAGCTTCTTCACTTGTTGCTTGTCCCACTTACATTGTTGATTAAAAACATCATATCGGCCATTATTTATTCAGATTTTATTTGGGATAACCTTATTCCTACTTTTTAAAACAGTTTTTTAATACAAATTTTTTCTAAGTTGTTTTATAAAACAGTAAGAAAATTTTCCCAAGTAAAACCTAAACGGATCAAAATCATCCAAATTGAAATCTTGGCAGCTACATATTGCCTGCAATTAGCACACATCTAAATAGTTCTCATCTTAAACTTGTAAGTTAAACAAACCAACAAACTCTTTTATTAAGCATCACATTCAAATGCAGCAGTAATACTGCCCATCTTTATCTACTTTCAAAAGAATAAGTCAACCATACCATCACTCTCCACTAAGCTTCCATCGAAATTTACTTTACAAGAATCAGGAAACTGTAAACCAGCTTGCTCGCAATCTAGCTTTGTAATATGTGGGCAGGACCTCAGATCCAAGTAATCTAATGATTTACAGGACTCCAATAAGATGTTCATGGCTGCCACTGTGATCCTTGGCAAGTTGGTGACCTTCAAAACCTTCAAATCTGATTCAAAATCTCCACATATTAGTCCCTCAAAGGCTGAATCTGTTATGTTATCGCAGGATCCAATATCAAGAGCCATAAGATATCTACAGTTTGAAAATATCCAGTTTACTGTCAAATCTGTGATGTTAGAGCACCAGCTCATCCCCAAGATCCTCAGGCTTTGATAGCAGGATAGAGCTAAGGACTTCACTGATTCATCAGAAATGTAACGGCATCCACAGATCACTAATGTCTCCAAATTATGGCAGGAGTTGGCCAAAGATAGAATGGATTTGTCGCCTACGTTACAGCAGTCTAAAAGCTTCAAGACCTTGAGAGAAGAGGAGCAGACCTCTGCAACTCTTGAGATCCCAGCATCTCCAACCTTGCCACACCTGCTGACATCTAGGCACTTAATCCGGCGGCAGCCGTGAACCAGGCGAATGATGCCGGAGTCGGTTATCTTGAAACAAGAAGCTAATCCGAGCTCTTCGAGATGAGAACAGTTTTGAGAGAGAGACTGAAACAAGTCATCTGTGATGGATCTGCAGCCCTCAAGCTTTAAGCTTCTTAGATCGTGGCATCCCTTTGCAATGGCTACCAATCCAGTATCAGTCAGTTTTTTGCAGTTGGAAACATCCAAGGACTGAAGGTTTGTAAGAACCTTGCCAAGTGTTATCATTCCAGCATCAGTAATACCTATGGCACAGTAATGTTGTTGCAAGGGCAGGGTTTATGTTAAACAACAATATATTCTTTCGAATTAAAGATAGTATAAGCATAATGTTAAGAGAAAAAACCGGCATCAAGATAACAAAGTATTTAAGGTCTATCATAGAAGAAGAAGGACGCAAATCTTTCAAAAATTGAGAGCACTACAATAACCGGCCGGCTACAGCAACTCTTGGTCGGTCCCAAACTCATTGCATGTTCTTTTATTTTACTTGAATTAAACCAGCTGGTCTAATTGTTTATTAAACCTAAAATCAGTTTATGTAAACACTACAAATAGACCCTAAATGCTGTACTTGAACTCAGGAAATAAGATTTATGGTTTCTCTTCCTTAAGGAGTCCACGCCTACTCAAAAGGTGTCTTCCCCTTCTTGAAGCATAACAAATGGTGCTCTTGTTACACTAACTTCATGCCTCCCAACATTTTCATTTCACTGTTCTCATATCTACGAAGATCTTTCCTCACCCCGGCCCATATTCCATGGGTTTTCAGCACCAGCAGCCACCTCAGCTCTTGCCGGTCCTTCACTCTTATTCATCTTCATCAAATTGTGGTCATCAGGGCTTTCAACTGTCGCCTCCCATGCAATTCAGCTGCTGTTATCTCAGCTGCCAGCTGCAGTTTGTTGGCTTCCAGCTCCTTCCACTACCTTTTTTACTTGCAAACTTTGAGATTCTTGCTAGAATCCTCAAGATTCCCGTCACTTCTTCCCACCGGATAGGCTCCCTTCAACCAACACGTTCCAGCCACAGCTTTTAACGTTCAGCCAATACATTCCAGCAATGGTCTTACCAACCTACAACATTTTGAACATCAGGTAGCAGTTCAAGACCAGCGGGTCCTCAGACAGCCCAAACAGCAATAAATTCGACCAGTTTTGTCCCACCTCTTCCTTCTCAAGACTACATCAGGTACCGGTTCTTGTAATCAAGATGGACCCCATCTTCTTCCGCTTTCGGCAGCCCTCACAGCCCTCTCAACATGAAAAATGCAGATTTGGCACAAGCTCTCCGAATAATGCAAACCATTAAAGCATTACAATTCTCCGAAATTCAAAAATCTCTACAAGTCAATGTTCAATTTGCCTCCATTGGCTCATCACTTCAACAATTTCATGCTTTCATTCATTCTATTGACAAGAAATTTGATAGTTTGTGCATTGACCGACCACCTCCTCCACTCTATCAACATCCTTCCTCTTCCGCTAGCATCCTTGGTTCCACTGATCGAATCCCTTATCCACAACCACCACCGTCTCCTACAAGTATCTCTTTTGTTAAATCAATGAAAATTAGACTTCCTCGCTTTCATGAATTTGATGACAAAAACATGAACCTTTAAAGCACAGGAAAACTTCAATTTTCACAACACTCCTAATTATCATCATGTTAGCAAAGCTTCCCTTCATCTTGAAGGACCTATAGCTACTTGGCACCAAGGGTTACGCATTAAAGCTCTTTTTGCTTTTTTTCCATCTCTCAACCTTGAGAAGCAAATTATTTTTCATGGCGATGGGAGTAACAATATATTCTTTTGAACTCAAAGATAGTACAACAACAACATCAATAATGAGTGAACAATTCAAAAAATCAACGTCAAGATAATAAAATATTTAAAGTCTATCATAGAAGAAGAAGAAAGTAAATCTTCCAAAGATTGAGAGTACTACATCAAATAGCCAGCTACAATGACTCGTTGTTCAATTTATTTCAGCATTAAATCGGTCCTAAACCAAATGTATTTTCTTTTATTTTACTTGTATTGAACCAACTGGTCTAAACCTTTATTAAACCTAAATTGATTTATGTAAACACTATAAATAGACCTCGAATGCTGTAATTGAATTCAGGAAATAAGATTTCTAGTTTCTCCATTTCTAGTCTCTCTTCTTTCCCTTCTTTCTTAAGGAGTCCACAACTAATCAAAATGTGTCTTCCCTTCTTAAGGAGTTCACAACAAATCATTCACTAGTAACGAGCTAGAAGTGCTGAACTTTGCTAACCCACTTCATTTAGGGGTTGTTTGGTTGCTTGAAAAATGGAATGCAATGTAAAAAGATTGCAATGTATTTGAAATACTTTGGAGTTATTTGGTTGATTGTAAATTAAATGTAGGATTTTCTTTTTTTTTTCTTTGTTTGGCTTAAAGTAAAATGAATCCAGTGGTGGTTAGCGGTGGCCGACAGGGGCGGGGGTTGTTAGCAGGGAATTGGCAGCGGCGGGGTGGCCGACAGGTGACAGGCGGCGGTAGGGTGGGGGTGGCTGGCGGTGGCGGCGGAGGTGGCAATGGCGGTGAGTTTCCACTGTATTTGAAAATCTCCTAAATCTAAGGAATTCCAAATACACTGGATTTGAACTAGATGATGAATCCCTTTTACTTCAAAATTTTACTTTGTGTTCCTTTCACTTCAAATCAAACACCAATATTTTCAAAACCCTTGCATTTGAATACATAACACTCCTAATGCAGTAAACCAAACAACCCATTAGATTACTTCCAACGTTGTCCTTGTGGCTATATAGTATGTCTCAACAGCTATTCTTGCTACCCGCTAGTTGATCTTCTTGTTTTTTGTTATTTGGAGGCATTGGCTGTTGTTTTTTACAAGGCAATTTGTTGCTTCATCACTTTTGTGATAACAGTTTGGAAGGCTACAAAGGACTAGTCACCTATTATACTTACTATACAAACCCTTCTATTTCCTAATTTATAATTTTTTTCCTTAAGATGTATTCATACGAACCATCAAAGTGACTGTGGGGTTCCCATGTCATATCCCAACAACCTGCATTTTTTTCTGCATATGTAATGGGTTGTTCTTTTCCAACACTCGACGTTGGCATGGCAATGCAACAAAAAGACGAATTGTGTTAATGAATGTTCAAGAAGGTTGAAGAAATATTTTTTTAAGCTTCTAGACTGAAATAGGATTTAACAAATAATACATCAAGCCCTAATGTTGTCAATTTGTATCCACACTACCTAGCACGTCACCATCAAAACATAAAGATCATACACACTCTGATCCATAAATTTTTTTTTTTTTACTTTCACAAAGAACAACAAACAAGATTGATCCCCGGCCTACCTGCTAAGGAGACATTAGTTGAATTTAAGTACTGAATTTTATCCATTGAATTAGTAAACAATATGAATAGAAAATCAAATATAAGTAGTTCTGCCTAAATTAAAATAGTGCCACTACCGTCCATCATCCACGTTGATATCCCGTTAGGTTAGCAACTGGGTTAGCCCCGTGGTTTTTTACTTTTCCACATAAAAAATATTGTGTTCTTTGTTGTGAGCTGGATATCCGTGCAACGCTAAGACGTAGAATTATAACTCTATCGCCGCGTATATTCTAGCCCGCAACAATCATAAATTTGAAATTACATATGGTAAGAAGCATATTGCAGTTATAAACTTCTTGGTACCATAACCTGCCCAAAACCTTCCAAGAGGAACTTTGCCCTTCTAAATTAACACAAGTTCATGCTCTCATGGGTGGAACCAAGAAGAGCACAGGATGAATAATTGCCCACCTTAAATTTTTTTTTTTCTTAGAAGAATAAGCATTTTAAGATGAAGGGACAGAATATGAAAAAATAAGTAAAACGTTGTTCTAAGATTAGATGGGGGCATTTAAAGAACACTAACAAAAATATTTTTGAGAGTAAGATTCGAGATCTTAAGATTTTTTTCTGTGCATGAGGAAGCGAATGTTATGTGGAAAAATATAGATAATAATATTAAGAATGTTACAAAGGATGTGCTTGGAGTTTTAAAAGGAAAGTCTCTTAATAATAAAAATAATTGATGGTGGAATCAAAATGTGCAAGAATAGATTAAAAATAAGAAACATTATTATAATAATTAGTTTAGATGTAAAAAACTCTGAAAAATAGAAAATATATAAAGAGGATCGTAAGGTGTCTAAGAAAGCAATCTGCGATACAAAGATTTTTATCTTTTAATGATTTATATAATATATTGGATTCTAAAGAGAGCGAAAGATATATGTATAAGTTAGTCAAACAAAGAGATTGAAGTAGTAAGGATTTAGTTCAAGTGAAGTGCATTAAAGATGAAGATCAAAAAGTGTTTTTTTAGAATAGGATATTCAACAAAGGTGCATGAGATATTTTGTTAAGCTTTTCAATGAAGATTATGAGAATTTGATTGAATTTAGTGACCTTAGTTCTCTAAATAAAAATAGATAATTTTATTTTTATCGGCGTATTAGTAAAATTAAAGTTAAAGATGCTTTGAAGAAAATGAAATGTGGAAAAATTATTGGACCTGATGATATTCCAATAGAGGTGTGGAAATGCTTAAGAGATGAAGGAATATCTTGGCTTACTAAACTTTTTAATATTATTTTGAAGACTAAAAAGATGTCAAATAAGTGGAGAATGAGTGAGTTGATTCCTATTTTTAAGAATAAAAGTGATGCACAAGATTGTGCAAATTATAGAGGAATTAAGTTAATGTGTCATACTTTAAAACTTTGGGAGAGAGTTATGGAGCATAGGTTACGACGTGATACTAATGTTTCTCAAAATCAATTTGGATTTATGTCGGGTAGGTCTACTATGTAGGTTATTTATTTATTGAGAGGGTTGATGGAGAAGTTTAGAGAGAACAAAAAAGATCTACATATGATATTTATTGATTTAGATAAAGCATATGATAAAATTTCAAGAAAAGTGTTATGGAAAGTCCTATAAAAGAAAAGGGTTAATAATGCTTATATTCAAGTAATGATGGATATGTATGAAGATGTTGTTACTTTTGTTCAAACACAAGGTGGTTTGACCAAGTAATTTCCTATTTCAGTTGGATTACATCAAGGATAAGTCTTAAGCCCTTATCTTTTCTATTTAGTCATGGATGTTCTTACTAGACATTTACAAGAGAATGTACCATGGTGTATGCTTTTTGGCTTTTTGCTGATGACATTCTTCTTGTTGATAATACTAGAGAGGGCGTTGAAGGTAAACTTGACTTATGGAAGTCAACCTTAGAGTCTAATGGTCTTCGTTTGAGTATATCTAAAATCGAATATATGGAGAGTAATTTTAGTAATAATACATCTAGTGGGGGGCGATTGTGACTTTGGGCAATCAAGTCATTAATAAGAGTACACGTTTTAGATATCTTAGAACTATTGTTCAAAGTGATGGTGAAATAGATGGGGATATTATTAGTAGAATTCAAGTTGGACGATTGAAGTGGAGGAATGATTTAGGTATATTGTGTGATAGAAAAGTACCACTCAAACTTAAGATTAAATTTTATAAGATGGTGGTGAGACCTGCAATGCTTTATGGGGCATAATGTTGGTCATTAAAAGAGAAGCATAGTATTAAATTAAGTGTTGATGAGATGAGGATGTTTAGGTGGATGAGTGGATTTACTCTTAGAGACAAGATACAAAACGAGCATATCCATGAAAAGATTGGAGTAGCTCCAGTGATAGATAAGATTAGAGAGAACCGCCTTAGATGATTTGGTCGTGTAAAACGACAGCCTTCCGATGACCCTATTAGGAGAGTATATGTACTAAATTTGGCCTATTTTAAGAAAGATAGAATTATACCTAAAAATTCTTGGTTAGAAAATATTAGAAATGACCTATCTTTATTATATTTAAATAAGAATTAGACTCTTAACATGACATAATAGAGAAAAAGGATTAATGCAGCTGACCCACTTGGTGGGATAAAGGCTTGATGTTGTTGTTGTAGAAAAATAAACATTTTTAACTATTTTGACCACCTTCAATAAATGCAATAGCCAAAGTTCTAAGATTTTTTTTCCTATTTTATACATAAAATTATACATTTCGCAATCATATTTTGCTCACCCTCAAAAAAGAGGCCGGTTCCGCCTCTAAATAAAATCATGCCTTAAACTAGGGAAGTTTATCCATGATAGTGTAATTATAAAATGTTTGCACGCCTAATCAATCATTGGGAAGGTAAATCATAATTATGCCATGCATGATTGGTCCCCATATGAAGTACTCATAGGCAAAAAAAATAAAATATAAAATATAAAATATAAAAAAACAAGCGTAGCTCACCTTGGTCTATGTTGGTTGGCAGCTTTTGACTATCAACCAAAGAGGTCTTAGGTTCTAGTCTTGAGTTTGTGATGTGTGTGTGAGTTTGACTTAATTTGCTTAAATGTCCCCAAAAAAAGCAGGCAAAAAAAAAAACCTGTTTATTTTTTTTAAGAAAGAGGTAAAAAAGACATAAAAAGATTGCAATTTCCCCTCTGAAGGTCATCGTGTTAATGAAACAACAATGAATTACTAGATTTAGGCACAGACTCTAGAAGAATTCAGACCCATAACTAACAATAACTTCCAACCAGAAGTTATTTGCGCAAAAAAAAAAAAAAAAATCACAATCAAATGCAAGTGTGCAACCACTACTCTCCGATCAAAGCTGTCACTCTTCACGCAAATTCCACCATTAAATAACAAAAAAAAAAACATTTTTTTAACTCCTATTGAAAAGACCAACCTTTACAGTTGCTTAGATTTAGAATGCGCAGCAGAGGGAAGCCGGCGGCAATAACAGAGAGATCTGAATCGGCCACCCCAGGAAAGAAAGAGCGGGACACTGATTGTGACATGTCGAGCTCCATGAGACCGGAGAATCGGTCGGCCATCCGCTGAAGCATTGCCGAACCGGCCCTTGCCCGAAGGCGTCGGCGCTCCGAGTTCTGAATTTGGAGCCAGCGCATACAGACGAGGCCGAACGCGTCCCTCTCATCCTCTCTCTCTAGCTTGGAAAGAACCACACGGAGGACGTCGTCCGTCAGGGCGGCGTTGATGCCAGAGCTGGAATCATCTCCCTCGTTCTCCCGCTTCGCCATGTTTGGTACGACCGAAGCTGACAGAAATCGATCTTGGAAAAAAGAGAAGGGAGGGTTTACAATGGGAGCCGTGGTTAGCGCTTTGTAAGAGAAACCCTAACAAATCTACGGGATGCGGCGACCAAATCAACGATGAATTGGGAATCTCTCCAACAAGGGAAGTGCCATTTGCGTTTCTTTGGATCTCATCGAGATGCATATAATTGGACTCCTAAATTTTTATGAAATTTTTTATTTGGTTTTGAAAATTTTGAGATTTTATTTGATGAAAAAGAAGTAAAGGATAAAATTTTGATGAAGTTTAAATTTACTCTGTAATTTATTTTTTATGTTTCAAATTTTTTTATTTTTTTATTAAATTTTAAATACATCATAAAGTGGCCTCATATATGTATAATATTCTATGCTATTAATTCAACTCTAAAATCCCTTTATCCTACAATGAACTAGAGCAAGCCCAACTTATCTAAGCATTCTATTTGGTCTAGTTAAACCGCATTCATTTAAGGGTTGTCTGATATGAAGTAAAAGGGATGTAAAGTATTTCAAATATATGAATTTTGAGAATATTAGTATTTGGTTTGAAGTAAACCAAATACAGTATAAAATTTTGGTATATTTGGAATTTAGCCTCGAGTTCATTTTTGATGTTTTTTGGAATTTTTTAGATTTGGGCAATTTTTAAATACACTAAAACTTCATTGCCTGTCATCGCCCGCTACCACCACCGCCACCTCCGCCCGCTAATGATATCGCCTACCACCATCGTTGACCATCGCAACTGCCACCAGCTACCACTGCTAACTGTCACCATTGTCATACGCCACCGAGAACAACCAACATCGACCACCGCCACCTCTGGCCGCCACTATTAGCATACTTTACATTTACTTCATTTTATTTCAAGTCAAACAAAAAAAAGGTAATTTCCCACATTTATTGTACACTCATCCAAACAGGGACAGATCTACTAAATGCCCGTAGGGGGCAATTCCTTACCCCCCCCCCCCCCCCCCCCCCCCCCCCCCCCTTAAAAAAATTTAAAAAAATTATTATATGGCTATTTAGGTAATTTGTCCCACTCCATATATTTTTGTTTTTATTATAAAGATTTTTAGGCAATTGCCTCTCCTAAAAGTTTTAAAATACTATGATCTTTAGGCAATTGCTCCAACACAACTAAACATATTATGTAAAGATGTTATTGTTAGGGAATCAAAATTATCTTTACAACCAAAAATTAAATCAGAAATATCCTTAAAAAGAGAAATAGTAAAGAAAAGCCAAAAATATCATTACAATCAAACTTTTCCCCCGCAGGTCGAACCCCGCAAGGGGGCGTTGGACCCCCTATATATCTGCGAAGCGTAAAACTATTAAGGATATGTACAAATATGAGTTAAGAGGCAGTGCCCCATAAATAAATTTTAGTTCTAAATATATTTATGAAAAAAACAATTCTATATTTTTACTTGCGCCCTCCCCCCTGTGAAAATTAAGGCTCGTTCCACCCCTGCATCCAAATAACTACAAAATATTTTACTTTTACATTAATTTTTTTTATACTGCATTATTTTTTTAACCAATTAAACAGTCCCTTAGACTAATGCCACCTCTCATAAGCAACCCACTCTTGCTTAGAGACTCAAAACCCCCAAATTATGTCTAGTCATGCCTAAATTTGTTTAGATATTCAACTAAATATTCAAAGTGAGGCAAATTCAAATGATTACTCATTTTCACTTAAACATACCTATATTTGACCAAGAAATTATCTAAGTGAATAAATTTCTTTTGGATAAAGACACCGTGAGTGTTTTTGGTTGGCCACATTTATTTATTCACTCATCTATGTTATAATGGGTCAAAAATATAAGGCATTCCACCTCTTCTACTGTATATATTTACTTAGGATAAGAATCCTATACTTCATATGGACCAAACCAATCTACAACATTCTCTTCTCCAGGTGGGCCAAATACACCAAGAAATTCATGGCTTGAGCAAGCCATATTCTCTCAAGAAACCTTATACCCTTGAAAACTAGTGTTTGGATTCTCTCCACTAACTAGAGGTATGGAGGAAGCTTTAATAAATTTATACGAAAAGAACGCTTACTAATCATCTATTTTTTAAGAAACAATTATACACACTCCAAATGGAAGAAACAAAGGAACTTATAAAGCATTTGGATGATTTTAATAAATTGATTCTTAACCTAAAAAAATATTGATGTTACAATAGACAAAGAATATCAAGGAATCATATTCCTCAGCTCTCTGTTGAAGAGATATGAGAACATAGTTGACACCATGTTGTATGGGAAGCAAACATTGACAATGATAGAGGTAAAATCTGTCTTAATGTCAAAGGATGTTCAGAGAAAATCCAAACATAAAGAATATAATATTGGTAGCATTCTGATCGTAAGAGAAAGATAATAATTCAGGAGGAATAAGTCCAACAAGAAATGTTTCCTTTGCCACAAGGACAGTCACTTTAAGAAAAATTGTCCTAATTTGTTGAAAATGCAAGGAGCTGGACTCAATTCAGATGTCAACATAGTCATAGCAGCATATTTGTGAGATGGTTGGACTAAATCAGATGTTTTGTAAAATCTAGATCAATGTGGAGATTGTTGGATAATCGATACAGATTTTAGGTTGTTTCTCTCTATGTACTTTATTTAGGCTTCTTTAGCTTGTATTGTCATTGATATAGCCTATGTTGCCAACAAATAAATGTAATAGGTTGTAATAGAAGCATGCCTTGATAATAGAGTTATGTTCACATTTCTTCTCTCCATCTCTCTCCCTCTCTTCCAAGAAGCTTAATAAGAGCTTCTCTTCCTCCATCAAGATCCTAACATGATAAAGCCTAATAACTTTTATTAATGAAATGCTAATGAATTTAAATAATGATATTTATTTGTTAAGTACTTAAAAATATTTTTTTAAAAAATCATAGTTACTTGAATTGCCCGCTCAAATCTAACGACGCTGACTGTCATGAGCCCTCCGGCCGCCCATTGCTAGTCGGAATTCACCAAGGGTCGACATCGCTGGCCAATTCTTGCTTCACCGGCTAGCGGGCGAGACGGAGAAAGCGAAATCGAGAGCCGAAAGATTTAATTTTTATTTTTATTTTTTTTTAATTTCCTAATGGATTTCAATCAGTGGGATTTGGTGTCTGGACCCGGAGAAACTCTTGTTGATTAGTGGATCTCCACTATTTCACTGGATAGAAGACAGCAGATCCGACAAGTTTCTGTGAGTGTCTCCTTTTGATTCTTGGATTATTTTTCAGCTAGGGTTTGCCCTTCTGTTTAATTTATTACTCTGATGTAATTCAATTAGCAACTTTCCCAAAAGAAGAATTTTACCCTACTGTTGCGGTTATAACGAGAGATTTTTACAGCCATGGTAAGAGAAATAATTGAATTTTTGAAAAGATGAGCAGAGAGAGGGTTGTATTTTGTACATTCTTCCAGAATCAATTTTTTATACCTGCTTGGAAGGATCGGTTTGCCCTCTGCATTATTGAATTATGGGCATTTTGGCTTTTACTGAATTTGGAGAAAGCTCCATTTTTGTTTGCACAAGTGGGTGACCATAGGCTGGTTTTCTCTTCTTTCCCCCCTTTTTTTTTTGTCGTTCCTCAGAGCGTTTTGGAAAGAAAGTTTTTTTTTTTACTTGTCTCTTCGTGTCTCTCTGCGGCTCTCCCCCTTTCCTTTCCTTCTGTCACATCTGCCACTCTCCGTGCCCAAGTGCCATACTTCTTTCCTTTTGCCGGGGATCTCCCGTCCCCAATTATTCGTCTCGTGAATCTGTTCAGATCCAATCCCAAAGAGATTTTCTTGAAGAGTTGATGCCTCTAGGGCACTAAGAGATTTGGAAGTGACTGATTGATGGTAGCTGAAGCCTGGAATTGGGAAGAGGAGAAGGCGTTTGAGAACGCCTTGGCCATCCACCATGAGACTTGCAGCGATTGGTGGGAGAAGATTATGGCCGATGTGCCAGGAAAAACATTGGAGGAGATCAAACACCACTATGAGTTTCTAGTTGAAGACGTTGGCAGCATCGAGTCAGGGCGAGTTCCTCTGCCTAATTATTCATCTCCTTCTTCTTCTGCAGCTGAAGGGTCTGATGACGGTGGAGGAAATGGGAAGAAAGGTGGGCATTCTAATGGCGATTCCAGTCATGGAGGGAAAGGCTCGAGATTGGATCATGAAAGACGCAAAGGAATTGCCTGGACTGAGGAGGAACACAGGTGAAACACTGAATTCTTAAATGTTGTTTTAAGATTGTGCTGGATAGAGAAGATTCTTTATTAATTACTCTGGATTAGAGTTTGATGTGGTAGGTAATTGGGTATAGGTTAATTTTATAATTTAATGCACTGAAACTAGTTGGAAGCTGCTGAATGGATCCGTACATCCAACGGCTACTATTCGAGGTTTTGAAGTGGTTCTGTCTCTGACTCTCTTCTCATGTTTTTTTATGGTAGTACTTCATGAAATAACATAAAATTTTAAGCAGGTTTTGGTTGATAATGCTTAGGGGCTGTTTGGTAGCATCCAGGATTTGATTTAAGTAGGATTTCGTAAATCCTCTAAATTCAGATTTCGAAAATTCTGAGGGGCCTAAATACTGAAGCCTGTTTGGTAACATTCATGATAAATCCTATTAAATCCGGTGTGAGTGTTTGACTATAGAGCGGATTTAACAGCGGACTCTTCCTCTTGAGAGGATGGATTTTGTAAATCCTACAAAAAAACAGGATTTTGGAAATCCAGGATTTAGCACAAAAAGGGGGAATTTTCCGTCTACCATGACTTTCATTTGACGTGAGATTTGGTTTAGCATTTTTGGCCATTTGGCTGGGTTTCGCTCAAATTCGCCTCAAATTCGGCCTAAAACCTGCTACCAAACAGCCCCTTAGTGTCTTGGACAGGGATACGAAATAATCATTAATATTCTAACATACATGAATAAGGCTTTTTCTTGGCAAATGAGTTGCACGTGGTCATGAACTTATGGGGGACTTAAACCTACAGTTTGGAGCTTTTCCTGTCACATTTTTCAGACGAGATGTAAGGAGGCCAAAAGTAGCCATACTTGGAGCTGAACTGCTGAAGGGGATGTGAAATTATCAGGAAAGCTAGAATCTTGTGTTTCCAAGAACATCAGGATCAATCAAACGATATTTTCACCTCCTTTTGATCCAGTTCCGTTTTTGTTTTGCTGCTTCATTGTTTTTCTTACAGTTAAATTATAATGGGTCAGTGTTTTGAAAAGAAAAAATAGCTGAAAAGCATAACTTCCAACATAATAAATGTATTTGTGTATGATCACCATAAGTTTTATTCAGTGCTAATGCGTTTTTCTATGCTTTCACAAGTTAGCATTTAGCCTAAAGTTTATTATGAACATGACTACATAGGAGTATGAAAGGATACATCACACTAAGGGACTGTTTGGTAGCACCTATGATTTGATTTAAGTAGGATTTTGTAAATCTGCTAAATCCGGATTTCAGAAATCCCGAGGGGCTTAAATCCTGAAAACTGTTTGGTAATATTCATGATAAATCTTATTAAATCCCATGTGATTGTTTAGCTATAGAACGGATTTAACGAGCTCTCGAGCGACCAAAAACAGGATTTCGAAAATCCGGGATTTAGCACGAAAAGGCGGAATTTCCCGTCTACAACGGCTTTCATTTGCCATGAGATTTGGTTTTGCATTTTTAGGCCATTTGGGTGGATTTCACTCAAATCCAGCCTAAATCTTGCTACCAAACCGCCCCTAAGTTATGTATCTTCTCAGATCTTTCTTATGAGTCATTACTTAGAGCTCGAAGATCTTGTAACATTTGATCTAAATTGTTGGCCAGTGTACTTCATTTTTTTCAACTTTTGATGCTCTTTCCACGCCACAACATATCAAATTTTGATTATAAAGAATTATTTCTTTTCTTGCATTCAAAATATTAGTACTCATCTCCCTTACCAAGGCAATTGGTTCATCTCATTGCTTGACGCTATAATGTGCTTTGTCTACTCTGCCCCTCCCTAAAAGGTGTATGAGACACTATAATATCGCCTTGCTCCTGCACCTTGAGGAGCACCTAACATGCCTTTAACAACACTGATTTGTCTTCTTTAATAAAATTCTGATTAGGATATCTTTGAGAGCTCACATAGGTTGTAATAGAGTTTTTCACCTTTTGGTTCTCTACAACGCATTTAGATGCTGAAATGATTTTCTTTTTCTGCACTTTTATTAGAAAGAACAGATATGAAAACAGATTTAATTACCATCTTACGCATAAGTTTCTGTTGGTAAATTTGTCCTTTTAAGTTATTTTTCTCCAGTTTGGTGATGTAATGAGACTGATTAACTGGAAATCTTCTGCCACTTGAGGTAATGAACTCCTAGAATTGACAGTACATCTTAGGCATCTCAAAATCTTGTTATTCGTCCTTTGTATTCTTTGTACCTTCAGTACTGGTGCACGAGTTACTTCTTTCCTTAAAGCTTTTCCCGTGTAACTATAATCTCTTAACGCTTGAAAATGATTATTCTCAGAATATGGCTCCATGTTTAAACATTGTGGTTGTATGAGTAGCCTGTAGCTATTTATGTGGAGAGAGTGGTTCTTAGCAAGGACAGAACCCGTTTTTCTTTTGAGGGTAGGCAAACACAGCAAAGGCGATGGGCAGGCAGCAGGCGTAGTAGTGGCATCGTGCGTAGGAGAAACTATTCCGTCCGGAGTCCAGTATCTAGATGTGAGTGTGCACAGTATTTGTACACACTCTGTATATAAAAAAAATAAATTGTGTACAAAATTATATTCAGTGTGCATACTGTGTACACTCACATCCTAACGGTTCTTTATCGTCCGGACTCCGCATGAAATAATTTCTTTGTGCGTAGATAGACTTCATAGGTGGCGTCGACATGGCATGTAGGAAGCAAGCAAAGCAACTGCGTTGTGCAGGTAGTAGGCGCGGCGCCATAGCAGGGGCATCTATGCATGCTGGGAACAAGAGAAAGGAAGAGAGGGGCTGCTAAGCAGTTGTGTGCGTGAACTGGATCATGAAAGGAGGGAAATTGGGCAATTCACTTTTTGTTATGGCAAAAAGAATTTTAAGATGGGAAAAATCTCCAAAATTACACCTTTATAAGTAGAAATTAATTTTGAGGGCACGCAATTTTCTACTCAATCAAACAGGGTTTTGCCTCTGGTTATTAGACCCCCAAACAATACACATTGTACCACTTCCACTGCACTCAAACTTCATTTGAGACGACTTTTTTTCTGCTTTTTAAAGCAACTTTTTAGTAGAAAAAAATTAATTTTTGTACTAAGAAGTTACTTTAAGAAGCAGTAAGTAAGCTGTCCTAAACTAAATCTTAATACCCGAGTGGGCTCTTGGCTTGTGACTCTGTAGCAATTACTTCCACCTTCCCCCATATATATCATTAACTTCACACCTGAATTTTGTTGAAAACAGGCTATTCCTTGTCGGGCTAGATAAATACGGCAAAGGTGACTGGCGGAGCATATCAAGAAACTTCGTCGTCACAAGAACACCAACTCAAGTGGCAAGCCATGCACAGAAGTATTTCATACGCCTCAACTCAATGAACAAAGATAGAAGACGCTCAAGCATTCATGACATCACCAACGTCAACAATGGCGAGATCTCAACATCTCAAGGACCAATCACTGGCCTAGTTAATAACTTCTCATCATCACCTATCACCAACAAAGCCATAAACAAACCTTCTCTTGCCACAGCTTCTGCTCCTGGAATCGCCATATATGACTCTTCTGCTATTGGTCAGCCACTTTCTCCGGCCATCGGAACTCCCGTCGCTTATGCAATCCGTCCTGCTGCCGGAGTTGTCGTGGCCGCTGGTGCTCCGGTTCGCCTTGCACCAACTATGGCTTACTCAATGCATAATGCATCATCATCTCACAGGTGAATGAGAGACTTGCCTGCTTTCCATATTCACTTGGAATTGTTAAATATGTTCATGGCAAGCAGAAGGTCCCTGATGAGTTTACTACAATGGTGCGTAAATAATGTGAGGAAGAATGTTAAATATGTGAACAATCATGCAAGGCCAGGCAGGAAGTTACTGTTGAGCAACATTAACACATTAACAAGTGCTCCATATCTTTATCCTAGTTCTTGAAATTTTCATTATTTAATTGAAAAAGTTTTAAAAAAATATAAATTATATCAATATTAATGTGAAAATTATTGAATTTTCTTTGAGATTAGTATCATGCACTAATCTCCATATAAATTCAATAAAATAAATTATGTCTGGATATCCTAATGCAATTTCTATTCTTTATACAATAGGTGAATGATTTGCTTTTATTGTAATATGACTTTTGAGCTATTTAATTGTTGGGCTAACAATCGAATATAGGGGCCGGGTGTAAAAGATTCGAGTATCTGTCTAATCGAGATAAACTTGTTTAGTTCTTAGTGAGCTCTAGTTGAGCTCAAGCTCAACTAAAAAATTTGTAGGTTCTTGCTCAACTCAATTGCTTGAGCTCGTTTGGAAGGCTCGAGCTAGACTCGATTGTTGAGATTGATTTTTTAGTTTTAAATTAAGTTTCGGTATTTTTTAGAATTTTTATTTTTAATATTTGGATTCATTTAAAAAAGGTTAAAATATATATTATATGATGCTAATTAAAATTAATTTTTAAATATATTTTAAGTTAATCGAGCGGCTCTATGAGCTTACGAGTTGAGTCAAGTTAAGCTTGAGCTTGTTTAATATATGAGCTCGAGTATGGGCTTGATAAGCTCAACACATGAGTTCGTTAACGAGTCGAGTTAGAGCTGGTTCAACTCACTTACACTCCAATGTGAATCTTGAAGTAAGGTCTATGTGATTTTACTTAGCGGGTTTTTGGAACTTTTTGGTCTTTTTATTTTATCACTATTATTGTTATTAAAAATCAAAAGCATTTCTTAATTATTATATGTGTGAGTATATATTACATGTAAAATGATATAAAATAATAAAAAATATTTAATTAGGGATCAAATTACAACATGTGAAATTTAATAGGACTTAATAATAACTTTTTTTTCTAATAATTTTGATGATTGTTCAAGAATTAAGTTGTTTTATTCAAAAATCTTGTTTCAAGTGAAACTAATTAACGAGTTTTGTTTGAATTTAGAAGTCCTAAATTTTGTGTGAAACGCTTAGAGATTTGGGTGAAAGTAACTAAATTAGTAGAAAATGAAAATAGTAATGAGTCTTGATCATTTTTAACAAATATTAATGAAAATATTATAATAGATTATGAGAAAAATGTTTTGTGGAATTATTTGTCTATTTAAGAATTGTTGCAGGCATGATGTGAGAAAGTTGCTAAGGGCTTGTTTCTTGTGCTGAAAAAGTGTAAAATAAATATAAATATATTAAAAATATTTTTGAATTGTTTGGTTGAGTACTTTATAAATATAAGAGTTGATTTTTTTTTTTTTTTTGGTTTGAAGGGGTGTGGTAAAATAGTAGTGACTTTAAAATGATAGTTGATTGGAGGTGGTCGATAATGACAACAGTGGCTGGTAGTGGGTGATGGCAACTAGTAGTGGCTGATAACGAGCTGCAAAGGGTGGCGGATGATGATTGTGAGTACATGCAACGGATGGTAAGCAATGGAAGGTGATGATGGGTGGCAGCAGGTGATGTACGTGACTGGTATTAGGTGACAACGGACGACAATGAATAGTAATAGCTCATGGTTGTGGCGGTGGGGTGGCTCTGGCTTGCCTTGAAAATAAATTATCACTTTTAATTGACAAGAGAAACTAGGGCATGGAGTGTGATGCTAGAGTGAGGAGTAAGTTAAATATTTGTGTTAACGAGATGATGTTGGATTTTGATATGAAAAATATTCCTAATAAAAACCACATGTTTGGACATGATAACCTTGCAAAGCCAATTGTGAAATAGTAGATGAAGTTGCAATGGGGTGCATGTGGAAATATATTGTTGTTGGAACATGGTCTTTATCATGGGCGATAAGAAGAGTCAAATATTGAGATGTGAATAATATAGATTTTGTCAATAGCGAACAAAATAGTTTTTGTCAATATAGACTTTGATAAGGAGATTTCATGTTGTTGTTTCGAAGAGTAACATATGGATATGATAAATAGCTGTATGAAGTGCATCAATTCAAAAATGTTGCATAAAATGTGTTCATAAAAGAAGAGATATATTTGCCAATAACATTCGAGTGTGTTTTGATAAATGCATTTAGATGAGCTTACAACATTTTTAGAACTTGAACAAATTTTTTTAATGTTTTAGATTTCATAATCATTGGAAAAATATAGCAAAATCATGAGCAATCATCAATAAATAAAATATAATATTTATAGCCTTGTAGAGATGGATTAGGAGAAGGGGCCTTAACATATGTTTTTTTAGATATGGCTACAAACTTTACAAAGGGTATGACTCTTTGAGGAGTTGCATGTATTACCAGAAAGAATAGCAAAAAATATTGTAAGTTTCTTGTTCTATTTAGAGACCAAAGTGATGATTAGCTAGTGCGGATGTCCAAGACATTGATGAAAGAAAGTTGTGATGAAAATGGTGGAATGTAGTGCCAAAATGATGGGAATGGAGTAGAAACCTTTACGACTATACCCGAGAGAAGAATTTTAATAGAATTTCAATCATTTATTTGGAAACTAGTGGCTTTTAAAGAAATGTAACAATTGTTGTTAACAACATGGTTGTAAACTGATAATATATTGTGGCAAATTGGGAACATGAAGATGATGAAGAAAGATAAACTTATGATTTGGAGTTTGGAGAATACCATAATCAGTATGGAATATGGGGACTATGATTCCATTACCAACAATAACTTGGTTGAAACCTTGGTAAGTCGTTGGATGCTGTAATTGGTCATAATGTGATGTGAGTTGCGATGATGCTTCTGAATCCATGAACCATTTTATTGATGGTAAAGAATTATTATCAAGCATAAAAAGGTGGTGTTTTTGTTATGTTTGGAGAGAGGGGTGTAATTATGATCTGTTATATGCTTGCAAATTAAAACAATGTAACCAATATGTCTACACATTTGACATATTAGTATTGAAGTTATGTTTCAGCCTTAAAGGTTGGATTTGTACCTCCATGCTTGAGAAAATTGGTGTTTGTTCTATCTCGTTTGCATGAGGAGGTGTGCCACCCATGACCATGACAACTATGTAAAGCCAATTGCAAGATTGAATAGTCATTGGCTCGTCAACTGTTATAAGTCATTTAAATTAATTGGTTCAATTTTCATGTGGATCATTGTTTTGAATGTTTGGTAGGATGGAGTTAAACCATTTAAGTTGCATATGATGTTATCCTCATTGTTAACGTGGGAGCTGGCGGCAATTATTTGATCAACAAGGGATTTAATGTCCGAGAGAGATTGGGTCATAGTGTTATTTTTCATCGAAATGTGATGAGGCTCATTCTTAGGTTGAATAACCCAAGAATTATTTGTTGATTGGAGGCACTTAACAAGTGTTTGACATGTTTGGGATAGGTCAAGATTGAATTCATGAAGAAGAATGGAACCTTAAATGGTTTAATATAATGCCATAATAAGATTTTGATCTATTAGTTGCCATGTATTATAAATTAGTTTGGGAATCGGTTATCCCATAGTATCAAAAGAGTATTTAGAAGGGCATTCAAAAAAAAAAATCAAGGAAGCATTCAAAAAGCATTGGCCCTAAATAGTTTGAGAATTTGTGAGGTCCATATGATATGGTTATTGGTGGAGGGAGGAGTATTGATAAGAATTTTGATATTAGTCATTAGAAGTTGAACGGCTTTGATAAATAAAGGGCTCCTCCATTTGACTGGTGTGTGAGTAAGTAGAATCCAACTTGGCCAACTCAAAGTGAAGATCAATTACACCTTGTTATGCTCTAGTACCATGAAAAATTACATAGTTTTGACTAATACAAATCATATAAATGCAAGTGTAGTAGAAAGCAACATAATATGTAAGAACATTAAAAACTTGTGGGGATTCAGAGCCGAAGAAATTCAATATGTTTTGGGACACATTCAACACGCCAAAATGTAGCTAAAGTGTTACAAAGCAGTGATAGAAAACAAATTGCAATAGGGCGGAGGAGGTTTGCTAAAAAGTGGTGGTTAGGATTAAATGCAAAGGAGGAGGAGGCAACTCCATATAAGAAAGTGGTTGCTTGATATTGAGTTGTGATGATTGTAGATAATATTTGATTATTAGCTAGCATCCTTAATATTAATGATGTAAAGAGGCTTGAGAGGTAGAAGGAGATGATTTCTTTTAGTCTTCTTTTTAGAAATAAAGGTTGAATGATGCCAAGGTGATAAACGAAGAGGCATAGGCATGTTATGGAAGTCATTAAAGATGGTTGAATTAGTCCTCCCTTTTAAAAATAAGTTGATTAGTCAAACAGAGTTATTTAGCATGTTTTAGTCGTTCTCTCTTTAAATGAAATTGTTATTATTAAGTTAGATAGGTTAAATTTAATAAAACTCAAAATAGAAAAGAAAATTTATGAGTTACAAAAAATTAAGATCGCATTTTTTCCTTGGCTAGATGATCTAAACTATATCATGTATAATGTTGTTCAATTTGATTTAATTTGATTTTATTCAATGTCTTAAAATCTTAAATTTAAGTTCTATGCATGCTAAAAAATTCATAGTATTAAAGAGAATTTAGTGTCTTAATTTTAAACAAAGATCTAACACATATACATATAAGATAAGAAAATGTAGGAGATATCAGAGTTTTTATGTGAAAAATCAAGAATGGGAAAAACCATTGAGTCTAACCCAACTAAAATGGCTTTAATATGTAAGCATTGGTTATAACCATTTGCTTTCCCCCCAATTAGGGAAGACGAGATTGCATGAGTAGAATTTCTAGCATGACCTTTTGTGAGGGTTGTGAAGAATATACCAAAGGTAATAATGGATGAGAGGCATTTAGCCTGTTGGGGCATGATGGCGGTTGTACAGTGGCAATTAAATTGTAATAATCAGATAGTGGTGGTTCAAAAGTTGTAGCTTGATGGAAATGGTTTAGTAATAGGGTTCAAGTGATGATAGTTTGGCAATGGTGCTCGAGTTGTGATGAATTCGTCGTGGTGGTATGATATGAGTAGTCTGACATGTTAGGCTAATAAGAGAGGTCAGGTGGGGATAATTTAATGATAGTGATTTGGCGATGGTGATCTAATAACGGAGGTTTGGTGATAATGCACCAATGGTGGTGGTCAGATAGCAGTAGTTCGATGTTAAAGGTTGGGTGGTAGTAGTATTCCAATGATGGAAGTTGAGCTTTGATAGCCCAATAATGGTGATATGATGGCACCGGACAAATGTTGAAGATCATATAGCGACAATTTGATGGTGGTAGTTGGGTATCAATAATCTAATGATGGTGGTTTGACATGGGAGGCCAGGCAATGACACTGACATGATGATGATGGTTAGGCAATGACAGTCAAATGAAGGAGGTCAGGTACTGCTAATCTAATAGTGGAAGTCTAATAGTGGAGGTCGGGCAACAACAATACAACAATAGTGCTCCAATGACTATAGTCTAACGACGGTGGTCTTGTAGCATTGATTTGATAATAGAGGTTGGGTTTCTAAGGTCTAATAGTGAGGGTCGGACGATGGTGCTCCAATAGTGTGATCTAATAGTGGAGGTTGGGTGGCGTTAAGGGTGTCAAAATAGGTTTTCATGTTGGGTTTGGGTCCAATCCATAATTAATAGACTTTAACTCACTTGACACGAACCCGACCCGATTAAGTAAACGAGCTAAAACTTTGGACCCAAATCCAGCCTGGCCTTAACTCCATCAACACTGACGTAATGCTCAAGAGGGCGAGCTTGATGCACAAGCATGAAGGATGGGACCAGTGCGATGAATGATAGAATGATGGGACCAATGTATTTTTGGCTTGACTCGGTCAATTTTGGGCTGACCCAAATCCGACTCGAAAATACAATCTGGTCATAATATAAAACCCAAATCGTTTTCCAAACTGGTTGACCTAGACCTGAAATTTTTTGGTCGAGTTTAGGTCGTGTCGAATATTGACACCCCAAGGTGGCGATGGTTTAATGACGATATTTGGGGGGTAGTGATCTGATGTTTCCCAATGAAAGATGTCGGGCGGTAGCAGTCTGACAATAGTGGTCAAGTAGAGTTTTGTGATTCTTCAAGCCTTTGAGTTCTCTCCATTCTCTAAACAAAAGCCCCCTCATTTAAAGAGTGGAGATTTATTTCCACATTTTTAGAGCGATATTCTTTGTAAATATAGTCAATATCCAAAGTGACTAATTAAATGGTCAATATTAATTCCCTTGATCATAAACAATTCTTTTAATATTTAACTGCATTAATGATGCTAGAATAAAAATGATCTTATGCTCATCATATTCTTCTTATCGAGACATTTGATTTGACTACAAACATGTAATATTTATATATCATTTGATTAATATCATAAAGTTTTCAATTATATCTTAAGTGCTTGATATGAACCCCGAATCACTTTTAGTGTCGATCGGTTCATCTCATCAAAATTTAGTTTCATTATAAGTTTGTTGAAAGCAATAATTTCGAAAGCTTAATACGCATTAAGATTTGTGCTTGATCAAATTTTTTTGGGTGATATATCAAATCCAATCAATCTAATCAAGTTAAAGAAAATTTTAACATTCAAACCAAACCAAATTCAAGCACCATGAACGTGAGCTCACGCGTGAAGTCCCACGTTCGAAGCCCCTAACATTAAAAAAAAAAAAATCAAGCATTATCAAATCAAAAGTATCTATATTTTTCTATTTCATGTAATTCATAATTTTTTTTTCACCACCTACACAATATAAACGTTAAGAGTCCTCAGCATACAAATTATTAATTTTTAATAATTATGAACAAATGTACTCTACCTCTCAAAATTACTTTATTAAGTCATGAAATGATTAGGCTTTGGTTGGACACTTCTTATTTTAATTTTAATTGTGCTCTAACTCAATAAAAAGGGGATTTTTTTTTATTGAGTGCCAAAAAAAAAAAAGAACTGCACAGACAAAATAGAGTGAATGCATTATTAATGACTAATGCCAAATGGATTTGATTAATGATTCAGCTAAAAAAAAAGCATTTTTAGGGGTTTTTTGGTTTGTTAAAAAAAATTATAAAGCAAAAGAAATGTTGAGATTTTTAAAATTCTTTTATTTGATTTGATGAGAAAGAAATGTAAGTTAATTTATTAAATTATTTGAAATTTATCTTTTAATTCATTGTTAATATATTAGGAATTCATCTTATGAACATTTGATGGAACATCATGGTTAGGCAACGATGGTTGGGCATTCATAATTGGATGATGGCGGTTAGAGGATCATAATTGGGCAACGACAATCGAAGAATCGTAGTGAGAAGATGACGGTCAAAGGATTGTAGTCGAGTGATGGCCGCTAAAGGATCGCAATCAGGCAACGATAGTGGAGGACCATAATCGGACAATGCTTGCTAGAGGACGGTGGTCCAACGAAGGTGGTTGGAGGACCATTATCAAGTGACGGTGGATGAAGGATCATAGTCTGTCCACAATGATTGAAGGAACATAGTCGGGAAATAGTTGAATGAGCATAGTCGGATGGTAGTGGTCAAAGTACTGTAATAGAAAAAGGGTAGTTGAACAACCACCTGACGCCGTTGTTCCGCCGGACCATCGCCTAACGTCGTAGTTCCGCCAAACCACCGTTGACATCGTAGTTCTGCCGAACCACCCCCTGATACCGTCGTTCCGTCGGACCATCGCCTGACGCCATTGTTCCACCGGACCACCACCTGACCCTATAGTTCCGCCGGACCACCGCTTGACGCGTAGTTCCGACGGACCACCCCTGACGCCGTAGTTCCGCCAAAACACCGGCTGAAGCTGTAGTTTCGCCGGACCACCACCTGACACCATTGTTCCGTCAGACCACCGCCTGACGCCGCTTTTTCGCTGGACCACCAAGTGATTTCGTACTTTTACCCACATTTGTAATCTGATCACCCTTAAGGACAAGTCAGCCCATTGTAATCTACCCCAAACACTAGTGAAATCATTTCAGACTAGGCCAGACCCCGTGATTTTTCCCTTTTCTAGGGTTTTCCACATAAAAAATCTTATGTTCTCTGTGTGTGAGCTTGATATCCGTGCAACGCTAAGACGTAGAATTTTAACTCTATCGCCGCTTATATTCTAGCCTGCAATAGTACTTAGCTGACCATAGTCGAGCAACATAAGTAAAACATCGCAAAGATATGCTCAATCTTTCTCTCCTTTCATGCGTTTCTATTAGCTAAATCACGTAAATCAATTGAATTCTCAGATTTAGTAAATATGAGATTCATAACAAACAAACATAAAACTTCTATAAACTACACAAAATCAAAACCAATTGCTTAAAATAAAATCAAATGACTCTTTTTAATTTTGATCTTGCTTTTGATCTATTCAACTTAATTATATTGAGCTTTGAAATTTTAATCAATTGGCATAATGACCTTAATTTTTTTTAATTATAATTATCATAATGACCTTAAAAATGGATTATCTTTTGTTTTCTAATTAGGGTTAATGCTAAGAAGCTTCATAATTATCTCCATACATTTAAAAACAAATGACAAAAAGAACATTGACCTTTCTCAATACTCTGACTCTATCCCAATGAGAAAAGAAGTTCCATCCAAATGTTTAGTAGTTAAGAATTTTGCAAATATTTCCATTATAATATTTTTATTGTCGCTTTTAGGTCAGATGAACAAATAAAGTAAGCTTTGGGGGAAAATATAAATATTACTTTTATTGTGTTGTTTGTGTGAAATTATGAGATGATTTTTTTTTTCTATTTAAATAAAGTCAACTTAATGCATAGTAAAATAAATTACAATATGAAAGAAATTTAATGTATTTGAAATGTTTAAAGTTGTTTGAATGAGTGTAAAATAAATGCATGTGATTATTTTTTTCGTTTGGCTTGAAGTAAAATAAATGTAGTGCGAAGTCCAAAGATAGCGGTGGCTGGTGGGCGGTCGTTGCAGCAGGTGGTGATCAATAGCGGTGGGCGCCAATAGCAGTAATGTCAGCTGGTGAAGGTTGGTCGATGCCGATGGCAACAATGGGTGGTGCAACGGTGGCAATCGACAATAAGGACCAATGATTTACAGTGTATTTGGAAATCGCACTAGTATAATGATTTTCAGATACACCAAAGTTACATTATGAAGTGAATTTCAAATACATTAAAAATTTACTTTGCATTTATTTTACTTCAAATTAAATATTAATATTTCAAAAATTCTGAATTTGTAATACCTTACCCATCTTTTTACTTCAAATTGAACAATCAAATGAAATTTCTTCTAGAAGTTTCATTTAGTTTTGCTGATTCTCTCTTCTTATTTTCCATAATGATTATAATTGTGAATGACTAATAATTTAATTTTACAGTATAATTATGTAGCTTTATTTATCTAATAATTTATTAAATTTGATGAATAATATAATGAAATTAAAATTATTTTAAGAGAAGAAATTTCCTGACTTTTCTTATTATTTGGTTTTCTTATTTTATTTTGAATTTGCAAAACTGTGGAGTAGAATACTTTGAGATTTTAGGGCTTTCCTTCCTAAATAAATTAATGTTATTATCAAATTAATCTGAAGACTGTCTGGGAATTGTTCACGTGGTCTTAAGTAATTAATATACTTTCTTATGAAGGCTATGTAGCTAGGGCTGTCAAAATCGGGTCACAGGCCGGATTCTGGTCCAACCCAAAACTGACCCGACACTGTTCAACCTGTCCCGAACCTGACCCTTTTTTTACAAACGGGCCAATTTTTCAGACCCGAACCTGACCCGCCAAGTGAGTCCCCTTCATTGTTCTTTGACTTCGGTAGTTTTTGTTGTTCGCTCCTTGGAAGACATTCTCTTCCCTTCGGATCGGAAGTTACAACATTTTGATTGGAAGCACCGAAGCAATGATAGGAGTTCGCCACTGCCTCGTTGGCTCCTTCGTTGTTGTTGGACTTCGCTCCTTGGATGGTGTTCTCTTCGCGTCGGATCATAATTTACAACAATTTGATCGGAAGCAACAACAGGAGTTCACTCACCGTGAAGGAGTCACCGCCTCGCCGGTTCCTTCGTTGCAATTCAACTTAGCTCCTTGGGCGACGTTTCCTTCTGGTCGGATTGGAAGTTACAACATTTTGATCTGAAGTAACGACAATGAGTATATGTGACTTGGGCTACGATGAGTATATGTGACTTAGCTTGAAATAGCTTTCTTATTATTTTCTAAAATAGTTTTTTAATATTACTTTAAGAAGCAATAAGAAAGCTATCTCGAACTAAACCTTAATCTCTATAGTGTCAAATTTTTATTAGAATTTAAGCTTTATTTGAAATTGTTTTTCTTACTATTTTCTAAATCAACTTTTTAAAACTTAAAATTATTTTAAAAAATTGTTTTAGAAAATATTTCATTTAGAATTACTTTAAAAAAATAATTTTATAAAACAATAAAAAAGCATTAAATTTATTTGATTTTTCTCCAAACAGGCCCTACTGCAGTTAAATCTGCTGTACTCAAAAGCGCCCATTTAGGAATATTTATTATGTGTGGCGATCATAGCATTTTTCATCGCCGCAACGCTGCAGAAATTTTCCTATTTTCTTTCCAATTTCATAGCCATAACGCTAGTTCGAGCTACAAAGTAAGGCCGCTTCTCCATCGCCGCGCGCCTGTGGTTCGATCTATGTTGCTGATCTCGCTCGGTTCTTGCTAGGGTTTGGAAGAACTTTCAGGTGGCACGGAAGCTGCTGAGTTTCACTCCGGCCTGGTGTTGTTGAGGCTATCTATCAGATCTCAAGTAGATTTTTTTTGGTGACTCAAGAGTGTTTTCCTTGTCGGCGTTGCCATTTTCATTACTGCTTTTGGCCTATCTATCACTTTTCGCGCTCGGATGAACCCTAGAGGAAGGTATCCCCCTGGTATTGGAAACGGCCGCGGTGGTGGCGCTGGCCCAAACCCTAATTTCTATCCAAGAGGGCCTCATCCGCAACAGCAGTACGTGCAGAGAAATCCCTTACCAAGCCAGCAGAATCAAATATACCACAACCAGCAGCAGCAGCAGCAGCAGCGCTATCAGCAATGGCTAAAGCGGAATGAAAGCAATTCCGGTGCTGGTGAGTTGGTGAAATCAGTCACCACTCAAGGCAGTGATTCCAGGTTTGAAAATAAGTAGCAAATTGGCCCTTTTTTATTCCACATTGTTAATGCTTTTGTTTTTATTAACTTTCACTAAATAAAGAAGATCAAAAGGGAGTTCCAAAGATGGATGACTCTGTTATATCAGCTTCAGTTTGTCTGCACTTTACTGCATTGCTGAAGTGATTGCGTTAGATATTTTATTGGTCAATGCAAATGGTGTATAGAGTATTGTCCTTAATGATTTTAGGGATCTATCCATGCTAATTTAACCTAGAAATGCAGCATGCTATCTGTTTTGTTTTGGATTTTTTGTCATCTCTCTCTTTACTTTTCATTCAAAATTTGGGGAAAAGAGTGTAAATTACTGCATTTCTTACTTCAGTCTTGCTTTTTTTTTTTTTGTGATGACCCGATCACTATTTTCAGTTCCTTTTCATTATTATAAGGAATAACATCATATGTTCAGCGCTGGTTATCTCTTTGTTGAAGAATTGTAATTTATAGGGAACAATTGATGCCATGGATGTTACATTCCTATAGATGTGAGAGAGCTAATCATATGAGGGTGGGTATTAATGGCATATGGATCTATTGGCCTATGCCTCTTTCTTAACGGTTCAATTAAATTTTCTATCTAACTCTTCTTATTCTTTTGCATCCTTTGATATCAACTTTGCATCACTCCTATGTCAAGTAGTAAGAGATGGGCTAACTTTTCTCATCTCCTCCACTCGAGATTAGCTAACATCCCCTATCTTCACCTCTTCTTCCTCCACCTCATCCCCAACCTTAGCAAAAGGAATGGGTGAGTCAGTAACTAATCCCCTCCTTGCTATTCCTCTTTATTCTTCTTCATGTCCTTATGTACAAAATTTTACACAAAATTGGTTAGAGCATCAAAGTTCCGCCCCAACCTCAATTAATTATTCTACAATTGAATCTGGTTGTTTGTAGCTCATGTATGACAACAAAAAGCTACATCAATTCTTTGGAGGGTATGGACTAACTAACAACTTATTGTTTATGAACTTCCTTTTTTTCCTCATTGTGACTGTCGACTTGCTTATAGAACGTTTAGCTTTTTTATTAATTTTCTTATTGAGTTAAAGTCGTAATTAAATTTTAATCGATCTTAACTAATTATATATTTGATATTAACAATATTAGCATATATGCTTATTACAATACATAAATTATTTCAAAATGGTGCCCGCTATTTGCATCATGCATGAGCAATGGTGCAAGGCGCAAATAGCGCACACAATTTTATTAGCATGTTATAAATTTCAAATTATAAATTATAATTAAAAGATTAAGGTTTATATATTAATATCATGATTAAATATTAATTAATTAAACATCAAATTAATAAAATATCAAAAAATTATTTTATCTTAAAGCTTTTTATAGGATTTAAATTTTTATTTTTGTTATTTGGTAGGATTTAGGCTAAATTATGTTTAAATATCTCTCAAATTATAAATTAATGACATATGGGTCTATCGGCCTATCCTCTTTCTTAATGGTTCTATGGAATTTTCCATCTAACTCTTCTTATTCTTTTGCATCCTTTGTGATAGGCCGGTTCATCCTGAACCGACCAAGGAGCCGGCCTTATAGGAGGCGGACAAGGGGTTCCACCCCCTTTGATTGCCGCCCACGTGTGGGGCTCGTGTGGAACATTTGAGGAAGGAGGATTGGGCGGCTAGGGAGAGAGGGAATTTTTTGAATGGGAGAGGTTTGAATTAGGAAACTTATTGTATTAAGAAGGGGGATTTGTTTAGGGTTAGTATTTCATGCTTTGTTTTGTTTCTCTTGGAGTTTCTTTGGCGTCTTGGGCTCTAGGCATCTTGTCTAGAGACTGGGAGAGAACGATCCTCCTCTCGAATTGAGGATCAATTGTATCTTGCTTGGCATTTGTTTTGGTTTTGTTCTCTTCTCGCAATCTATCGTTTTGGAGCTGTTTTCGCCTAGATTTTGCAATTATCTCGCTGTTTTCACCAATTAGAGATAGGTTTGCTTGCGAACTCAAGTATTTCCCTTATGTTTACTTGTGAACTCAAGTATTTCCTATCAAATTGGTATCATAGCAAGTCTTGGGACCAATGGACGACTGTTTTCGACGGATTCCAGCAGCAGTTTTTCGCCCCAAATAGGAAGAAGTTGATGTTTTTTGACTCCAAAATCCTGTTTTTTGTGAACCTACAAACGCCAGATTGTGATGGCGACCAAAAAAGTGGACGCCTTGGAGGAAAGACTTGAAGGGGAGATGAATCAAATGAAAACGACGGTGGAGGAAAGGATTTCTTCCATGGAGGGACAAGTCGCTGACCTCCGAGATATGATGAAGAAAATGTTAGAGATTCAAAATCAAACAGCGGCTTCAGTGGCAAAAGGGATGGAAGGAAAAAGTACAAATTCTTAAATCTGTAGGGAGGAAGATGAGGTGGGGATCGTGGAAGGAGAAGGAAGAAGACCCCATATGGAGCCTGTCCAGAGGGAAGAAAGAGGAGGATATGGGGAATGCCATGAGGGATACTATGGCCGCTGAGGTGCTGATTTTGAAGAAAGAATGGGGGATTTTGAAGGGAGTTTGGGCTATGGCAGAGCAAGGGAAGATCGAGAAACATGGGATGGATCTAACACTTGGGAAATGAGAAATTATGGAAGAATCAGGGGAAATGGTGGCGACTAGAAGGTGAGGAAGTTGAAGATGCTCATATTTGAAGGAGAAGATGCGTATGGGTGGATTTACAAGGTAGAGTGGTACTTCGACGTCAATGGGTTAACGGAGGAGGAGAAGCTGACAGCAGCGAGATTGTGCTTGGAAGGGAAAGCCCTGTCGTGGTTTCAGTGGAGAGACCAGAGGAGGCCGATCAGGAACTTGAAGAAATTTAAAGACTGCATAATATAGCGTTTCCAAACCGATAGGGGAGAAGACTTCTGTGAGCAGTTCTTTGCTCTAACATAGGAGGGATCAGTAACAGATTGTCGGGAGCAATTTGAGCACCTAGCTAGCAGGGTAGAGCGACTCTCAGATACAGTATTGGAGGGAAGTTTTATGAAAGGGCTGAAGGCGGAGATCCGAACAGCAATGAATGCTTTAATGCCTCGTGACTTGGGGGATGCCATGAAGTTGGCCCAATTGGTGAAAAATCAGAGGAATTTGGAGAAGGGAGCCAGGAGTAGCAGCACCGGGGCACGTATAGGATGACGACCACTCATCTCGCACCTAAAGGTCCTGCAACAGGAGGGAGTCGAGAGGCCACCAAGGAGAAGACATGAGGAGGAAATGGGGGAAGTTTCAAGCGGCTGACAGAAAAAGAGATGCATGAGAAGAGGGCTAAGGGGTTGTGCTTCCGATGCGATGAAAAGTACACACAAGGGCATCAGTGCAAGGACCAAACTCTTCATGTTCTCACTGTCTGCGATGACGAGGAAACTGAGGAGGGAGGTGAGGAGAAGACAGAGGAGGAGATGGAGGAGAAGTTACACTTGGATATGACTGAGGTTTTCCTGAACTTAGTGGTAGGATTCACTATGAATCACACCATGAAAGTGAAGGGAGAGATAGAGGATAGAGCTGTTGTGGTGCTGATTGATAGTGGGGCTTCTCACAATTTAATTTCCACCCATGTCGTCAACCAACTGGGAGAGAGATTAGTGGACACCGGCTGTTACGAAGTGATGATGGGTACGGGGAAGGTGGAGAAAGGCCAGGGGATTTGAATAGGAGTGCGATTGACGATCCAGGGGATACAGATGAGGGAAGACTTTCTTCCACTAGAACTTGTGAGCACGGACATCATCCTGGGGATGAAATGACTGCAAACTTTGGGAGACACCAAAGTAAATTGGGGAGCACTCATGATGGAGTTGATGGTGGATGGAAGGAAGGTAGTGATTATGGGGGATGCGGGGCTTTCCAAATTCCTGGTTTCTCTTAAAACGATGGTGAGGGACATCAAGTTGGCAGGTGGAGGGTATTTGGTGGAGTTGCACAGTTTGGAGGGAGCGAGATTGGACGAGGGAGGAGACAGACCCCTCTCCATTCAGCTGTTGATTCAGTAGTTCCAAGAGGTGTTTCAACCACCTCAGAGATTGCCATCGCAGATGGAGCAGGAGCATGCCATCGTGTTGAAGGAGGGAGTGTCGCCCATTAGTGTCCAGCCTTATCACTACCCTCAGTTCCATAAGGATGAAATAGAAATGTTGATTAGAGAGATGCTGGAGGCAGAGATCATCAGACCTAACATCAGTCCCTTCTCTAGCCCTGTTCTGTTGGTGAAAAAGAAGGATGACAGTTGACATTTTTGTGTGGACTACAAAGCACTCAACAAGGAAATTGTACCTGACAAGTTTCCTATACCAGTCATTGACGAGCTGCTAGATGAGTTGACTGGGACCGTGATCTTCAGCAAGATAGACTTGAAATCGGGTTACCATCATATCCGAATGAAGGAGGATGTACCTAAGACGACTTTTAGAACTCATGAAGGACATTATGAGTTCCTGGTGATGTCATTTGACCTCACTAATGCTCCAGCTACTTTCCAGGGCCTTATAAATAAGGTTTTTAAACCTTATCTTAGATGATTTGTACTGGTATTCTTTGATGACATCTTGGTCTA
Organism: Dendrobium huoshanense; assembly: GCA_016618105.1. Classification (NCBI taxonomy): domain Eukaryota; kingdom Viridiplantae; phylum Streptophyta; class Magnoliopsida; order Asparagales; family Orchidaceae; genus Dendrobium; species Dendrobium huoshanense. The sequence goes on along the minus strand of CM028343.1, from coordinate 39,196,416 downwards.
CATTAGGACAGAGGAGGAGCACTGGGAGCATTTGAAAATGGTGTTAGAGGTACTGCACGAGCACCAGCCGAGGGCCAATTTGAAGAAATGCTACTTTGTACAAGCCAGTGTGGAGTACTTGGGCCATGTGATATCAAAAGGAGTGGCAGCAGATCAGAAGTTGAGGGTATTCCTAGGACTGACGTGTTACTACAGGAGGTTTGTTAAGGGGTACAACTCCATAGCATGACCACTCACTGAACAATTGAAGAAGGACGTGTTCCTATGGGGGGAGGCAGCCACATCAGCATTTGAGAGTTTGAAGAAGGCGATGACTACGGTGCTGGTCCTAGCCTTGCTAGATTCACTCATACCTTCATTGTGGAGACAGATGCTTCCGGGTATGGGTTGGGTGCAGTACTGATGCAGAATCGTAGACCCATTGCATATTTCAGCCAGGTATTGACTGCTAGAGCCCAGCTGAAATTAGTTTACGAGAGAATTATTGACCATCTAGAAATGGCGGCCCTACCTGCTTGGGAGGTATTTCATTGTCATGACAGATCTGCGAAGCTTGAAATACCTGCTGGAACAACGGATGGTGAGGGAAGAGCCTCAGAGGTGGTTGTCCAAGTTTCTATGGTACGATTTTGAGATTCATTATAGATCAAGGGTCGAGAACAAGGCGACAGACGCTTTGTCTAGATGTATGGGGGAGCTGCAGACAGTGACACTATCCGTTCCTTTGATGCTTGATTTGGAGGCAATCAGGGAAAAAAGTGCTAGAGATGAAGAATTGGGAAGGATCAAGTCAGATTTGCTGAAAGAGGGGAGCCATCCAGGGTACTCATTAGAGGGAGACAGACTGCTATACTAGGGAAGATTTGTGATGCCCCGTATCTCGATTCACATCCCAATTTTACTCCAAGAATTTCATGGAAGCGCAATTGGGGGCCATTCAGGAGTTCAGAAGACCTACAAGAGACTAGCGCCCGAGCTTTATTGTAAGAGAATGCATAGAGATGTAGAGGAGATGGTGTCAAGGTGTGAGATCTGTCAGAGGAACAAATATTTGGCCATGTCACCAGGGGGACTACTACAGCCGTTGGCTTTACCGGGAAGAGTATGGGAGGAGATATCCATGGATTTCATAGATGGGCTGCCCCGTTCAGAAGGCTTCACATTGATATTGGTGGTGGTGGATAGATTGAGCAAGTATGCTCATTTCATTCTCCTCCGACATCCTTACACTGCGGTGACAGTGGCTTTATCATTCATTGGAGAGGTGGTCAGATTGCATGGGGTATCAGAGGCGATCTTGTCAGGCAGAGATAAGGTGTTCCTTAGTCATTTTTGGATGGAGTTATTTAGGTTACAGGGGACAGTTCTAAAGAGGAGCACCGCTTACCACCCACAGACAAATGACCAAACTGAGGTTCAATAGGAGCTTGGAGACCTACTTGAGATGTTTTACCCAAGCTTTGGGCCAAGTGGTTGTCATGGGCGAAGTACTGGTACAACACCTCGTTTCACTCGGCTTCATAGATGACTCCATTCAAGATGCTGTATGGAAGGGACCCTCCTCACTTGGTGCACTTTGGGAGTAGCAGTACTCCGGTTTCTTCAGTGGAGGAGTATTTGGAGGAGAGGGATCGAGTGTTAGAGGAATTGAAGAAACATCTATTGAGAGCTCAATAGATTATGAAGAAACAGGCTGATGAACATAAGAAGGACATCCAGTTCGAAGCAGGAGAGAATGTGTTCTTAAAGCTCCGACCATACCGGCAGAAGACAGTTGCCAACAGGAGAAATGAAAAGCTCGCTCCAAGATACTTTGGACCTTATGAAATCATGGTTTAAAATTGCGCAATATGAGGCTCGCCTTGAGGCCCGCCTTTGCGCAATTCCAATAAAAAATGCCTCGATGCTTACGCCTCGAGTTTTTTTTATGAGGCTTGTGCCTCAACTTGGTTGAGGCCCGCCTCGCCTCACTGGCATGAGGCTTACGCCTCACACTATATATATTAAAACTTACATAAAACTTGAAGTAAATGTCCGACATTGGACTCTATAGGAGAGGAGGAAGGGGAGAGAGCAGTTCATCATAATGATGATTCAAATGAAGAACCCCTTAGTGATGACAGTGTTGATGACTTATGAGTTCTTATGTGATATGTCATTACTATTTATTTTTTGAAATTGAAATTATATGTTAATGAAAAGAATACTTGGATTTGGGAAAGATAGAATTTTGAGTTGAACTATATTTCATGTTGTCTTATTATTGGGATATTTTGAGTTCACTTCATATCTTATGCCTTTTTATGTTTTATATTATTCACTCATTAGCATATAAAAAATTTATCTTTTTATGTTTATGCAATCTTTTGATTTTGAGGCTTACGCCTCGCCTCACGAATGAAAAACGCCTCAATACCCGAATACGCAATTTTAAACATTGTATGAAATATTAGAAAAAATCGTAGCAATAGCATATCGGCTGAAACTACCACCCATGGCGACTATCAAGGTTTAAAATTGCGTATTCGGGTATTGAGGCGTTTTTCGTTCGTGAGGCGAGGCGTAAGCCTCAAGGCGATTTGAGGCGTAAGCCTCAAAATCGAAAAATTGCGTAAACATAAAATAATAAATTTTTTATATACTAATGAGTAAATAATATATAAAACATAAAAATGCACAAGATAAATAGCAATGACATTAACATATCACATAAGAAGTTAAGAACTCACTAGTCATCAGCATTATCATCACTTATCACTCATCAGTCATCACTAAGGGGGTCTTCATTTGAATCATCATTATGATGAGCTGCTCTCTCCTCTTCCCCTTCTCCTATAGAGTCCAATATCTCCCAATCAGCTTCTTCTTCCTCATTATTAGTTATCTTCCTCTTCCCTAAATATTTTTGAATAATATCATAATGAATAATAGTGTAATACATTAATAAAAGTCTAAGAAAAGAAAACTATATTATTTATATACCTTTTTTGATTTGTTCTTGAGTTGTTGTGGATGTGGATGCTTTAAGACCATCAAAGAAATCAACATTTAAATCTTCATCTTGTAATTCAGACGGCATCACTTCAACTTCATCATCTACAAACCACTCATCATCAGATGCCACATCATTGCAAAGCAAAGGATCTTCATCATCCATTAATCCTTTTTTTCTTCAAATTTCTATCTTTGAGTCTCCTATTGTACATAATGTACACCAGTGAGTTCATCCTCAATGTCGACAAGCGATTTCTCCTCTTTGTATGTACTTGGTTGTAGGTACTCCAATTTCTTTCACAGCCAGATGAAGAGCATGTCAAGCCCAAAACTTTCACAGCAAAACGCTGTAATTCTGGAGTCCCATCACCAAATTGAATCCACCACTCAACTGGAGATCGTTTGGTAATTGTATCTTTTGCTTGTTGTAATCCAAAAAAACCCTCTTTGTTCCTAAAAGGTACCAATTGCAAGTCAGCATTTGATCTTTCAGTTGCATCACTTATTAGACGATCCATGCAATGATATAATCCCAACTTTATTTCAGGGTTTGTAGACTTGTTCTCTGCATATTGATACTGAGGGTTTAGGTAGTAGCCAGCGGCATGCAAGTGTCGGTGCAGCTGTAGTTCCCACCTATCATCAATAATATTCCAAATTTCCCTAAAGCTTCCCTCACTGCCTCCTAAGTTGGAGGCAATCATCTCTTTGGCTTCATCCATAGCATTGTAGATGAAACCCATTGCAGGCTTCTTCTCAGCATCCACCATCCTTAAAACATGAACCAAAGGTCTAGTAGTTGTAATTGCATATAAGACACTTTGCCAAAATCTGTCATTTAAAACAATCTTTCTAATCTCTTTTCCCTCAGCCTTCTTTTTGCCCAAGCACAACTCAACCACTGTGTAGATGTGAACATAGCCTCTAAAGGTTGTCTGGCATCCAGCATGCTCTCTAAGGTCAAGTATGCGGTGGCAAATCTTGTTGCGGCTGGCCTTAGAATTTCTTTCTTCGAAAACTTTCTCATAAGAGCTAGAACCCAAGAGTGGTTGTAAATAAACTTGGTTATTTTTTTGGCTTTAGTGAGTGCATTTTTATGTTGAGGTAGATCCCCAAGCTTCTCAAGAATCAGATCTATGCAATGTGCAGCACATGGAGTCCAATACAAATGTTTCCTCTTCTCCATAAGTTTATTACCTGCAGCCTTATAAAAACTTGCATTATCCGTCACAATTTGTACAACCAAATGTTCTCCAACCTCATCAACAATGCTATCTAATAATCTAAATATGAACTCAGCATCTTTGACCTGGTCAGATGCTTCAATTGACCTTAAAAACACAGTACCATAAGGATTATTAATGAGGATGTTGATCAGACTTCTATGTTTGATATCAGACCACCCATCTGACATAATTGTTACTCCTGTTTGGGCCCAAGTCTTCTTAATTTCTTCAATGGTTTTATCAGTGCTTTCCAACTCCTCCTTCAAAATCCATGTTCTTAAATCATACATGGTTGGAGGTTTGAACCCTCTCCCAAATGCTCCAACTGAACGAATCATGTTGTAATAAGCAGGTGATGTTGCTACATTAAATGGAATAGCATTTTCGTAGAAAAATCTGCCTATATCCTTACACACTCTTCTTCGCGCCTCTCTTGCATTTTTTGGAGCCATCTTCTGTGTAGTAGAAGGCCTATCCTCTGATGTGTCAACCATGTAATGATCCATAGGCCCTCTAGCACCCCTAGATGAAATGGGCTTCATAGAAGAAGATGAATCCCTAACGCTGCGCTCACTCCCGTAGTAAGATCCAGCATCAACTCTATCTTCAAATTGCTTATGTGCAAGATGTTTTGATGTGGTAGACTTATTCATGTATGACTTTATCTCATCCCTTACAGCATCAGGAACTTTGGAGCATGGAGCAACATTCTTGTGAGAGCCTGAAAGGTGTTCCTTCATCCTAGTCACACCACCTTTCACAACTTTATCACAGTAATTGCATTTCAGATAGACATATGTTTTATCACTTCCTCCTACATCCACCTGAGTGCTATATTTCCATGCTGGATCTTTTCTATGACCTGATGCAGCCTTATCCTTATTTTTGACCATCCTGATTGAGAGAAATAGGAAACAAACGAGTTCTTACTAATCTTTTATATGACCTGATGCAGGTCGGAGGAGACAGCAGCCTCGGAGGCTCAGACTAAAGCGTACGCTGGTCGAACGGAGAAGACAGCAACCCAACTCGCAGTCTCGCAGTAGATGAAACCTCCAAGCAAATAAGTTTAGGGTTTAATATGCGTCCTGGATGTGTTCAGTATTATCTACGTGAACATTGCGTGTTTTGGAGCAGAGTAATTTTGAGTACTGGAAGTGTTAATTATTTTATTGTGCGTACGTTATGCGTATTCTATGCGTTATATATGGGTACACTATGCGTTCACTGTGCGTCTTTTATGCGTGCTCTCTGCGTCAACATTGCGTATTTTTTAAAATATAAAAATACAAAAAAAAAAAGAACATTTAATGACTATGTACAATATAAAAAATATAAGAACAAATTAAAAGAACATTTATAACAAATACAATTTTACAAGAGAACCTAATGTACATCTTCAACAAGACAACAACATCAACTTCCCTACAGGAATTATGATTGATGTATTGTCCAATATAAATCATCTTGACAACCAAGCCTTCCCTTCATCACTGCGATACTTATCCTCCTCCCATGTTCATGATGCCAATAACTTGTTAACATAAACCTGATCACGATAGAGATGTTTATGTTTACAAGATATTGGCATCAATTTCATGGGAGGAGCATAAGTATCGTAGTAATGAATGGAAGGCTTGGTTGTCAAAGATGATTTATATTGGACAATAAAATCAATCATTCTATTAAAGATATTAAACCAAAATAATTACAAGAGAAGTAATGCAGGCATAACAGAAGGTAAGGCGTAATAAAATCAAACCTTCTGTCAAGCATGCATTGCTTCTGTTTGAAAAAACCATGCGTTACCATAAGGCAAGTGTTCCCGCATTTTATAGTGAAAAATGTAATGTTGAGCAATAGTAAGTAATAAAGGCTCATAAAAAATCAACCTACCCTCTTATCCTCCCAACCATATCTGTCTAAAGGCTCGTAAAATTTTAAATAGAATTTTATAAATAAATTTTACTGCATATGTGTGCGTGTGTAATGCGTGCGTTATGCGTACGCTATGCGTTCGTTGTGCGTCATTTATGCGTTCGTTATGAGTTCGTTGTGCGTACTATGCTTAATGTATGCATATTATCATTTAATATGGAATTTTTTACTCAAAGCAATGTAAATAACATTTATACACAGATAAAACATTTATACACAGAATCAGATTGAAAAATATTAATACACAGAAACATTTATACACAGAAACATTTATACACAAAAACATTAATACACAGAATTGAAAGATATATTCTTTAGTGGTTACATCATGAGTTACACTTGTCTTCAAATGGTCTCGCATTATATAATAGAAATATGAATGTTGAGCAATAGTAAGTAATAAAGGCTCATAAAAAATCAACCTACCCTCTTATCCTCCCAACCATATCTGTCTAAAGGCTCGTAAAGTTTTAAATAGAATTTTATAAATAAATTTTACTGCATATGTGTGCGTGTGTAATGCGTGCGTTATGCGTACTCTATGCGTTCGTTGTGCGTCATTTATGCGTTCGTTATGAGTTCGTTGTGCGTACTATGCTTAATGTATGCGTATTATCATTTAATATGGAATTTTTTACTCAAAGCAATGTAAATAACATTTATACACAGATAAAACATTTATACACAGAATCAGAATGAAAAATATTAATACACAGAAACATTTATACACAGAAACATTTATACACAGAAACATTTATACACAAAAACATTAATACACAGAATTGAAAGATATATTCTTTAGTGGTTACATCATGAGTTACACTTGTCTTCAAATGGTCTCGCATTATATAATAGAAATATGAATGTTGAGCAATAGTAAGTAATAAAGGCTCATAAAAAATCAACCTACCCTCTTATCCTCCCAACCATATATGTCTAAAGGCTCGTAAAGTTTTAAATAGAATTTTATAAATAAATTTTACTGCATATGTGTGCGTGTGTAATGCGTGCGTTATGCGTACTCTATGCGTTCGTTGTGCGTCATTTATGCGTTCGTTATGAGTTCGTTGTGCGTACTATGCTTAATGTATGCGTATTATCATTTAATATGGAATTTTTTACTCAAAGCAATGTAAATAACATTTATACACAGATAAAACATTTATACACAGAATCAGAATGAAAAATATTAATACACAGAAACATTTATACACAGAAACATTTATACACAGAAACATTTATACACAAAAACATTAATACACAGAATTGAAAGATATATTCTTTAGTGGTTACATCATGAGTTACACTTGTCTTCAAATGGTCTCGCATTATATAATAGAAATATGAATGTTGAGCAATAGTAAGTAATAAAGGCTCATAAAAAATCAACCTACCCTCTTATCCTCCCAACCATATATGTCTAAAGGCTCGTAAAATTTTAAATAGAATTTTATAAATAAATTTTACTGCATATGTGTGCGTGTGTAATGCGTGCGTTATGCGTACTCTATGCGTTCGTTGTGCGTCATTTGTGAGTTCGTTATGAGTTCGTTGTGCGTACTATGCTTAATGTATGCGTATTATCATTTAGTATGGAATTTTTTACTCAAAGCAATGTAAATAACATTTATACACAGATAAACATTTATACACAGAATCAGAATGAAAAATATTAATACACAGAAACATTTATACACAGAAATATTTATACACAGAAATATTTATACACAATGAAAAACTGTTATTTTGGCAACGCTTTACAAAATATTTCATATGCAAGTTCTGCCCTATACTTTGGCATGTCTCCTTGCCAATTTGTACTATCAGTCCAATCAGTGTTGCCTTCAAGACATATTCTTTCCATATATTTACAGACATACATTCCACAATCAAAAGAGTTCTCCTGTTTTGGTATAACTTTAATGGTAGAAAGCTTCCATTTTCTGATATCACTATCAAACGCTCCTTTCGTGTCAGAATATAGGGCTTTAAGCTAAAATATATGTTGAGGAAGGATTAGTTCAGTAATTTTTTTAAAAATTTAAGAGTTCAAATGATGAAGACTAACACTTACGATTTTTGGAACAACAAGCCTATGCTCTTTGACGCGGCGGTCCAATGAGTCATAAAATTTCCACTTGTGTTCTTTCAGCAAACCAACCAGAAGGGTAATGTGATCAGAATCAATGATTGGTTGTAATAAAATGTTGTTTGAAGTAACAGAAAGCTCGGTTATATGGCTGACTTGCAATTTGGACATTTTTTCCCTTCCTTTGTTATTCTGCAAGTGCAAATAGTAAATGTAAGAACTTAGAATGGAATAATGGATACTAAGTTACTAATCCAATAGTTAAACTGATAAATTGAATACTAATTTACTAACCCAATAGACTGGAGAGATGTATAGAAATTTATGGTACTTGTCTGGCATAAGGTTACACTTCTCATTTAAGAGATAGGTAAAAATATCTAAATGTTCATTGCCTAACCAACTGTCGCTTAATAACTCATCAATATCAGATCTGGAAATAAGAATGTTAAGCACAAACAAGATACTATCATCCCTGCAAAAAAAAAACATTAAATACGCACATCACAAGCATAACACACGCATATCATACGCACATCACAAGCATACCACACGCATATTATACGCATACCACACGCATATCATACGCATACAGATCTGCAAACAAAAATGAAGTTGCAATTTTTTACCTTTTAGAGAACTTCTTCAAACATTATAGCACAAAATTTCTCTTCTCAGAAGTCAAACACAAAAGACCTCTGTAATTTTCTATTTCAACTGCATGAACATAAGTTACAGGTTTTATTTGAATGTTATCTACAGGTATTGGTTCATTTGGATTTGTATATTGAACAATTTGCATTTCTGCTGGGATTGGATCTTTTGGTGGGATTGGATCTTTTGGTGGGATATCTGATCTCTGCCTCTTATTGGAAGATGAAGAGTAGGCTGAGTAGCTAGCAGATCTTTTCTGAGGAACTTCTTTGCTCTGGTCAATGAAATTATTGAGCTTGACCTCAATAACTCCAACTCTCTCAGTAAGATCTTCAAACTTTGTGCTCAGTCTGTCTTCAAATTCTCGAAAAAGTTTTGTACATGTTTCTTGGCAGGATTTCATTAATGTTTCTTGTATAGACTGAAGTGCTTTAGCAGAAAAACTTAAATGTGGTTGCTGAGGAGATTGGTGGGGGTCTTGCTGAGGAGGTGGGGTATGATGGGGAGATTGGTGGGGGTCTTGCTGAGGAGGTGGGGCATGATGGGGAGATTGGGGGGGGTTGTTTTGATGGGTGGATATGTCATGAGGGGAATCAGGGGATGTAGGGCTGTCTGATGGATATTTCTCAACATTAACCATATCCATTTCAGCCTCTCCAACTGCCTGTAGGACATTACAAATCTGACTTTTCCTTATATTAGCAAATAAGTTAGTTATTACCTCTGTAGTATATACAATATCATCGGCCCATCGAAGAAAACGGGGCCTTCTGTCAGCATACATAGGAGCATGAATAGTAGTATGCTCCAGGAACCAAATCTGCATAAGATGAAAGAAATTTTAGCACTCACATTAAGCAAATAAAATTTTGAATGAATTTAACAGTTATCACTCACAATTAGCAGAGGTACAAAACCGTTGATGTAACCTGCTGGCTTCTTATTTGAAATCTTGGAGGATGCCTTATTAAACTCTCCAACTAAAAACTCCCTAATTGAACTAGCCCAGTTTATTGACAAAAAATCATCTGGATTATTTGCTATTCTTTGAATCAACCGGGGGGTTTTGAAGTTGTTAAGTTGAAAAAGTAAATTTGAACATAAATACATGATAAAAGTTCTTAACATAGTCTCCGGGGGGGTTTTCTTGTTCAACTCCATAAAGTCATTCCTTATTTCTGTTGATGTAACTGAAGTATGTGCTAAGGAATGCCAGGATATTTCTTCTCCTTTATTTGGCAAACCAGTAAGAAGAGCCACTTCATCAGCAGTGAAAGGAATGTGTTGAGCTCTTATAACAAAGCATTGTTTTGAAATGTCCCACCTTGAGATCAGCTCATAAATTAGAGGGACATTTTGCTCAAACCCAGGAAATTCCAGAAACTGTATCATCTTTAAATCTTTCAATTTGTCCTTGACTTCAGGAGTAATTTGCCGAGCAAAGTTATCACAGTTTGTTCGGAATGAAGAAACATAGCATCTATAGGTAATTGGACGAACATATATCTGAAAATTGTAAAAAGTTATAGATTAAAAATAAGTAAATGAAATACGCACAAAACACGCACAACATACGCAGACTACAAGCAACGATCACGCACAGTGTACGCATAATACACGCATATATTACGCACATCACACGCACAATATAGCAAACATTCAGCAAATTATATGTACGCATAAAGTACGCACAACATACGCATACTATAAGTCACGATCACGCATAGTGTACGCATACTACACGCATATATTACGCACATCACACGCACAGTTCAGGGAACATAGAGTAAATTATACGCACGCATAAAGTACGAATAATATAAGCATTGAGTAAGCAATTTGAACGCATAGTGTACGCACAAAAGACGTATATCGTACGCACAGCCTACGCATATTTACTCGTTTAAAATTTGGTTAGGTTTTATGTTTTAAATTTCAACATAAATTTATCATAAACCCTGATTACACAGAAAACACGATGGCATCACAGTATCAAACATTTAAAAAGTTCGGAGAAACCATGCATACGCATAGAATAAGCATAAAATCGGAGAGCCTTGAACGCCAACGCATAGCATAACCATAAAATACGCATTACAAAACAGAAAACATAGCATTAACTTACCTTTTTCTTTGGGGGTGACGCCATCTTAGAAGAAACTGAGTGAAGAATGCTTGAAAATTGAAATTCCTCCGGGTGAATGCTTGAAAGTTCGAAAGTTTACTGTAACTTGAAAATCGAAACGTCGACTCCGGCATTCGACCTTTACAAGGGTTTAAAAGTTGATGCCACGTCGACATTTCACTAGGCGCGCCACGTCGGCAACTGGGTATAGTTTGAGACTGAAAAAAAAAAAATAATTTAGGTTAAGTTTTAAAAAGGCGACGCCTTAAATAAATGAGGCGAGGCGCGCCTTATGGCGCGCCTCAGTAAACTTGAGGCGTAAGCCTCATAAACTAAACTTATTGCGTAGGCTTTGAGGCTTAATTGGTCGAAATTGCGCTGAGGCGCGCCTTTCATTGCGCAATTTTAAACGTTGGCGACTATTCATCCGGTTTTCCATGTATCGCAGCTGAGAAGAGCCGTTGGAGATTACACAGCCAGCTCAGAGTTACCAGCCATGCTTATTGAGGATTTTGAGGTGATTATGGAACCCTTAGAGTTGATGTGGGTTCACCAGAAAGAAGATGGATCGAAAGAAGTGCTGGTCAAGTGAAAGAATCTGGTTGACTACGATGCCACGTGGGAGCCGTACGAGAGGGCGAAACAGTAGTTTCCTAGTTTTCACCTTGAGGGCAAGGTGATTCTTTGGGAGGGCGGTATTGATAGGCCGATTGATGCGGACATCCAACCGTCCATGGCTATCAAAGGAGCTGAAGATCAACGGCTGTCATCGTCCCACGTTATCTTATAATTTATTTGTAATTTTTAAATTTTTATTATGAATTTTCCATTTTTACCCTCACTTAAGAGGGTCGTCCTATGTAAGCCTTAGGGGCATATGTGTCTTGTTTTAGTTTTTTAGGCCTATATATAGAGGCATTTTCTTATGTAATGAGATGATGAATTGTTAATGAAAATTTGCTTTTTGCGTTCTCTTTGTGAGTTCCATCTTTTAGATCTCTTAGTGAATTCTTTTTCTTTTGAGATTTCTTAGTGAGTTCTCTACTTTATGTTCTCTTTGTGAGTGCATCCCTCTCCCAAATCTCTTAGTGAGTTTTGGGAAGAGCTAGATCTCTTTGTGAGTTCTAGACCTTCCTCCAATTTATCTTTGCAATCAATTAGTGTGAGAATTCAAGGAGAATCCTTTCGGGTCGCATTCTTCCTTGAACTCCATCCCTTCACCCGTTTCCACCCAGCACTTCCGCCGCCCCTCCAGCCCGCTCAGGCCGCCGACCTCCAGGCCACTGCCTCTCGCCGGCCATCCACCTTCCACACCGTGGCTGCCCCTTTCCTCCCTCCTCTAGCCGCCGGCTTCCCTCTCCTTGAATTTCAAAAATTGAAATTCAAATGTTTTATGGGCCATTAATTGTTTCCTAAAGTAGCTCCTTAATTTACGTCATCAATTTAATTGATTTTAATTTCAAATTTGAAATTCAAATTGCTTAAATTGATTGCCCTCCTAAATGGAAGTTTTCTTTCCTTAAGAAAACTGAAAATTCATTTCAGATTTTTGTAAAAATCTGAAATTAAATTGGTGGTCCCCACTTATTCCTAAACTCATCTCTCTCTCCTCCTTATGTGGCCGGCCCCCTCATTGGGCATAATCTCTCTCCTATCTCATTAATAGGCCATCATTAAGCCTCCATAATTACCTCCCACAATTTCCTCTCATCCAATTTAATTCTTCTCATTAAATTTGAGTTTAAATTCAAATTCATCCCGCCAATTTCACTTAATCTGAAATTTAATTTCAGATTTCCATTCTCTCTCCCCAAATTTATTTGGGATTTAATTAATCTTGCCACCTAGGCAAGTAAATGACATTTACGTTTCACATCACCGATTCATCCTGAACCAGGCAACTAGCCAAGGAGTTGGCCCAAAGGCTGGCTCATTATTACAGGAGGTGAAACAAGGGGTTCTGCCCCCTTTGATTGCCGCCCACGTGTGGGGCCCGCGTGGAACATTTGAAGGAGGAGGATTGGGCGGCTAGGGAGAGAGGGAATTTTTGAATGGGAGAGATTTGAATTAGGTTTTAATTATGAAACTAATTGTATTAAGAAGGGGGATTTGTCTAGGGTTAGTTTTTCATGCTTTGTTTTGTTTCTTTTGGAGTTTCTTTGGCGTCTTGGGCTCTAGGCATCTTGTCTAGAGATTGAGAGAGAACGATCTTTCTCTCGAATTGAGGATCAATTGTATCTTGCTTGGCATTTGTTTTGGTTTTGTTCTCTTCTCGCAATCTATCGTTTTGGGGCTGTTTTCACCCAGATTTTGCAATTATCTCGCTGTTTTCACCAATTAGAGATATGTTTGCTTGCGAACTCAAGTATTTCCCTTAGGGTTACTTGCGAACTCAAGTATTTCCTATCACTTTGATATCAACTTTGCATCACTCCTATGTAAAATAGTAAGAGATGGGCTAACTTCTCTTATCTCCTCCACTCGAAATTAGTTAACATCCCCTACCTCCACCTCTTCTTCCTCCACCTCCTCAAAAGGAATGGGTGAGTCAGTAGCTAATCCCCTCCTTGCTATCCTCTTTATTCTTCTTCATGTCCTTATATACAAAATTTTACACAAAATTGGTTAGAGCATCAAGGTTTCGCCCCAACCTCAATTAATTATTCTACAACTGAATCTGGCTGTTTTCAGCTCATGTATGACAACAAAAAGCTACTTCAATTCTTTGAAGGAGGGTGTGGACTAACTGACAACTGATTGTTTTTCAACTTCCTTTTTTTCCCTCATTGTGACTTTCCACTTGCTTATAGAACGCTTAGCTTTTTTATTAATTTTCTTATTGTGTTAAAGTTGTAATTAAATTTTAATCGGTCTTAGCTAATTATAGATTTGATATTAATAATATTACCATATATGCTTATTACTATACATAAATTATTTCAAAATGGCGCCTGCTATTTGCATCATGCATGAGCAATGGCGCAAGACGCAAATAGCGCACGCAATTTTATTAACATGTTAAAAATTTCAAAGTATAAATTATAATTAAAACTTTAAGGTTTATATATTAATATCATAATTAAATATTAATTAATTAAACATCAAATTAATAAAATATCAAAAAAAAAATCTTAAAGCTTTTTATAGGATTCAAAACTTTTATTTTTGTTATTTGATAGGATTTAGGCTAAATTATATTTAAATCTCGCTCAAATTATAAATTAATGGCATATGGGTCTATTGGCCTATCCTCTTTCTTAATGGTTCAATGAAATTTTCCATCTAACTATTCTTATTCTTTTGCATCCTTTGATATTAACTTTGCATCATTCCTATGTAAAGTAGTAAGAGATGGGCTAACTTCTCTTATCTCCTCCACTCAAGATTTTAAAATCCTCTACCTTGACCTCTTCTTCCTCCACCTCAACCCCAACCTCAACAAAGGGAATGGGTGAGTCAGTAACTAATCCCTCCTTGCTATCCTCTTTATTCTTCTTCATGTCCTAATGTACAAAATTTTACACAAAATTGGTTAGAGCATCAAAGTTTCGCCCCAACCTCAATTAATTATTCTACAATTGAATCTGGTTGTTTTCAGCTCTTGTATGACAATAAAAAGCTACTTCAATTTTTTTGAATAATGGTTCAGTGAAAATTTCCATCCAACTCTTCTTATTCTTTTGCATCCTTTGATATCAACTTTGAATCACTCCTATGTAAAGTAGTAAGAGATGGGGTAACTTCTCTTATCTCCTCCACTCAAGATTTTAATATCCCCTACCTTCACCTCTTCTTCCTCCACCTCATCCCCAACCTTAGCAAAAGGAATGGGTGAGTCAGTAACTAATCCCCTCCTTGCTATCCTCTTTATTCTTCTTCATGTCCTTATGTACAAAATTTTACACAAAAATTGGCTAGAGCATCAAAGTTCCGCCCCAACCTCAATTAATTATTCTACAATTGAATCTGGTTGTTTTCAGCTCTTTTATGACAATAAAAAGCTACTTCAATTCTTTGGAGGGTATGGACTAACTAACGACATATTGTTTTTCAGCTTCATTTTTTTCCCTCATTGTGACTGTTCACATGCTTATAGAATGTTTAGCTTTTTTTAATTTTCTTATTGAGTTAAAGCCATAATGAAATTTAATCGATCTTAACTAATTATATATTTGATATTAATAATAGTAGCATAGATGCTTATCACTAGACATAAATTATTTCAAAATGGTGCCCGCTATTTGCGTCATGCATGAGCATTGGCACGCGCAATTTTGTTAACATGTTATAAATTTCAAATTATAAATTATAATTAAAAGTTTAGGTTTATATATTAATATCATATATAATTATTAATTAATTAAACATCAAATTAATAAATTATAAAAAAAAATCTTAAAGCTTTTTATAGGATTTAAAACCTTTTTTGTTATTTGGTAGGATTTAGGCTAAATTATGTTTAAATATCACTCAAATCTATCGATGTAAATTTATGTGGGATTTAAAGTTGACATTTTTACCGTTGACAGGATATTTATACTTATTGACAGGATATTTATACTTAAAATTTGCTTAAATAAACATATTGTTTGTTTTTTAATGGTATATAATTATTTTATATATTTGTGCCATGTTTAAAATGGCTAACTCTGCACCGGGCGTTATGCGCCATGGCTCCACTAGGAATATTGCATCGTGGTGCGCCATTCACTGTTGACAAGTATAGCTTATAGGAATATATTTAATCAGGCTCAACTCTTTTTATTTTGGCTTGAATATAAAAAAAATCCTAAACATTACCTAATGAATGCTGAATGACATATGCTATTCAACGTTCATTAGGTAATGTTTAGGATTCTTTTAAGTTTAAATATTAATATCATACTTAATTATTAATTAATTAAATATCAAATTAATAAAACATCAAAAAAAAATCTTTAAAGCTTTTTATAGGATTTAAAACTTTTATTTTTTTATATAGTAGGATTTAGGCTAAATTATGTTTAAATCTCGCTCAAATCTTTCTATGTAAATTTTTGTGGGATTTAAAGTTGTTTTTTAACTGTTGGCAGGATATTTATGCTTAAATTTGGCTAAAATTAACATATTGTTTGCTCTTTAATGGTATTTTAAATATATATATATATATATATATATATATATATATATATATATATATATATATATATATATATATATATATATATATATATATATATATATATATATATATATATATTTGTGTCATGTTTAAAATGGCGAGCGTTGCGGAACATCTCATCCATCTTTGTGCCAACAGTGTCTTAGTACTTTTTTATTAGTGACTTCAGCACTTTGGAGTCATTAATTAACAAAGTTTTTTTAAAAATTAAATTAAAATAATTTAAATAAATAAAAGGTTCTTTAATAAATCATAAAACATTAAAACTTAAATTTAAATTAATCATTTTTTACCCTTAAAACAAATAAATGTAAATCATAGAAAACTTCAAATAAAAAATAAACTTAAGACAATACTTATAACTTTTACATACACTTTAAATGATTTGCTAGGACAACCAACTCTAACATAGGCTCAACTAGTAGTTTGGTGTGGTTTGATGCTAGTACCTTGCTTGAAGGATAATCTTGTTAATTATTTACTTTATATACTCTTGATGTGATATACACATGATTTCTTTACATATTGGTGCACCTTATTTTTTTTACTAGGTTGCATGCACCCATTCATTTTTATATACAGCTTTTTACTTTCATTTCCAATGTCAAAGTAGAATGTACCTACATGCAAATGTAATTATAAAGTTGTAGATTTTTGTATATAGATTGAGTTGTAATTTCTATAAAGAGTTGTAAAAGATTTAAAGATGATTATTTGTGTGCACTTGTAAATTCCAAAAGATAATATTCTTTCTTATTAAGTCAAGATGAATATATATATATATATATATATATATATATATATATATATATATATATATATATATATATATATATATATATATATATATATATATATATATATATATATATATATATATATATATATTAGTTTAGTAAGCTAAGAAATTCCTTCATCTCCTAAGCATTTCCACATCTCTATTGGAATATTATCATGCCAATAGCTTTTCCACACTTCATTTTCTTTAAAGCCTCTTTAACTTCGGTTTTATTAATACGCCGATAAAAATAAAATCTTTATTTTCATTTAGGGTGCTAAGGTCACTAAAGTCAATCGCATTCTCATAATCTTCATCGAAAAGTTTAGAAAAATATCTCATCCACCTTTGTTGAATATCCTATTCTAGAAAAAACACTTTTTTATCTTCTTCCTTGATACACTTCAATTGAACTAAATCCTTACCACTCCTATCTCTTTGTTTAGCTAAATTATTTAGATATATCTTTCGCCCTCCTTAGCATCTAATCTATTATATAAATCTTTAAAAGCTAAATTATTTGTATTGTAAATTGCTTTCTTAAACTTCTTACAGGCTTTTCTATATCGTTCCTAATTATCATAATTTTTACAGTTAAATCAATTTTTATAGCAAATCTTCATATTTTTTATCTGCCTTCTGCTGAACACTAGATGCAATTTTTTTATGTCGAAAAAATCTCTCAACAACTTCTAATGTTTGTCACTAATATGTCATACTTCTTTTGTAATTTAAACATGTCTTTGTCATATATTTTTTTCCTCAATAACGACCAAATAAATTCTTATGGTATTCCCTTGCCTGATTTTTCAAGATCAACAAAGAACATATATCATTTTTTGATAGTTAACCATTTCGATAATAGATCTAAATTTATTACTCCACAACCAAAATGTAAGACAAGCTCTTCTTGGTTCTAAAATGTCGAATCTCTTTTCAATCATATGATAGCTTATAATTTTAGGCGTTATTAAGATTTGCTATAATATTTGGTGTCATCTGCAATTCATCTTCATTTATGTTGAGATGTGTTGCTATTGTAGCCATTTCTCAGCATTCTTATGTTAGATGGGTTTTGCTGACGTGCAAATGCATGGCAAAAAATTATTATTTGTTTTTTTTGTTTTTATTGATTTATGGATATTCTGTTTGGAACCATAGTTGTCATTACAGTAATGTATTCACATAATTCTTGATGGCAATAAAGCGTCATATAACACAGACAGTGGTATACGGTTATTAGGTTATTCATGAGTAATTTGAATTTTAAATAGTAATTTTAAAGGTTTTCTAAGGCTTCAAGTTGATTATGCCTATTTCTTATGTTCCTTTAGTTCCCAAGATTGGAAGACGCAGTTGAGAGTGCCACCTCCAGATACGCGTTACAAGACAGAGGTGAAGTGGACTTTTATGCATTGCATTGTTTAATTTTTATTTTTTGGAGGAATTGATATAATGATTATCCTCGGCTAGAAGCTCTTTTTTTTATTAACTTATTTAATACTTTAATCAACCAAATAGATTGGGCAAAGACTAATAATGATGATTACAATGATGATGACAGTATTCTTTATACAGCTGCTGGCGTTATTTTCTCTTTTAGGCTGAAGCTTGTTTGTATTTACTTGAGACGTTTGGTCTGAGTATAATTCTTAAGCCTTTCAACTGTGCTTGCAGTAGAAAAAACAGAGGAGTATTTGTTTGGATGTTCAGTTTTTATGACTTTTTTACTGTTTTTTCAAAAAATTTCCTTCTCAAAGCTGTTTTAGGGAAAGCACAATAAAATTTTTGATCCAGAAATAAGAAAAATGGTAAAACAAAAGCCTTGTAATTTCCAGCTTTTCCTTATGTATTAAGTAGCTTGAAGCTGCTCTTGTATGCTTGAATATGTGAAGAGAGGTCATCCTCATCCTTCAGAAGTTGGTCTCAATTGCAGACGGTTAACTCTCCAATTTTATTTTAGCCTTAGCAAATGTAATTATCAAACCTTCAGGCTTTAAAGGAAACCTTTTGAGTCTATGCTTTGGTTTGAGACAGGTTCAAAGTATTTGCTCAAGGAAGTAGCATTATCCAGATGATATTTTCATCTATTTTTGGATATTTGACCTTCACATTATTAAATCCTTTTCTTTTAATTATTAGTCCTCAATCGCTACAAACCAGTCTAGGCATTAGCTTTTGCCAATAGATGGCTTTTGACTTTATTTTTTATTACTTTTTGTAATGTAAAATTTAGCCATGTGATACAATCCTGTGTTCATTTTATTGTCTTTGACAAATATATTTTGGGTCTAATTGTCACAACCCGGCCCAAAGTCACAAATTAACGAAGGCGGGAACAAACGATCGAATGAATATTATAATTCTTTGAAAATTTTAATTACTCAAATAACTAAACATTTATCTTTTTATCAGAAGAGCCACTAAAATATTTTTTAGTCAAAAATACAATAAATCAATTCTTATCCATTTTTAATTGATCATCCTTTATGTATGCAAAACCTTATCGATCATTCATTTAAGCAACATGAGATTTATCTACAATTTTCAACATGAAACATCGTTAGACAATCTACTACAATCCGGAAAACATCGTGTCCTTGCCTTGACCTAGGAAATCCTATAACAGAACACATTGTTACTTTTTTCCAATTTTTGTTCCAGAATCGGCAACAATTGTAGAAGATCTCACAGTCGATGATGCTTTACTTTTACCAATTGAAAAATCACATTTAATAATTTGAATTTATAATAATAAACTCAATAGTCAATTATAGCTTATAATATAATAGTAAAAATATCTCATATATATAAGTAGTTATGTCATAACATTAGACTTTTCAGCACATAATTATAAAAATATGATTGCTTGAATTCTTTGATTACATAAACCTTATTTACCATGTCTATCATTTAACTTTTAACTTTTAATAGTTCATTTAATTTTGGTGCACCATCTAATTAGTACTAATTAATATAATTTCATTTTCATTTCAATTTTTATTTCTATTTTCATTTATTATACACAAGTACATTGTGCCACAACCAATACTATGAGGGGTGAATACTTAGATTGCATGTATATAACTTTTTCATTTTGTTTTCATTTCGTAGTATTTTTTTTTCTTTTATCCCACTACATGGGGTCGACAACATGAATCCGTTTTCTCCATAGTGTCATGTTAAGAGTCAAATTCTCATTTAAATCTTATATAAAAAAGGTTATTTCTAATAGTTTCTAACCAAGTCTATAATAATAATAATAATAACAATTGTGTTTTTGGGTACTATATGATGGTAAAGGGTTTGACTACTTGATGACCTTAGCTAGTTAGCTCACTCTTCTCTTACCTTAATCATTTTCTCTTCCCTCAAACCCCTACTTCTTATCTCGTCCTCACACACACACACACTCTCTCTCTAACCTAAATATTTGGGGCGGGTTAGAGAGATGGGGTCTGCTTGCCAACCCCACCTCTCATTCTCTTCTATACCCAATCGATCCTCACCCCTTTTTTTTTGACTCCATATTCCCCACAACAACAACAACAACAACAACAACAACATCAAGCCTTTATCCCACTACGTGGGGTCGGCTACATGAATCCTCTTTTTCCATCATATCTTATTAAAAGTCAAATTCTCGTTTAAATATGATAAATAAAGGTCATTCCTAATATTTTCTAACCAAGTCTTTTTAGGTCTGCCTCTACCTTTCTTAACATAAGTCAAATATAATACATCTACTGTCCTAACCGAGTCATCGGAAGGCAGCCGTTTTATGTGACAAAACCATCTAAGGCGACTCTCTCTAATCTTAACTTCTACTGGAGCTACTCCAACCTTTTCACCTATATGCTCATTTCGTATCCTATCTCTAAGGGTAAAGCCACTCATCCACCTGAGCATCCTCATCTCTGCCACACTTAACTTAGTATTATGCTTCTCTTTTAATGGCCAACATTCGGCACCATAAAGCATTGCAGGCCTCGCCACCATCTTATAGAATTTTCCCTTGAGTTTGAGGGGTACTTTTTTATCACATAACAAGACCGATGCATTCCTCCACTTCAACCATCCAACTTGAATTCTGTTGATAATTTTGATGGGACATCGACAGACGCTACCGACATGTTTATCGACGAAGAAATCGCAAATCTACGGCCACGATTCAGCGCCTCTACTTTTGATACATTTTATGATATGTTCATTTAGTTATTTGTTATTTTTCCACATTTTACCCATTTGAGGAATTGTCTTATTATTGTAGCCCAGAGGGCAATTTCGTACTTTTCCTTTTCATGTTTAGAGACCTATATATAGAGGTCTAATGTGTTGTAATTTCCTTGATGAATGATTAATGAAATTTTAGTTGCTTCTTCTTCTTCTTGCATGAGAGCTAGAGAGAAGGGAGAGTGAGCTCAAGGTGAGTAAGTGCGAGGTCCACCAATCATTGGAAGAGTCCACGGCTCGTGGTTAGTTTACTTCTATTTTACTTGTCTTCTTTCATCTCCCTTCCCCCAAGTCAATCGCCGGCCCCTTCCCACCTCTCCTCATCCTGTGGCTTAACCTCCTCCACCAATTCATCCTCTAGCTCCACTACCTAAATCCCACCCGCCAACCTAGCCCCTAACCCACCACCTAGCCGCCCCCCTTCCCTCTTGACCACCGGCCCCATCTTCCCTAAAATCATTATGATGATTTTAATCGTCAGAATGACTCCCTAACTTGACTCTTGCAATAAATATAGGAGTTAGGAAATTTTGATATTCAAATTTGAAATTAAAAAAATTTCATATTTGCAAAACTCCAAATAAGGAAACTTTTCAAATTTGAATCGAATCTAAATTTAATTTAGAGAGTATTCATTATTTTCCCTCTTAATTGACCAAATTGTTTGGAAATAGCATAACTCCCCACAATTCCCCCTGCCCTCTCTCTTCACACCGCCGGTCCCAACATGGGCTTTGCCCATTAATTCCCATTAAAGCCCCCTCTCTAATTAATTTGAATTCAAATATCAAATTAGTTCCCTCCAATTTTACTCAAAATCTGAAATTATTTTCTGATTTGGGATTAAAACTTTCTCCTCCCTTCCTAACATAACCTAATCCTCCTTCCTCCAAACCGCCCCTCTCTCCAACCTTAGCCACCCCTACTCTTGTGCCTCCCCTCTTATGAAATCCTAGTTCTCTCATGATATTTGAAGATGAGAAGAAGACGACCTCCTCTTCCAATCTCCTCGTTGATGCATGGCCGATCCTGAAATCGATCACGGATTTGCATTCGACGATCAAGAGAGGACAGACATACTTGGATCTCCGTTCTTTGACGTCTTCTTCGACAATGACGAAACGGTTGAAGGCTACATCGACCGCATATTGTACCAATTGACCTTGTCAATTGAAGAGCATTTTCCACCGGGTCGTAGGGTGATTGTCAGTCATCCACCACCTCGTCCACCATCGGCCACCGCTCCGTCAACGAAGATCATCGGCGCCATCGTCCTAGTGGTAATATATCCTAAGAATTTCTAAGAAATAATATTAAAAAGTTTAGTAAGCCAAGAACTTCCTTCATCTCCTAAGCATTTCCACACCTTTATTGGAATATCATCAGGTCCAACAGCTTTTTCACTCTTCATTTTCTTTAAAGCCTTTCTAACTTCAGTTTTATTAATATGCCTATAAAAATAAAAATCTTTATTTTCATTTAGGGTGCTAAGGTCACTATAGTCAATCTTATTTTCACAATCTTCATTAAAAAGTTTTGCAAAATATCTTATCCACCTTTGTTGAATATCATCTTCTAAGAAAAGTATTTTTTGATCTTCATCCTTAATACACTTCACTTGAACTAAATCCTTACTATTCCTATCTCTTTGTTTGCCTAACTTATACATATATATTTCTCTATACTTAGTATCTAATCTATTATATAAATCACTAAAAGCTAAGGTATTTGCATCGCATATTGCTTTCTTAGATTCCTTATGAGCCTCTTTATATCTTTCCTAATTATTAGCATTTTTAAAATTAAATCAATTTTTATAACAAATTTTCTTATTTTTAATCTTTTCTTGCACATTTGGAGTCAACCATCAACTATTTTTACTATTAGGAGCAAGGTTTAAAATTGCGTAAATAAGCCTTGAGGCGGTTTTCGTCTGTGAGGCAAGGCGTAAGCCTCACGGACGCTGAATTGCGTAAATGAGAATTTAAGGATTTTAGCAGATAAATAATAGCAAGATTCTATCATACAATAAAAACATCTAAATAACAAGTGGAATTAGTGGAAATTAAGAAAAGAGATACAATAAAAGCATGTTCCAAAGTACAAAACCATAAAATTATAGTCTATCAGAACTCTCAAAATACAATTAAGAAGAAACATTTAAAATCCAATCATCATCCTTCAACCCCCTATTCCTCAACCTTCTATCTCTTAACCTCTTGTTGTGCATAAGATATACAAGAGAGTTCATTCTGAGTGTTGATAGCCGATTTCTTCTCTTTGTTTGCACTTGACTATATGTACTCCAATTTCGCTTACACCCAGAAGAAGAACAAGGCCCAAAACTCTTACAGCAAAACTCTGTAACTCAGGGGTGGAATCACCAAATTGGATCCACCATTCAACTATTTTCAAGAAGAAAAATGATAATCAGAACTTAATAAAGTGTCTTGCATTTACCAAAATAAGTATACATGGAGATCGTTTGATAATCGTTGATTTTGCTGCATGCAGACTGAAAAAACTCTCTTTATTCCAAAATAGAAGAAGTTGTAAATCTGCAGGCATCATCTGTGCTTGTCCTATGTCCTCTTCTGGATTAGTCATATATTGGTTCATAGGATCCCGCGCACCCTATTATGTATAGTGGAGGAAGAGCCCTTTCCACTCTCGCTCTCAAAGTAAGCACCATGTTCGATCCTTTCATCAAATTGCTCATGTTGTAAATGTTTGTCCGTAGTACTCTTTTTCATATAAGCTGTAATTTCCTCCTTCACCTTATCCGAAACATTCGCACAAGGTGCTACATTCTTATGTGAGCCGGATAAGTGTTCCTTCATGCGAGTTACTCCTCCTTTCACCACCTTATCACAAAAATTACATTTTAAATACACATATGTCTTATCGCCGCCTCCTACATCAACTTGCACACTGTATTTCCAAGAAGGGTAACACCGCAATGATGTATTTGTCTTTTCCTTGCCCCTAACCATATTTCCTAAAGCACAAATGCAAAATAAAACACAAAAACATAAAATAATAAGCATGAATATGTAGAAGTAAACTAACACTAACAACTATTACTAAAGATGATGAATAGAACAATATGCCGGATTGCCGGGGGTCCAAGGGGGCGCTGCTCCCTGGCGGGGTTCGACCTGACTGGTCAGCGCCCTTGCGGGGGTTTCCGGGGGCAGCGCTCCCGGAACAAAATTTTATTGTAAGAGTAATTTTAAAGTTCTGTTTGTTTTTAAAGTTCGTAAGTTGTTTGTATGAAAAAATATCGAGTGATACCGAGGTTTTTTAAGTGGGCCCCCATATTTGAGGCGTACGCCTCAAAGGAAATTGCACAATAACGCTAGTGAGGCGCGCCTCACTCCATCTAAGGCGTACGCCTCATGATGCCTGAGAATTGCGTAAGCTTTGAGGCTATTTTGAAGCAAATTGCACAAAGGCGCGCCTTAGATTGCGCAATTTTAAACTATGATTAGGAGCTTTTCCCTTTGATACTCCAAGCACATCTTTTGTAGTATTCTTAATATCACTGACCACTTTTTCCTACATAACATTAGGATCCTCGTGCACATATAAAATCTTAAGATTTAAAATCTTACTTTCAAAAATATTTTTGTTAATATTCTTTAAATTCCCCAATCTAATCCTAGAATATCGGTTTATTTTATTTTTTATTTTCTGTCCCTTTATCTGAAAGTCCAAAACTAATAATTGATGTTAGGTACATAAATTTTCACTCGGAATAACTTTGTAATTTTTGTAATCTAAACGATCTAATTTTCTTATAAGAAAATAGTTAATCTGAGTTGTACTATATTCATTTTTATAAGTGATGAGATGCTCATTCTTTTTCTTAAATAAGGTATTAGCAATTAAAAAATCATAAGCTAAACAAAAATCTAATATGGTCTTGCCACCTTCATTTGTGGTTCCAAACTTCCACCATGAATGCTTTTAAAATCATCTATCTCTTTACCAACATGTCCATTTAAATATCCTACAATAAAAACTCTTTCTTGAAGAGGTATCTTTTATACTAATTCTTTTAAGTCATTCCAAAAATTTAATTTTCGAACTTATATCCAAACTACTTGAGGAGCATGAGCACTTATAATATTAACAATCTTAACATCAACAATAATCTTTAAAGCTATAATTCTATCTTCAATCATATTAATTTTTATAACATTATCCTTCACACTCTTGTCTATAATAACACCTGCACCATTTCTAGTACGACTCCTACCCGAATACCAAAGTTTAAATCCTAAACTATCAATTTCCTAGGAGCCTTCTCTCGAACCCATTTAGTTTCTTGAATGCACAAAATATTTAATTTCCTATGAATCATAATATATATTAATTCCATTGATTTTCCTGTAAAGGAACCTATATTCCAAGTTTCTATACTAATTATAGTTTCATGAATAGTATGAGGTTTAGGGAAAACAAATTCTATCCCTCACTATCTACCTCTCTCTTAACCCCATGTGCTGGTTTAGGAAGGAAAGTATGAGGTTGTTGGCCACCCTATCCACTTTTTCAATGTCTTTCTCCATTTAACATGTGGGAAACAATATTTTTGGTGAAGAGTAGATACAAACAACAACAATAAAATCAAGCCTTTATCCCACTACATGGGGTCTACAAAATGAATCCATTTTCTCCATAATGTCCTGTTAAGAGTCAAATTCTCATTTAAATCTAATAAAAAAATGTCATTTCTAATAGTTTTCAACCAAGTCTTTTTAGGTCTACCTCTGCCTTTATTAATATAGGTCAAATCTAATATATTTACTATCCTAATTGGGTCAATGGAAGGTCGACATTTTATGTAACCAAACCATCTAAGGCGACTTTCTCTAATCTTATCTGCCATTGGAGATACTTTAACCTTTTTTACATATATACTCATTTCACATTTCATATCTAAGAGTAAAGTCACTCATCCATCTGAGCATCTTCATCTCAGCAACACTTAAATTTATGCTGCTCTTTTAACCGCCAACATATTGCGCCTTAAAGTATTGTAGGTCTCACAATTATATTATAGAATTTTCCTTTAAGTTTGAGGTGTATTTTTCTATCACACAACAGGCCCGATGCATTCCTCCACTTTAATAATCCAAATTGAATTCTGCTAATAATATTATTTCTCACTCACTTTGAATAATGGACCCGAGATTTCTAAATCATGTACTCTTTTGAATGACTTGATCACCCAAAGTCATAATTCTCCATTAGATCTATTACTAGTAAAATTACACTCCATGTATTTGGTGAAGAGTATGTTGTTCTCATAAATATTCTTAACCCTGAGGTGGTATATTGAAGCAAACCATTAAAAAAGCGGACGAGGTGTCCGCTTTGAGTCGCGCCTCAAGTCGAGGCGGAAGTCATGTGTATCGGGGATTACGCCTCGAACCATCCAGTGAAGCCTACGATTTTTTCGCACGAGGCGTACGCATCAGAGTGTAACGCTTCAAGGCAGTACAAGACACCGCTTCGAAATTTTTTATTCAGTATATATGTAAATATGACGCAGTCGATTCGTGTTCGCGTATAGGATTAGGGCTTCCTGTAAGAATGGAAAGGCGAACTGGAGGCGAAGCTGTGAGGGAAAGAGACGAAGTCGTGAGGGAAGGAGGCGAAGTCGGAAGGAGACGACGCAGGAAACAAAGCCGAAAGTAATAACGGTTTCAAAAGCAGGAAACGAAGCCGATGTTGTGAGTGCAGGAAACGTTCAGGCCTCGGTTAGGTCGGAAGAGCAGGTGAGCGGTGTTATGGGCATTGACTTTGACATGCAGTAACGAAAGCTTGAATAACTCCTGATTCGGCTTTCTTTCATTCATCCGCTCAGTACATGCCCGATACCTAGCAATATATGCTAGGTACCGAGCATGCTAGGTACCAAGCATCATGTACCTAGCGATACCTAGCAGTACCGAGTATGTACCTAGCAATACCTAGCAGTATCTAGCAGTACCGAGCATGTACCTAGCGATACCTAGCAGTATATACTCGGTACCGAGCATGTACCGAGCGGTACATGCTCGGTACCGCTAGGTATCTTTCCATACAAACAACTTACGAACTTAAAAACAAGCAGAATTTCAAAATTACTCTTTCAATAAAATTTTGTTCCGGGGTTGCTGCGTAAGCCTAGGATCTAAAAGAAATTGTTTTTTTGTGGATTGTTTGTAATGAATCCAACACCTTGTAGAACTTAGAGGTCATTTGTGCTAAGTTTGGTTATATTTAAATTCACATATATTTTCTTAGAAATTAAATGGCGGATGAAAGATAATATTAGTTGGATTTCTACATGCAAAGTTGACATTAGAATTCTTTTCACTTTGGCGTTAGTTTGTTCTGAGACTAGGAATACCAAAATTGTAATGTTATCTGTGATTTAAATGTGTCTTGATTTGTTGAGGATCATTTTTTTGGCAGTTCATATATTAAATATGTTTGAATATGCTTATTAAAAATTTAAAAGCCTATGTTTAATATTCCCGGGTAGATTATGGAGTGCATAAGATTGTTCCATCTCCACGTAACTACTGAAATGTCCTATGTGTGTATATATCATCGATTAGTAGGGATTACTTTTGATAAAATTATTTGAGATGTTTTAGTTGGAAATATTGAAAGATGGATCTATAAGGTAGCAAATTGGGATCTTTAATGAACTGGAATTAATGGAGGATAAAAGCGATTAATTATATTATGAAAGTCTTCTTAAGTGATTCATGGATGGTCTAGATTTTATTATAATCAAGCAAGATATCTGATGGTGAACGAAGTATGTGTAGCATGTCATCAAAGAAAAAATTCCCTTAAAGATTGGGAAAACATTAAAAAAGTCCTGAAGACTCTAAAAGAAATGACTAGAGGGTAGTAAAAAAGTTAGACTTCAATGATTGAGATATTTGACTTTATCTTGTGAAAAGAGAGGTGTGTAAACTGGATGATAAAAAGGAGATCAGGAGATTACTCAAACTAGGTGAATTAATAGTGAAGATACTATGCTCGTGTTTGAAATTTTATTGAATAGGACTTTTTGGTCGATATTTGTATAACTGAATCACCAGTTATACCAAAGAAATTCTAAAAGGTAAAGTTTATTTGGTTCAAATCAATGCTTAAGGCAAAGCTCTATGTTCAGGTACTACAAAATTTGAACAAACACACAAGAAACTAAATAAGTTTATGAACAAATGTTTTTAGTGAAATCTTAAAGATAGACAATACAGATTAGCAGCGGGGAAGAAGTATACTTGTTTTAATTTTTAAGAGTAACCGTGAACTGTGAATAATGGGATATTCATAATTGTTGTCATAACATGCCTATTAATCTTATGAATTGAATTTATTGGTAAATATGATTGAAAAGGGTGAAGGGTAGTCATAATTATATCATCAAACAATTGAAGTGGTTTAATTTTAGGAAGAAATATTAGGGTAGTTTTGGAATAATGTTATTATACCAATGAAATAAGTTTTTTGGTTATAAGTGACCTTGGACAAACATAATTAAATCACAATAATTGAATAACACTTCTTAAAGTTGAAATTCTATAAAATACATTTGAGTGATTTAGCATTTAGTGTGGAGATTATAGGATGCACCAATAAAGATGGGGAGATATAATTAGCTTGACGATAATAAGAAATAAGAGTAGACAAAAGGCATGATTGCTTGAACTAGTGCTTAAATTGTTTAAAGCATAATGAGAAGTACATAACCTTTTTGTTCTTCCCCTTTTAAATACAAAATTCATTCTTTAGTTTATTAAAGTGTTCATCTAGTAATTAATTGACATCGTAGGTCATAAATAACATATTACAAGGTGATAATTTATTTAACAACCTCTCAACATAATTTTTAAAAGCTTTTTTTACATATTAAATTAAATATGTATAGTAATGAGCTTTACTAAAGCAAAATAGAGGTTTGATGCGTACCTTTAAGAAGAATTATCAAAATGTTATATCATAAAATCCTTTCATCTTATGCTATCTCATGAATAACATAAGGTAGATGTGTAAAATTCACGTAAGAGTGTTTTGGACATGTATAATGAAAAGTAGAAGATGCACTTAAAATAAGAAGAAATAATTAACATGTGGATTATAGGAAGAAATAATATGGTGACATGACTTGAAATATCATTTTTATTGTGCAAAATGCAATGAGAAGCTTAAAAGGTTTTTTTGTCTCTTTTTAAGTGCAAACCCCACTTTTTATTTATTAAAGTGTAGGTGTAATAACTAATTGATATCTTAGATAGTTAGATCTTAGAAAAAGATGTTATGGGGTTCCAAAATATTCAATCGCTTGAAATAATTAATGATTCAAAAATTTTAACATACAACAACAACAACATCAAGACTTTATCTCACTACACGGGGTCGGCTATATTAATCGTTTTTCTCCATTGTGTTCGATTAAGAGTCAAATTCTCATTTAGTTCTAATAAAGAAAGGTCATTTCTAATTTTTTTTAACTAAGCCTTTTTAAGTCTACCTCTACTTTTCTTAACATAGGTTAAATCTAATACATCTACTCTCCTTATCGGGTCATCAGAACATTGCCGTTTTATGTGACCAAACCATCTAAGGTGACTCTCTAATCTTATTTGCCACTGGAGCTACTCCATCCTTTTTACGTATATGCTCATTTCATATCTTGTCTTTAAGAGGAAAGCCACTCATCCACCTGAGGATCCCCATCTCTGCAACACTTAATATTATGCATCTCTTTTAATGGCCAACATTGTGCACCATAAAGCATTGCAGGTCTAGCCACCATCTTATAGAATTTTCTCTTAAGTTTGAGTGGTACTTTTCCATCACACAACAAGCCCGTTGCATTCCTCCGCTTCATCCATCCAATTTGAATTCTACTAATAATATCCCTATCTATTTCACCATTACTCTGTACAATAGACCCAAGATATCTAAAACATGTACTCTTATTAATGACTTGATCGCTAAAAGTCACAAAACCCCACTTGATCTATTACTACTAAAATTACACTCCATATATTCGGTTTTAGATCTACTCAAATGAAACCTTTATACTCAAGTTTGACCTCCATAATTCAAGTTTATCTTCAACTCCCTCTTTAGTCTTATCAAGAAGAATAATATCGTTAGCAAAAAGCATACACCAGTAAACATCCTCTTGCAAATCTCTAGTAAGAACATCCATGACTAAAGCAAAAAGATATGGGCTTAAGGCTGATCCTTGATGTGAAATTGGAAAATACTTGGTCAAACCACCTTGTGTTTGAACACAAGTAACAGCTCCCGCATACATATCCTTAATGACTTGAATATAAGCATTATTAATCCCTTTCTTTTTTATAACTCTCCATAGCACTTCTCTTGGAACTTTATCATATGCTCTCTAAATCAATAAATATCATATGAAAATCTTCCTTTTCTCTTTATACTTCACCATCAAACCTCTCAATAAATGTATGGCTTCCATAGTAGACCTACCTGACATGAATCCAAATTGATTTTGGAAAACATTAGTATCACATCGTAACCAATGTTGAGAATTCAAAATTATAACTCTCTCCTATAGTTTTAAAGTATGACACATCAACTTAATTCCTCTATAATTTGCACAATCTTGGCATCACCTTTATTCTTAAAGATAGGAATCTACACACTCATTCTCCACACATCAGACATCTTTTTAGTCTTCAAAATAATATGAAAAAGTTTAGTAAGCCAAGAAATTCTTTCATCTCCTAAGCATTTCCACACCTCTATTGGAGTATCATCATGTTCAACAGTTTTTCCTCACTTCATTTTCTTTAAAGCCTCTTTAATTTCAATTTTAGTAATATTAATATAAACACAATTTTTTTATTTATTTAGTGTTAAGGTCACTAAAGTCAATCATATTTTTATAATCTTCATTAAAAAGCTTAACAAAATATCTCATCCACCTTTGTTGAATATCCTATTCTAAAAAAAGTACTTTTTGATCTCCATCCTTACTACAATTTACTTGAATTAAATCCTTATTACTCATATCTCTTTGTTTGGCTAGCTTATACATATATCTTACACCCTCTTTAGTATATAATTTATTATATAAATCTTTAAAAGCTAAAATTTTTGCATCATATAAATGCTTTTTGAACGTAAATGTTTTTTTAGACTTCTTACGGGCAACTTTATATCTTTCTCAATTATCATAATTTTTTTATTTAAATTAATTTTTATAACAAAATTTTTTATTTTTGATATTTCTCGTACATTTTGATTCCACCACCAACTTTTTTTACTGTTAGAAGTTTTTCATTTTGATACTCCAAGTACACCTTTACAACATTTTTAATATTACAAGCTACTATTTCCCACATAACATTGGCTTCCTCATGCACCGACAAAATCTTAAGATCATTTAAATTTAATTTGTAAAATAAAGAATATTACTATAAAATAACTTGAATGTTAAATTCAAGAGGTTTAACACTAAACAAGTACTATTATTCTTGGAACTCATTAACAAATGCCCATTTATTGTACATCACAAGATGTGAAATAATTGAGTAAATTCCATATCACAAGGTGTACTATTATTCTTGGAACTCATTTATTTCACAATAAATGAGTTCTTATGCAACAAGGTAGATTGATCCTAATCACCAAATCATATTATTAATATTATTATTATCTATTTAATGATATAATGTTCATAAAAAGAGGCATAAGGCAAAAAAAAAGACAAGTCAAACTATTTGTGTGATATGGAAAAAAAAAAGGTTGAATGAAAACTAGAGAGTAGATTTTGAGAAGCTTAAAATGCTGAATGTGCTTAAAAAAATTAATGACAAGGTTAGAAAAGCAACCAAATGTGACAAATCTAAGACTGACGATAAATAATTGAACTAGATGATTTAAAGATGACCTTCACAATTGGTCCTTCACTATGTTGGCCTTCTTCATACCTTGGAAGCCCTTTACGAAGGCCTAGGGATGCAAATGAAGCGAGCGCTCGACAAGCTACTTATGGCTAGGCTTGATTATAACTCATTCATGATCATTTGATTAACAAAGAAAACAAGTTTGAACATTTTTTTAAAATATTCGATTGTTAAATAAACAAGCTTGAACAACTATTTGTATGACTCATTTATGTTTATGAACAATATTGTTTAAAGCTAGTGAACAAGCTCGATTAAGAGATGTTTATTATATTGTCTATCCATGGTTCCCCAAAATTTCCTAAAACCCTACCAAAATGGTAAACAAATTCTCCCCCACTATGCTGCCCCCAAAAATATCGAAACCCTCCATGACAAAGAAGCAAGGATGGCTACAAGTTTTTAATGGAGAAGGCGTCGTCTGACCAGCTTTGTCTGTGAATATAAGAGTTCATGATTACGGCTTCTTAATGGGACTAGCAAGTGAGAACAAGAAGAGGAGTTTCCCGAGCCCTTGGCCAAATCATAAGATTTATATGAGTTGTACGGTTAAAGCTCGAACTGAACACATGCCGAAAACAAAGCAAGCTTAAACATCCTCCATTTTAAACAAACCAAGTATGGATACAAATAGAAAAGCTCTAATTGAGTTCAAATCAAGTTATTGTTCGATAATAAACTAACTCAAACATGAACAAGCATCAACTCGGCACGGCTCGGTTCGATTCATTTGCAGGCCCCAAGAGTCCAAGACCTTGTATAATCATTTGTAAAGATTTCTGTTAGATGGATTATGCAATGGAAATAAGATTTCAAATAGGCCAATTTCATTCATCATATTATAGGACAAAACGTGAAGCTAAAGGACATGTATAGATGTGGTAAGAGGAGCCTAAGAGCCATGAGGGTAAATACGTCCAAGGCCGCCTGAGAAGTGTTCCTTGAAGTTTTGTGGGATTTAAAGGGTCATTTTCGGTCCTAAGTGAATTTAGGTAGTTCTAAGGTCAAAAGCTTAATAAGGAGTAGAATTCATGGCATTTAGGAGGGTGATGTGGTAGAAAAAAATGTGTGATGATGATTAAATGGGTAGGTGGAAGTCAGCAAATCTTATTTTGGTCATGGTAAATACGTAGTCAAATGTTGGGAAAATGGCTATGTCAATAGCTTGGATTCCATCATCACAACATATAATATGTAATCAAATGTTGGGAAAATGGCTATGTCAACAGCTTGAACTCCATCATCACAGCATAATATACATGGCTAACAAGACTCAGTGCGCAGTACCACATGACTAGCATGATGGAAAGGACCTAATAAATAATATTGACAAAACACATGACCTTAAATGCACAAGGGTAAAAAAAATAAACATTAAATATGTAAAACAGAATAGTACATGCATTATGATCTATACGCGAAACTCACCCCAACAAATCTTTGGGATGCATTATGCATCACATCCACTTATCAATAATCACCAGAGTCCTTTACACACCAATTTTTTTTATGTCTTCATCTTCTAAATAATCAAAGATTGTTGCATTTGAAATCACATTCAAATATGTGATTGATTGTAAAGTTACAGCCTTTGATAAATGAGATATTCTAGATTATCATGATTTTTTTAAACGCTTTTTTCCTTGAAAAATATTGAAATTTAGTCTTTGATTATTCTACTATGTTTAAATCATTATCAAATGGTGCTCTCTCGTACCATTCGTCGATATCAAATGCTTCTCTCTAGCATCATTCATCATTATCAAATAATTCTTTCTAGCTCCATCATCATTCCCATAAACCACTCATTCCATCATCTAACATTTTTATTTCTTTTTTTATGCTTTGTAGCTTGATTGCATTTAAAGTATGAATGATTGTTTAGCCTTTTAGGATCTAGCCTATTTTTCCCCTCGGAATAAATTTGTATTCAAATTTTGTAAAGTAATACAAGAAAAACCACATGATGCAGGGATGTTAGGGCTAATAAGATGTATCATTGTAGTTGTGGAGAACTAATTCAATCAGGCATTCACACACAACCCATTTTATAAAAATCGTTAAATGTTACATTTTACTTTTTTGTGCTTGTTATCTATTTGTGACTTTTTTCTTGTTAACAAATATGACATAAATAGATTTATAAATCTTTATAAAACAAATCATGAAAATGTAAAATAGCTTTCTAAATTTAGAGAAAATATTATAAGTTTACATTGTTAAATGCAAATATAGGGAATTTATGCCATGCTTTTAATATCATAAGTCTAATTAGTTACTAAAGGGACAAAACAAAAAAGTATATAATAATGATTTTGTTCAATTTCCAATGTTGCTCTCTTAAGAATGATTTGAAAATAGTTATTAGTTCCAACACGGCTTGAGTGCATCTTCTACACTCCTAGTTGTAAGCTTTATGCTACGACTCGATACATAGGCTCCTAATATCAAGGCGGTAATTAAAATTTGAACGGAGTTTTAAATTTTATTCACTAACATTTACAAATAATAAACTACTCCTAATATATCAAAAGATCCACTAAAACTCTAAAGCTCATTTAAAATATATATATATATATATATATATATATATATATATATATATATATATATATATATATATATATATATATATATATATATATATATATATATATATATATATATATATACATTGAAGGTAAATATATCTCTCCTATAGTGCCACGTTTATAATACATGTCTTCTCTTCTTTTACTCATTTAATTTATCTAGATGATACATGTATACATTTGTTAAATGATAGGAGTGAGTTATAACACATGTATCATTTTTTCAAATTACAGTAATGTGAAGCAATATTAAAACAATATACATGTCTGTTTTAAATATAAAAAACATTACATCGTTTGACGAATAATTCTATTTAAACATGACATTGTAAAAGACTTTGAAGCATTCATTAGTACGACAATAATACCATTGAAAGAAAAATTATATCATATCTTATCTTTGATGATATGCTTACAACTTAGCAATTTGAGAGGAGCAATCAAGCAATCAAGCTAGAATGCATACAATCCACGACATTATACCATATCAATTGAACTAGTTTGTAAAAACTGCGCTAAGCAGAAGTATAACAGGGGCATGTAAAAACTGCGTTAAGCAGTGGTATAACAGGGGCATACCTCATCAACTAGCCAAAATAAACAAGTGGAAAGGCGTAACAGTAAAATTAGATATCAAACTAAGCCATTAATAGCCAACAACTTTAAACAACTACAATAGAAGATACATAATGGATGCTTATGCATCGCTGAAAGAAATTTATATTTACCTCCCGCCTAAGTTCTTAAAATCACAAATTGATACAGATTGGTTGAAGAAAGGAGCAAAATAATTATAAGAATAATTGTTTATTATTATTATTATTATGATGATGACAATAACTTGGGTTAGAAAAATCAAAATTTGCACAAGTAGAGCTAAGAATAGCAAACCGAATCAATAAAAGCATATCATCAATGTGTCTGGGATCAACCAAATAACAAATTTGGAGGATAGGATGTTACTCTGATTCTCCAAAACTAAAGAAGTCTAACTTCCTCTTATTTACATTGTAGGAATAAAAAGATGAAGACATCAATTAAGGAGAAGAAGAAACCTCAGGATGGAATAATATAAGAGTATGATGAGGGAAATTTCTTAAAACACACCTGAGCTTTGTATCTAGATCGGTCTCTGATGGGAGACCAAAGCATTGCAAGAGAAAAATACCAGAAAAGCATTAGAGGGAGTCCAGTGATGGGCTTGGCCATAAAAAAAGAAGATGGCAAATGAAGATCACGAGCCAAGGTTGCATTCTATTGTTAATATGATATGTAAAACTTATAAGAATGAATAGAAACAAAGGTTTCCTAGAGTCACCTCAACTAGTTTGAATAAGACCATTGGTATTAATGATTGAATGGGGGTAATTGATGGTTATGGACGGGTGGGTGGTTGAACTGCAAATGAGATTCAGTAGCAAATAATCCCACCTTTAAACTGAGATTTTAAGCTTGCAATATGTATATTACTATGCACTTTTTCAATCAAATTTTCTTAAATAGGTCATTGTTTATTCAGTGTGCTAGTTAACACAACCATACTTTCAGAAGTATAGGAGTTACAATGGCTAATATTGTGCAGTTTTGTTCCTTCTATAGGTACAAGTACTTCTGCTTAAGTTTCGCTTTTGATCATGAATTTTTAATAATGCTTAGTTTGCTAATTCACCACATAAGTTCAATTTTACATCTAAGTCGGTGTTCGATCTCTACTATATGTTCAGGTTCATATATGTCATCATGCTTAATTTGGCTTTCAAACTCCAACTCTGACGCTTGATCAAGTGTAGATTCAAGTTCACGAATATGATATGTTGTAATTGTCAATTTATATACAAAATTACCATATGTAGTTTTATATTGTAACTGTTGACTGTAAATCATGTTATGCATCTAGAACATTATCTATCGAAATTCATTTGCTATTTTTTCCTCGATTAACTCAACTTTAATCATAAATAATTCTTACATTAGTATGTTTTTTTCAAAGCTTTAGATTAGATATTATTGTTTGTTCCTTAGGAATCAACATTGTTGCAACGATCTTAATAGGCAAGTATTTATTAGGAGTTCTTAATATTTAAAGCAATGGGCTTTCATTAGTGTATAAAGCATCGTGCAATATTTTTTTTTTTTTCAATTTTAGCTTAGTTCATCTTTAATTTCTCACTTGAGACCTTTGATGGAATAAATAATAGTAAAAAACATAATCTATAATCAAGTAATGTTTAGTCATGAAACCTATGAATCTTGCATAATGCTCAAATGTATTATAGTTAGCTTTTTTACAATCATTAAATTGATCATGGAGTTGATCTATATATTTATGAAATGCAAGTGTTGCTCCTCAATTTATGTTTCATATTAGCCCATGTCAACTTAGTAACAACACTTCATCAAAACGATTGACTATATCTCATTGTTTTAGTTTTTTTTTTGGGTCACATTCAATTCTTTTTGATTTAGAATGTTTGTATTTTTTGAAGAATCTTCAAAATAATTGATCTACATTAATTATTTTCTAACATCATATCTCTCACCGAATGTAATGTTAAACCTCACTCTAATTACATCTTTGTTTGAAAGAGCAACCTAATATATTTTAATTTTATGTTTATTATTGTTTTATTGACCCAATTAATATATCATGTATTTAATTGATGATGCAACCATAAACTTTGATATCAAATTGAATGTAATTTGTTTTGGGGTTAGGCTATCCTAATGCAACTAGAATGATGCAATTTATCCAAATCACACTAGAGAAGTTAGGATCTATTGGTTACAAACTATTGAATAAGCAAGCTCCTTTTCTTTAAATGCAAATTATAAATATTAGAGTTGTAATCCAAATGATAATTAGTGCTATAATCGAATAAATCTAAAAAAATTGATGAGAAATTTAGATCATATAAAATAAGCAAACGATTATTATTTAATCACTATTAAAATTTTAGTTAATGTGGGCTCTGAAATTTGCTACCTGACATCTCCATGTTGGGAGAATTCTAACGAATATTTTGGATCAATTTTTCAGAAGGCGGATTAAATTGAAGGTATGACACTATCCAGAGATTTCACATTTATTTCACAAGGACTTTATGAGCCGAGTTCAGGTTTCCCATAAACTATAATTAATTATCCCTTTCGATGACGAGAGAGCCTTTTTTATTAAGATTAGTTGTTAGATAGCCACTATGTGCCAAGTGCATACTTTCAACAAATTTAGTATTGGATTTGAAATTTACTTTATTGCACTTAAAGTGGATGGTGAGGGGAATAATGATGAACCCAATTAAAATCTCATGGTTCCATCATCTCGTATTATCATGTTCTCTAATCTATTTTTTCATAGGATAT
The DNA here is from genome assembly GCA_016618105.1 of Dendrobium huoshanense. NCBI lineage: Eukaryota > Viridiplantae > Streptophyta > Magnoliopsida > Asparagales > Orchidaceae > Dendrobium > Dendrobium huoshanense. The sequence goes on along the minus strand of CM028343.1, from coordinate 39,158,300 downwards.
AGTCAACCCTATCTGACCAACGGATCCTTGTCGGCAAGCATAATTTGTTTCGTCTGTGGGTATCTTCTAGATCTGAGATGGATGTTTTTCTAAGAGGACAAATTCAAGTTGCTCTTAGCTAGCATAGGATTTTTTGCTTTATTAAGTATAACATATGATTTATTACTCAATATTTTCTTGCCATTGGAGAACATATATGCTCTGGTCGTAGCCATTTTTTAAAATGCCTTTTCCTCGACAAAACCACTTGGTCATAATCGTTTACCTGAGGTGTTGTTTAGAGGGATATGTGTCAGATCCTTACTAGTGATATTGTTTGAGAATGCATCATAGTTATACGCTCAACAAGATTTTTTTTAGATGAAGTTATTCTTAAATTTATCACTCTTGACAAATAGTTGTAAATGGTGGGTGAACTTTTTATTTAAATTTTATTTAAATTTTAAGAGAGTTTTCACTAGAAAGATTTGTCTCATTTTTTTTTAAGTATTTATTTTTTATTAGAATTTAAGCTTCAAGTAATTAACTTTGAAATTTGGGGGCATTTCGAAATATATGATCCCTATCCATTGAGGTTTACTTTTAACACAACCATCATCAATTTTTTTTTTATTTGAACATTGCTAACTTTGCCCACTTATTGCCAGAGTAGCATATTCGATCTAACATGTGGTGTTTTAATAATAGAGTATCCTCCGGTTAAGAATCACTTTCAACATGCCTGATATTTGAATATTTTTTACTTCGTTATTTTCGACATTGTCAACTATGTTAATTGGCAGAGGATCGACTCTAATTCGTGCTAATTATTCTAATTCATTTAGTATTATCAAAACTCAAATTTAGGAGTTTGATGTATTGATCAGAGCACATGTGGCTGTTTAATTTGAATTAGCTCATTTTTAACCTCACGCAACATTTTTAGACTTTATATTTGTGCATATAATATGTTTGTCGGAGCACATGAGGGTGTTTAATTAAAAAGAAAGGATTTTATTCAACTCATTTTCATTTTCACACAACATTCTCAGACTTTGTGCTTGTGCATTAGCACATTTGTCAGAGCACATGGAGGGTCTTTTATTTTTTTAATATTGCGCACACCTTTCAATGTATTTGCATGATATATTTGCACACTTTTCATTACACTCACGTAATGAGTATGCATGCTTTCAATGCATTTTTATGTTTTTTGGTGCACTCATGTGAGGCATTTACACATTTCCTTGATGCATTTACCTAACATCTTAACACGCTTTTCAATGAACTTGTGTGCTCTTTTGTTTGCATATGTGATGTCACGACCCGACCCGGCCCGGCTAGCCCGAATTAACGGGGCGGGGACAGACGGTCGTACGGAGAACACTTTTAACTTTCATTTTAAATGACAAACACAATAATCATCTAATAACAAAACAGTGAAAGAAAGAGCCACTAAACTTTTAAAATGAAATATCTCTAATACATCAAAATATGAAATCTCTTAAAACATAAATTAAAAACATTATAGTAGTCCACAATACATCAATCACACATTACATAACATGATCATAAACCTGTCATCCTGAGATCCTCTATGGCGGTAGGTAATCGGTCTTTCAGTCATCACTCTCTAACAATCTCTCCTAAAAAAAATTCCCACGAGCAAGGTGAGCTAACGCTTAGTAGGTAACATATATTTATCATAAGTTCAGAAAACAAATAAAACAGGATGTTATGTATGAAATTTTCATTCATAAGAATTTGAGAAAATAAAAAAAATCATACTGGACATTTGATATACATATACTATATAATCTTTTTCATACACAATTTTCGTTAAGTTTTTTCTTAAACTTTTTCTTTCATTATAACATTTTTTTAAAAACATAAAATGCTTAATCATAATATAATACACCCATTCCGGAAGTATCAGTGTTTTGTATTGATCAGGTACACAATCAAATTTGGTCATTCCTTTACCATTTGTTCCGAAGAGCCCCTTTACCATTGACTCCGAACAGCCTCTTTACCATTCGCTCCGAAGAGCACCTTTATCATTTGGTATTCCGAAACATTATGCACATGCAATCATAATATATATCATAGGGATTAAGTCATTCAGAAATTCATATGTGTTTCTAATGTACTCATGTTTATCTAGATTTCAGTTAAAGGACATGCCATTTCACTTAGCTTTATTTAACATTTAATGTGACAATAAATATAAGTATAACTATTTAAAATTCTATGAATCATACAAAGACATTTAATTCTAACATGAGAAGATTGCATGAAAAGGAAAATTATAAACTAAACGCATGTTTTATTTAACATAAAACAAAATTTAAAAATATGAATTTACTTTAAATTCAAGTATCTACCGCACAAGTATAGTAAACCTCAACGACATCGCTTAAGCTTGAGGCGTCGTCTTAATAATCGACACCTAGTTATAAAAGTAAATACAACATACTAAGCATTAATCATAATATATATTCAATAATCATATTAATTAAATTCTATTTTCGGATTTATTAAAAATCCCAATTTTAGGAAACCTAAAATTCACTAATTCCATTCCAAATGCATTCAAAAACTCCTTCCTTATTACTTTAATAATTAGTGTTAATTTTTTCGGATTATTTTATTATAAAAATTAGAAAAATTAAATTTTTTGCTAAAAACTTAAATTTTCACCATTACAACTCTCCTAATGTCATAAGGAACAAAAATCGTGAAGGGTTTTCTAAAAATATCACAAGTGATGAAAAACCTAACTTTCCAATCTCAAAAAGTTTTGGGGAAAACTTCTTTTTTACGACTAAAACACTTCCCCTAACATTCCCTATAAGTTTCCCAAAGAAATTCTAAGTTTTAGCAAAACCCTAGAAATTTTCTCTTCCAAAAATCCATTGGAAAAAGAGGGATTCATAACTTAAAACATACCTTATTATCCTTCGAACCTCCCTTTACAAATTTCCCCAAGGGATGGCTGCGGAAAATCGCCTCCACCTCCGGCCAAAACTCCAACCCGAACGGATCATCCTTATCTTTTCTGTAGTATCATCTACTAAATCAGTCCCAATAATCTTTCTTTCTCTTATCTCTGCCCAACGTAAAGGAGTTCTACACTTTCTCCCATACAAAGCTTCATAGGTTATATGCAAACTCAATTAGTATATATCTCCCACTTACCACCAAAGTTAATATCTACACTAGAGTTGATTGTTCTTTTGAAAATTGAAAAGCTATAATGTTAGTCTGGTACCCATTGCATCGAACCTTCCTCAATTAGTGGTATATACCCCATCTCCAATTTCATTAACTACAGGCTCACCAATTTCCACTACATTAGATTGTTTGATAGGTAAAAGTCCATAAGTTAACCTATCAATTATCACCCATAAAATACACATCCTCTTCTAACCTGTAAACCAACCACAAAATTCATAGCAAATTTTCTAGAGTCATTGAATTGTTCTTTATGTCTTTAACTTGGTTTCGAGCAAGATCATCAACCAACAATTTAAGAAACACAAAGATAATTGTAAAAACTACGAGGGAATCCACGAATTAATAAAGAGAACTTTCACCTTTGGAGTAACGCTGAATGTAGCGGAAGAAGTCTAGAACCGAGGTACCCGAGGAAGGAGCCGTAGATGCATTCTTGGATATGGCCGGAGTGGTGGAATGGTGGTTGTCCAAGGATGATCAAGTCCACGAAGGAAGTCGAGCGAGCGAATTGTGAGCCCAAGAGAGGGTGCAGGAACAGAACTCCAGCCAACTCAAGGGGAGCTTGGGTAGGAGAAATAAGTCTCAGACCAAGGCAATTTCAGATTTTCTGAAATTTGATTTAGGGAGGAGACGTGGGGTGGGGAAGCCAATTTTGATTGTGGTAGAACCTAGAGAGAGGCTCTAAGAAAAATTTGAAACTTTCTTTTCAGTTTTCAAACTAACGTAAATGGCTAATTGAGGTAAAACCCCATGTTTTAACGGGTTGGAGAATCCGGTAACTGATGATTTCAGGATTGCCTTGAATCATAAATAAGAATTGCTTAAATTTAGGGACATTTAAGGAAAGCAATTAGATCTCATAAACACTAGAAATTCAAAAACCAATTTCTCAGCCGGCGGTAGGCCGGTGGCTGGCCAGCGACCGGTTGTCCGGCGGTGGCATGGCCGGCGAGAATGGAGGCAGCGGAGATTGTTTGAGTGGGTGGCGGCAAGAGCAAGGGGAAGAGGGGAGAAGGAATTTTCGGGTACGTCTAGAATTTTATTCACCTCAAGTTTCCTCCTTGACATCAAATTAGATAATTTGAAAACGAGAATACTAAGAGATCAAGTTCTTCCGGCGAACTCACTAAGAGATCATGGAGAGGGAGGGGTAAGAATCACCAAGAATCTTCTTGAATCACAAAGAGAACACATAAGGGTAAATTTTCATTTCATAAAATGCCATCAATACATGAGGCCTCATATAAATAGGCCAAAATGAAAAAAACAAGAAATGACACAAATGCCCTCCGGGCTACATAAGGTATGCCCATAAGGGCAAAAGCGGAAAAAACCATACCACAAAATTCGATCTCCGGCGTCATGACGAGTCCTCATCACAATGTCTTCCCTATTTTCATTCCGTTATAGGTAAGGGCTGCAATAATCCTCCTGGTTTCTGATGTTCTACCTTGACCTTTGGGCAAGAAATACATTTAGCCACTATTTCTGTCACTTTTCTTCATTCCTAGCCACTCAAATGCTTCTTTTAAGTCCTGATACATTTTGTTATTGTCTAGATGAATGATATAATTTGAATAATAAGCTTCCTGAAGAATTTCCTTCCTTAAGTCTCTAACATCTGGAATACATAATTTGCCCCTATATCGTAACAATCCTTCACCATCAAGCTCAAATTCTTTAATGTGTCCTGCACTAATCATATCTAATATCTTCTTAAAATTTGTATCATGTGGCAAAGCTTCTCGTACTCTATCCTTCAGCATTGATTGTATAATCATTTGATTTAATCTCACAATTTATGTATCATTGAGCTGAACCACTGAAATTTCTAACTTATCCAAATCTTTTATAAATTCATGCTGCTGTGTAATCAATCAGTTGGCACTACTAGAATTTTTTCTGCTCAAGACAATTGCAACTACATTTGCTTTACCCGGATAGGCATTTGCAACTACATTTGCTTTACCCGGATAATATTGAATGTCTAACTCATAATCCTTAATGAGTTATAGCCTTCTCCTCTGCCTTAAATTCAATTCTTTATGTGTGGAAATATACTTCAAACTCTGTTGGTAAGTAAAAACTTCACACCTTACCCCATACAAGTAATGCGTCTAGATTTTTAAGGCAAAAATCACTGCAGCTAATTCCAGATCATGGGTTGGATAATTTCTTTCATGATCTTTCAATTTCCTAGAAGTATAGGCAATAACTCTTTTATTCTACACAAGTACACAACCCAACCCTTTATGCGATGCATCATTATAGAGCTGAAATTTATCTTACTCTGAAGGAATAGTCAGTATTGGAGTCGTCATCAAACACTACTTTAATCTCTGAAAAGCATCTTCAGACTGAGTTGTCCATTCAAACTTCACTGCTTTCTGAGTCAATCTGGATAGTGGCATAGCAATCTGTGAAACCCCTTAACAAATCTTCTGTAATAGCCAGCTAAACCTAAAAAGCTCCTGACATCTGTCACCGTAGCTGGTCGAGGCAAATCTGTTATAGCTTATACCTTATGTTGATCTACAAAAATCATTCCATTACTAATCACATGCCCCATAAAGTTTACAATCTTAGCCAAAATTCGCACATTGAGAATTTATTATACAATTCATTTCCTCTTAATGCATGTAACATAGCTCTTAAATGGTTTGCGTGCATTTCTTTATCTGGAGAGTAAACCAAAATATCATCTATGAACAAAATCACGAATAGATCTAAAAATGGCTTTAAGATTCTATTCATGAGAACCATAAACACAACAAGGGCATTTGTAAGACCAAAATGCATGACCACAAATTCATAATGCTCGTATCTAGTATTGAAAGCTGTCTTTGCTATATCTTCTTCTCGAATCATGAGTTGATGATACCTTAACCTCAAATTAATCTTTGAAAACACTGAAGTACCTTCCAACCGATCAAACATATCATCTATTCTTGTGAGAGGCTATTTATTCTTCACTGTCAACTTGTTTAATTCTCTGTAATCTATACAACGTCTTAAGCTTCTATCCTTCTTTTTTATGAACAGTACAGGAGCACCCCAAGGGGAGTTACTAAGCCTGATGAATCCCTTATCCAGCAACTCTTGCAATTGTTCTTTCAACTCCTTCAATTCTTGTATTGTCATTCTGTAAGGGGCTTTAGCAACAGGTTCAGCTCCTGCCACCAATTCAATAGAAAAGTCTATTTTTCTGCTTGGAGGTAAGTTAGATAAATCATCTGCAAATACTCTTGGATATTCCTGTACAATTGCAATATCCTTAAGCTCTTCTATCTTCTTCTCCTCCTTAATATAGGTCAAAAAGTCTTCATATCCTTTTCTCAACATAAGATAAGCCTCTAAGGATGAAATCATAATAACAATTATTCCTCTATCCCCCTGAAATTTAAATTCCTTCACTCCTGACATTTGAAATCTAATCTCATTCTTGTTACAATCTATAATTATGAAATGACAAGATAATCAATCCATGCTTAAGATTATATCTAATTCAGGCAATGACAAAACAATCAAATCTGCTTCTAAGTTCTCATCACCTATCCTCAAATCCAGATGACATCTCCTATTGGTTTTTATTTGGTTTTCATTTGGCATTAAAACTGACAATGGTTCCAACATGAGTGTAGGAAACAAACTTGCAGATCTAATAAATTCTTCTGAAATAAAGGAGACGCTCCAGTATCAAATAAGACTTTAACAAGCTTACTACACATTAAGATTGTCCATAATCACATAAAAGACATAACATTCATTTTTCATCAATATAACATATATATAAATTTTTCATTAACAATTAATTAAATCACGTACCTATAACAACATCAGGAGACCCCTTTGCTTCTTTTCTGGAAGTCCCTCGTTTGCATCGCCTGTAAGTTCATTTCAATCCTTCTAGCTGATGAGGACATCAGAAGATCAACCGCTACGATCTGGAGTTTATTTTATTTTTGATGTGTCTTATGTAATAGTTTATTTTTATTTTTCTGTTTTTCCATTTTATCCCTAGGGGTGGTCATGTGGTGTTGTATCCGGAATGGCGTTTTAGTCTTTGTTTATTTTCTTTTCATGAGGCCTATTTATAGGTTAGCTTACTTGTAATTTGGGATGATGATTTGATAATGAAAATTTCATGTGTTTTCTTCTTCTTCTTGTGTGAGCACTAGAGAGAAGGGAGAGAGAGCTCGAGGTGAGCAAACGCAATACCCACCAGTCGTTGGAAGAATCCGCGACTCGTGGTTTTAGTTTATTTTCTTCTCCTCCTTTTCTCCATCCCACTTGTCGACTCCTAGCTTCCACCACCGGCTTACCCAAATCACCCCACAACTCCACCTCAAGCCCACTCGCCAACCTAGCCTCATCCAACCCAACACCTGGCCACCCCCTTCCCTTTTGCTGCTGGCCTCCCTCTTGACCCCATTGCATTATGATGATTTCAATTATCATAACTCCCTTCCTAAATTAGCTCCAAGAGAAAATGAAAGTAATTACCTCAATTTGAAATTTGAAATTCAAATTTCAAAAAACTTTCCTTATTTGTAAATCTTAATTAGGAAAGTGCATAAATTCAACTCTATTTGAAATTCAAATTAAATTGGATTTCATAATAGCTTTCCTAATTCCCATGAGTTATTTTGAAAACCCTTAAATTCCTCCCCACAATTCCTCAACCTCCCACCACCATGTCACCGGCCCCCCATTGGTCATTTCACCCTTAATGATGATTAATCATCATTACCACTTACCGAAATAGCCCCATTGATTTAGGAAGATAACCCCTCAATTTGAAATTCAAATTTTGAATTTCAAAATCTTTCCTAATTTGACAAATCTATATTTGGAAAGTTTTAAACCTCATTCAATTTATTTTAAATTGGATTTGATTTAAGCTTCATCTTCCTTATTGAGAGAATTCAATTTGGAAGCTCTTAAATCCCTCCACAAAATCCTCCTCCCTCTCTCAATGCCGCCCCCATGATTGGGCTCCACTTTGGATTTCCCTCTTAAGCCCAACTCCCATTTGAATTTGAAATCAAATTCAAATTCTTTCTCTCCACTTGCCACATAAGCATCAATTAATCCCTCCCTCTTGCCGTGGACCCGCCGCCCCCTTCTCCCTATCTTGTCCCTTCCTACATGGAACACCCATTTGTCAAAAGGTTCAATTTTCCCCTGCAGTCCCAGAATTCCAGCCCAGGGAAATCTGGATTCCTGCCGCCTAAAACCTCCAAACTGCAGGCTGCTCTTTTACAACCTGCCGTCCAACTGTTTGGGCCCAAACCCTTGCTGTCCTGAGGAGTTTCCAAGGTCAAAAACTGCTGTCCAAGGAAACTGGACTGCTGTCCGCTGATTTCTGCAGGCTTCCCAACACCGTATCTTTCATCCGGAAGACTCTAACTGCTGTCCACCTCTTTCCCAGCATTCAAACGACCTTGCCGGAGTGCGTATCTCTCTTTTCTCTGGGTATACTCGACACCAGACTCTCTATTTTCATAGTTGCATCTTTGATTGTGGTTATATTACATTCATGAAGATCATGTTAATGCTCTTCTGCTAAAGCCTAGTAAATTATAGATTTGTGTGAGGGATCCTTCATCATACTAATCTCATTGTTAGTGTAGGAATTTCTTGTTGAAACTTTCCATGTATTCAATGTTAGATTAATTGAATGTTTTACGGTCTTAACTCCTATGCATGTGATTTAGCCTAAATTTGTCTGACCACTCATTGTGTTTTCTTTTGTTGTTCAAAATCAATACAAAGATATAATTATTGTGGTTTCTAAAATTAAGTGTGCAAACTCCCTAAGTTAATCATCCTTGCATGTATGTTCTACATCACTAGCACTTTTCACCAAAGTGGAATAGTTTTCAATCCCAAAAAGTATAAGACGCTGCCTTATAAAATCCTTCAGTCCAGACAGAAAGCGGTGACACTTCTCTTCATCATTTGGTATCAAATGAGGGGCATATCTGGACAACATAGTAAATTCTGCTTCATACTGTGAAATGGAATGATCCCCTTAAACTAGTCTGTTGAACTTGTCTTGCATTTGTCTTCTGCATGACATGGGTACAAACCAATCTCTGAATACCTTCAAAAATTCTCCCTAGGAAATTTGACTGCTAGCTCGCCCTCCAAAAGTCTCTTGTAACTGACTTCGCCACTATCTTTCTGCCTCACCATCAAAAGCATAAGCAATAAGTGTAACATTCCTATCCTCAGGGCAAGACATACTCTCCAAAATCTTATCTATTCTCATTAGCCAATTCTCTGCCTCTAAGGGTCACCGCTTGAAAACAAAGGAGGCTTCATATCTTGGAACAACTTCAAATTTTTATCTATGGGAGTACTCCCACTATTACTCGTCTGAATCTAGGAGTCCTTTATCATCCGAGTCATCATTGCCATCATCTGAGTAAATGACTATATTGTGGCATTGTTGCTACCTCCTGGAGGATCTGCTACTGCAGGTAGTGCTCTCCATGCTTCACCTACATTTCCATCAGTGGCAGAAGGCTCAGGGTCATAGCTGGTAGCTCCAATCCTTTTTCATTCCCAATGCCATCAGTGGCATTCTGCTCATGATTCATATCCCTGAGACGAAACACAACATCGTAAGTAAAAAATTCATAAATTTCATACAACACACATCTATATGTTCTATGACCCATACAATTATCCTAAAGACTCTTTCATATTGATTAGTATTCTTAAATCTTTGGTCTCTAATACCACTCTGGTCACGACCCGACCCTGCTAGCCCGAATTAACGGGGTGGGAATAGACGGTCGTACGGAGAACACTTTTAACTTTCATTTCATAAATGACATAAACAAAATAATCATCTAATAATATAACAGTGAAAGAAAGAGCCGCTAAATTTCCAAACTGAAATATCTCTAATACATCAAAATATGAAATCTCTTAAAACATAAATTGAAAACATTACAGTAGTCCACGATACATCAACCAACACATTACATAACATGATCATAAAAACCTGTCATCATGTTATCATCTACGACAGTAGGTAATCGGTCTTTCAGCCATCACTTTCTAACAGTCTCTCCTGAAAAAATTTTCCCACAAGAAGGGTGAGCTAAAGCTCAGCAGGTAACAAATATTTATCATAAAGTCATGAAACAATAAAAACAGGACGTTATGCATGAAATTTCCATTTAGAAGAATTTGAGAAAATAAAAAAAAAATCATACTTGACATTTGATATACACAGTTTTCTTTAACTTTTTCCTTAAACTTTTTCATTATTCATAAACTTTTTCTTTCATCATAACATTTATTTAAATATATAAAGTGCTTAATTATAATATAATACTCCCGTCCCGGGAGTACCAGTATTTTGTACTGATCAGGTATACATTCAAATTTGGCAATTCTTTTACCATTTGCTCCGAAGAGCCTCTTTACCATCGACTCCGAAGAGCTCCTTTACCATTGGCTTTGAAGAGTCACTTTACCATTTGGTATTCCGGATCATCATGCACATGCAATCATAATATATATCATAGGGATTAAGTCATTCAAAAATTCATGTGTTTTGAATGTCCTCATGTTTATCTAGATTTCAGTTAAAGGACATTCCATTTCACTTAACTTTATTTAACATTTAATGTGATAATATGTATAAGTACAACTATTTAACATTCTATGAATAATAAAAAGGCATTTAATTCTAACATGAGAAGATTGCATGAAAAGGAAAATTATAAACTACACACATGTTTTATTTAACATAAAACAAAATTTAGAAATATGAATTTACTTTAAATTCAAGTACCTACCTCACAAGTATAGTAAACCTCAACGACGTCGCTTAAGCTCGAGGCATCCTCTTAATAATCGACACCTACGTATAAAAGTAAATATAACATACTAAGCATTAATTATAATATATATTCAATAATCACATTATTTAAATTATATTTTTCGATTTATTAAAAATCCCAATTTTAGGAAATCTAAAATTCTCTAATTCCATTCCAAATGCATTCCAAAACTCCCCCATTATTACTTTAATAATTAGGGTTAATATTTTCGGATTATTTTATTATAAAAATTAAAAAAAAATTACTTTTTTTTGCTAAAAACTTAAATTTCCACCATTACAACTCTACTAATGTCATTAGGAACAAAAATCGCGAAGGGTTTTTTAAAAAAATCACAAGTGATGAAAAACCCTATGATGTGAAACAAACAACGAAATTGCAGGATCTTATTAAGAAATTTGTTTCCGCAATGAAATTATAAAATTAATGATCCACTAAGTTAGGATTTTCAGTTTTTGTAGTTATTGACTTGCTTTTAGCATGCGGTTACACATTAGATTAACAGAGCGATTCAAAATAATGACAAGAAAATATTAAACAAATATGTGATTAACAATAATCCACCACTTAATAATTATAACTTTCACCTTAGAGTTTCCCTTTTGATCATTCTTTGGAAGTATGCTTAGCGGAGGACAAAAGTTAGCAAGCCTAGTGATGCCACTGCAAGACAGAGGATGCCAGAGGTTTTGATCAACGGAGAGTTGGCCGGAGTTGGAGAGACGGGTGCTCGTCCTGCGATCTTCCACGATCCTGTAGGTTGTTGCTTTTCGATGACGTCCGCCAAAGTAAAGAAATACACTACGTATTCTTCGACGGTGCCTTCGGACCCAAATCGGAGATCGAAGAACGGTGATTGAATGATGTCGACTTTCTCTTGAGAATCGTAAACGAATTCGTGATCAACTTCCGGATCCGCATGCATTATTGCAAGGAGATGAAGGAGCACCAATGGGAAGGGCCCCAAATTTTTGCAAAAGCAAGAGACAAATACTACCAAGATAATAGAAAAAACATAAATATACCCAAAATGATACAAATTAGACAAATTACCACAAAAACAAAATTTAATATTACAAATGACGCTTACAAATTTTGACGACATAAAGACAACGTAAACACCTAAAGTTGCTTTGCCTTGAGAAGAAGGATACAGGTGGAGTCGAATATGAGGATAGAAGAAGAGGTTAAATTCCGAGATGGAGGAAAAACTCGCGAGCTTTCCTAGGAGAAGGGAGGAATGGAACAAGCTCTCGAGCTTTTCCAAGACGAAACCCGCAAGTTTAGGTTCCCAAAAATAACTCACATAACATTCTCCTAAAACAGCCACAAACTCTCTATATATAGGCACAAAAGATGGCAGTCAAACAGCCACTTTACACACTAATTAACCCAATAAATTATGAGAACTAGAAGGCCAAAAGACTCCAAATGAAAGGCCAAAAGACAGCAAAACAACAGCAGGAATTCTGCACAGAAAAACAAGGAAACAGCCCATGGAAAACCCCACCAGCAACCACAAGAAACCAGCCAGCAAGGGACCCGAAGAGCCAGCACAGGAGACAAGGCATCAGTTCATGGGAAAAGCAGCCATGAAGGGAACCGAGAGGGAGAACCAGGGGAACAACAACAGCCAGCAAAAACCAAGAAAACAAGCAGCCCAAGGCATTGAATTACATGGAATAAACCAAAGAGACACAAGAATAGGAAGAGACAAGCTTGGGGAAACCAAAGAGACAAAGGAAAATGGGGAATGAATCTAATAAATCTTCAATTTATGAGCTAAAGACACTCTACTAGATAGTAATGAGCTGACATCTAGTAGAGGATATTAAAGCTTACCAAAAATAAAATTCAACTTGATTTGACCCCCCCCCCCTGCCTACATCAATGCTTCTCTGGGATGTGGCTTGCTTCTCGAGTTTATTGCCTGCTTCTCAAGCTATTGTACGCTTCTTAAGGAGTTGTAATGCTTAAATATGATATGTGTATTTTGATATGTGCGATATTTTAAAATGTTCATGTTTGATTATTTTTCGCGAGTGTTTATGGTTGAAATGCACATAAAATTTTATTTAAAATTTTTAAAAGATCCCTTTTGTCCATTGCATGTATGTATTGCAAATCTGATGGTGTCGAAAGCGACCATGAATCCTTTCTATTTTTATGATAGGCAAAATTTCTTCTTTTTTTCTGAAGTAATTGGAGAGATTGGGCATTTATTTTTTTTTTAGTTTTTTTTTTTATAGTTTGGGCATTTAGTTGGAGTAAAATAAGTTCTATTCTTACTTGTAGGCAAGTTGTCACACTCATTACAAGTTTCTTGTTTTTATTCAACTCTTTTCGTTGGTCGGTGGCCTGAGTCGTATCTAGCAAAATGGTCAGGCGTGATTAGATCATGGGCAAAGGGGGGAGAGAGAAAGAGGGGAAGGGAGCAAGCAGATTGTTGGAGGATTGTTTTTGTAGTGTCAGATGGCAAGGTGGATTGGTGGTGAGCAATGTATGCATGCAATCGGAGTATGGTGGCTAGGGTGGTGTGATCAGGTGTGTTGGGAGATGGGTATGGGGTGTTGTGCATGCTTGGATGTGTGTGAGTTGTTGGGATGCGAAGATACGATGAATAGGTTAGAGGTGAGTTGTCTCGATGGAACAGGATTTAGGAGAAGGATGTTAAGGCGGTTCATGTGTAGCTTGTTGACGGGTTGGGGAGCTCAATAGAGTAGAAAACGGGAGAGGGAGTGGAACGTTGTGTGTGTGGGGAAAGAGTAATTTGGGATGATGAGGTACCAAATTTGTAGGAATTTTGCTAGTGATGCGAGATTAGATAAGATTTTTAAGATGATGAGTCTATAAATAAATATTCTACAACATTCAAATGATTTTGACAATTGTCGACGTATTTTAAACTTATTGCTGACAACATGTTGTTTGAACATCATTCTTTTCGCACACAGTTTAATCGATTGTGAACATACAGGGAGACCAACAATCATATTAAATTTGAACAAAATTAAGAACACTAGTGAGCCAATTATAAGTTATGTAGAAGAAACTAGATCAATAAAATAAGTAATTAAAGAAATTCATGCATTATTTTGGTTCAATGAGATGACTTCCATCAGAATTAGGTGTTGAACCTATACCTCATTTGAAAAAATCTTGCATCTAACTTACATATACAAGATAAAAAGCATGATATTTAATTCAGTTGAATTTAACAAATTATATGTTGTAGAATATTTATTTATAGATTCATCATCTTTAGGTTACTAGAGATGATTAGTACAAGATCAATCCAATCCGATTCTAGATAATCGTCAAGTTTATGCAACATGGTCCAAAATCAAGAATTTAAGATTGCCGTATCTATGGTTTTCTTCTTCTTTTTTCTTCTTATATAACATTACCCTTGGAGTAGCGGGTGCTGGCATAGGAGCAGTTCCGCATCAATTTCAATTTTCCATCTAGAAATATCAGTGGCTGTTGCTATTTCTACTAATTCTCTCCTGTTTATATTATGTTTACTTTTACTCTAATTAAAGCTCAAAAATTGTTTTCAGGATGTAACTGCAACTAAAGGAAATGACTTTGAAGATTATTTTCTGAAGAGGGAGCTACTTATGGGAATATACGAGAAAGGATTTGAAAAACCTTCACCTATTCAGGAAGAAAGCATCCCTATTGCTCTAACCGGAGTTGACATTCTGGCTAGAGCGAAAAATGGAACCGGAAAAACTGCTGCCTTCTGCATTCCAGCATTAGAAAAAATTGATCAAGAAAAGAACGTTATTCAAGGTTTTTGTTTTCATTAATTCTCATGAACTGTTCAGCTTCACTTTAAAGTGTATGATTTTTACTCAATTGTATACCAATGGGTATCAATTAAAACATTTTTTTATTACTTCTATGTAAACTTACACGATATGCCAAACTATTCACATTCACCTTGGACTAACTGATTTCTTTGTGATAAGCAGTTGTCATATTGGTTCCTACAAGGGAATTGGCTCTTCAAACATCTCAGGTTTGCAAGGAGCTCGGGAAGCACTTGAAGGTTCAGGTAATGGTAACTACTGGAGGAACTAGCTTGAAGGATGACATCATGCGCTTGTATCAACCTGTCCACTTGCTCGTTGGAACACCTGGTCGAATACTAGATCTCGCAAAGAAGGATATTTGTGTTCTGAAAGATTGTTCAATGCTCATTATGGATGAGGTATAATTATGGAACTGATACTGTTGAGTTTTATGCAAGCTTATTTTCCGACTTATTCCCAACTTGGGATTTGTTTGTGAATGTATGAATTCGCTTTTTATAAAGTTGCCACGCCAAAGCTTGATTCCCATAAAGATTTGCTGATCATGGAAAAGGAGCTTTTGTTTATTAATCCGACAGTTCAATATATACATGTGCCAAGCTGTCTCTATAAATTGTTTGTTTAGGTGATCAGCCATAACTTAAATCGAATATGCCTAAATATTTAACATATTCTAGCTGATTTGGAATAATTATTAGTTTGGAAAGAATGATATGAAGCTACATACAGGGTGGTTATTTTTGTATGCTTTATATAATCCACTCTATGTTGAAAAGCTGTGTAAGGAAGATATTCAATACATTACCTACTTGTAGTTATTCATTTGCCTGTTAATGTAGTTTCACAGAGGGTTTTTTATGATTCTATATGCATTTCCATCTCCTCTCATAACACTATATTCCCTCACACAGGCTGACAAGCTTCTATCTTCTGAATTCCAACCGTCAATTGGACAACTAATTCGCTTTCTTCCTGCAAATAGACAAGTATTGTTGTTTTCAGCCACGTTTCCTGTTACTGTAAAGGATTTCATGGACAGATATCTGAGAAAACCCTTCATAATCAACCTAATGGATGAACTGACTCTCAAGGGAATAACACAATATTATGCTTTTGTCGAAGAAAGGCAGAAAGTGCATTGCCTAAATACACTTTTCTCGAAGGTTGACTTAACCCATTTCTTCTTTATGTGACTCTACATGGTTGTGAAGCTGATGCATACAGGTTTTATTTACAGCTACAAATCAACCAATCTATTATATTCTGTAACTCTGTCAACCGGGTAGAATTATTGGCAAAGAAAATCACTGAGCTTGGTTACTCATGCTTCTACATCCATGCAAAAATGTTGCAAGATCATAGAAATCGTGTTTTTCATGACTTCCGCAATGGCGCATGCAGAAATCTTGTCTGTACAGGTATAACTTTGTATTCCGTTGACTTGATTCGAGTATAAAATTTTAATTATTATTATTTTTTTTATGGAAGTCGATTTAGAAAATTAAACAAATATCTCTTATTATAAAGAAAAATTATCTCTGCTCCCAAGTAGTATGCAATATCTTCTTCCCTTATCATTCCAGCAATCCAATCTATTAACTTTGTAGTTCTCCCTATTCATTTGTACTAGAGATATTTAACTAAATTTCTTTTTTATTCTCTGTAGACAACAAATTGACTTCATCTTTTTGCAGGAGATTAAGCTTTTGATGGATTTAGCTTTTTTCCCTCTTTATTTTATACGACAGTTAGTTTAATATATTTTTGCTCATTCTGTTTAGCCTCCCAAGATTTTTTTTTTTAATATTTACTTTTCGTTTAGTTTCCATACCTGTGTGTTTATTTTGTTTTCAGTTTTAGTTGGCATCTTGGTAGTTATCCCATTTATGTTTTCCTAAATCAAGACTTATAAAAATGTTTACTGTTTTGTAAATTAAATTTCTTACCCGTGCGATGCACTTTCTTACCTCTGAAATGTTTGTTCTTTCCTTTTCAGATCTATTCACTAGGGGCATTGATATACAGGCGGTCAACGTGGTTATCAACTTTGATTTTCCAAAGAACTCAGAGACGTATTTGCACAGGGTATGCTATTCTTAATTTACAGGCTTATAAAATATTCTCCAATAGGTAATGATAACCGTTTGGTCCAAATATGCGTGTGAGATTCTCAAAATGGCCAAGTAAATAAATTTGATTGAGGAAATTAATTAGTGTGTTGCTTGTGCTACCTTTTCAGTGTCAAACTGGTTGGCATTCATGATATTATGTTTCTGTTGGGTGTACTATGTATTTGCTTGTTTGGAAAAGAGCAAGCTTCTCCTGTGATTAGTCACATAGAATATAGCTGGAACGATCGGTTCAATTGGATTGGTGGGATGTTTGTTTAATAATTTCTGTGCTCTATGCTGTTCTTTCTGTGCATCATTCTTTTATATTTGTATGATTACGTCCTAGAGAGAATGAGAGAAAAAGAGATGCCTAGATGGTCTGTGGACTGATAAGGGAGACGTGACAGACGTCATCATATGTGAGAGATGCACATTTTTGGTCCTTTAATAACCTGAGATGTTATTATGTCATTATACGGGTGGTAAACTTAGGAGTTAGACTTTATGATATCGCACATTTTGATCTGTTACGGTTCACCCTATAACCAAACCAACCAAACTGGGGGCCGATTCAGTTTTGTACGAGGCAGAAGGGACGGCTAATGCTTAAGGAAGTAAATTTAAAATTGGTTTATGTTAGGAAGAATTGTATTTATTTATTTATTTTCCACTGTTTTTACCAATTAGTGATATGTTTGCTTGCGAACTCAAGTTTTTCCCTTAGGGGTACTTGCGAACTCAAGTATTTCCTATCACATTCTTTTATATTTGTATGATTACGTCCTAGAGAGAATGAGAGAAAAAGAGATGCATAGATAGTCTGTAGACTGATAAGGGAGAGGTCATCATATGTGAGAGATGCACATCTGGTGTCCTTTAATAACCTGAGATGTACTTATAATATCATTCGACGATGGGTGATAAACTTAGGAGGTAGACTTTATGATATCGCTCATTTGGATCCTTCTTTGATGAACAGTGGACTGACTCCTTCATGATATGCTCATATTATATCCTTCTTAGTTCTTATGTATTTGGGGGCACTCTTATATGTTTTTTTTTTCACTTAAGTTTTTTTTCTGTTTTTTCAGGTTGGTCGCTCAGGAAGATTCGGTCACCTTGGTTTAGCAGTTAATTTGATTACTTATGAGGATCGTTTCAACCTGTATGATATCTTATCATGGGCACTTTTCCTCTCTTAGTTATTTTTTTTATTTATTGCATAATAAGTTAATAACCTTTATTCTATTGACAGTTATAGGATCGAGCAAGAGCTTGGAACTGAAATAAAGCAGATTCCTGCTCAAATAGATCAAGCTATTTACTGCAGTTGATTTGCGACAGTTTGTGCATCTTCAGCCTAAATGAATAAATCAGAAATCTACTGTAAATTCCAGTTAATCTGGTAAGCTATTAAAATGTAATTTTTTCTAGATTTACACATTACCTTGCTTGCAAGTTGCAATATGAATTAGATTTACCATCCTCTTTAGTTGCTTGTCTACAAGCTCCACATATGGAGCAATTATTCTGTGCGGACACCGGACGGTTCTCCCGTCCGGTTCCGCGCTCGGTACGGAGCGCGGTATATTTTTAGGACTACGTGGTGTATTTTAATTGATCTCCGAATGAATCCGAACCCGCACGTAATAATTTTTCCCACAATATGACATGCAGGGTTTGGATTCTCTCTCTGGTGACCACTGCACTGGAGATATTCACTGAAAGCAAGATTTCCAGAGCAACTATTTCCTCATGTTTCTCTGCTCTAGATTGAGACCTCGGAGTTGGCACTAACAGGTTGTAAATCCAAATGTTATTTGTTTGAATTTTCAGTTATTTGGTTTGCAATGTCAGTAGGATATTTTCCAGATGTCTGATGCATTTGCCATTTGATGCTTTGTTTGAAAGCATTGCGTGTTTGCTGAAAAGTTACACGTTGAAATCTATTATTGAATATGGTTTTTAATGATTAAAATGTTGGAGATTTTTTAAAAATTTTGTTCACCGAGGTACAATTAAATGCTTTGTTTGGGATATCTTTTGACTTAGAAAATTGTAGCTGAAACTCCATTGTTTGATCACTGTTATGCATTTACCTTATCAAATGCAAGAAATAGGACAGAAAGATAGCTGCTGGAGATTGGCTAATATTATTAGTTAAAGTAAAGCAATCTTCCTTCAATATTTGTAGAAGCTTTAGCTTGGGTTTCTCCAAATCTTTTAAATGTTCTACCAAACCTTGGAGGAAACCGAGGAAGATGCTTTAGGGCATGAATAAGTTACACCTTGGACAGGTTTTTTATTTTTATTTTTATTTTTTATTTTTTTTATGTATGACAAGGAACAGTCCGCTGCCACCCAGGCTTCGCCCGAGCGCTTGGCGGTCCATAAACCCCGGTCACCTGGCCGAGCGACTCTCACCAAACCATCTACGCGGGGCCAACACTTATTTGGTCCCCACTAAGGGGTGACTGCCGCATGAGGGAATGTATAGTTTTTCTATTTAAAATTTTACAGTTTATGTGGTTTTTGTCGGATCAAAAAATAAAGTAAATCATTGTTGTAGGATTAGATTGAGGTATTTAAAGAATATTAATAAAAATATTTTTTAGGGTAGGATTTTAGATCTTAAAATTTTGTCTAGCCATGAGAAAATGTTATGTTGAAAATAACAATTAGTAATATTAAGAATATTGTACAAGATGTGTTTGAAGTATCAAAAGAAAAAGTTCTTAATAGTAAAAATGGTTGGAGTAGATCTAGTGGAAGATAAGATTAGAGAGAGTCGCCTTAGATGGCTTGGTCACAAAAAATGGCAGCCTTTCGATGACCCTGTTAGGAGAGTAGATGTATTAAATTTATCTTATGTTAAGGTAGAGATAGACCTAAAAAATTTTGGTTTGAAAATATTAAAAATGACATTTTTAAATTTAAATGAGAATTTGACTCAAGATAAAATGGAGAAAAATGATTCATGTAGTCGACTCCGCATAGTGGGATAAAAGCATATTGTTGTTGTTGTTGTATGGCTTTTGCCATAAATAGATAAATTTTGGACAAAATTGGAGGTCCAACTGGTAGAATTTATTCATGCTTTGCCTTTAAATTTGATATCCATCAACAGAAAATAAAGTAATTTTTGTGTTTAGCACATCTTATTCTTTATTCTCTTCCCAACTATATCATCTTTGGTGATTTGCATAGCAATTATTGTTACTCCTGATTTGCATTTATTTACATATGCTGCATTTTGGAAATTTTTTATGATCAAGTTTTGATTATGATGAGTTTTAAAATTTTCTAATGGTTTTTGTATTTAAATTATAATGATTATAGTTTTATTTTATAATATTCAAAATTTTGATTATAACAATTTTCTTATTGTTTTATGAAACAGTTTTTTAATATATTTTTTATAATTTAAAATTTTTATATTAAAAAATTATTTTATAAAACAGTAAGAAAATTGTCATACAAAACCTTAATACCACTTACTACAAAATCATATAATTTTGTTTTTTAGTTTTTGTTTATCTTAATCAATAACTTTTTTTTTTTATTGTTGTTGTTATTGTTTTGTTTATCTTAAATAAATTAAGTTTTAATTAACTAAAATTTATATATATAATAATTTGTATTCTTTTGTCTATCTTAATCAATAACTAAATTGTTGTCATTGTTGTTTTGTTTATCATAATGGTATAATGATTTAGGTTTTGTTTGGGATGGCTTTTTTACAGTTTTTTAAAGCATTTTTTTAGTATAAAAAATTTAATTTTTATATAAAAAATTGCTTTGAGAATTAAAAAAAGAAAGTTGTGCCAAATAAAGCATTAGTGTAAATGGAGCTGTTCTAATTGAGGCAGCATTGGTCAACTTTGTGTTATTTTAGTCTAATTGCATACATTTGATAATATGATAGTTTTTTTAAAATTTTAATAATGAAATTCATTTTGAAGATATAAATTAAAGAGTAATTACATTATGAAGATTATATTAATTATGCTTAATTAATTGAAATTAACATCTCATTTTATTTTAGTCTTTAAGGATCACAAAGATTTATTTTCTTGGTCCTTCAAATATTTAAAATATATTACTCAAGAAATATAATTTTATTTAAAATTAATTATTTATAGTCATTATGATTATATTGCAATAATTAACTTTAAATGATTATGATTAACAAAAAATTGCATTATTAATATTAACATTATAAGCAAGTCGGGTATGTGTAGCAACCTTGGCCAAATTTAGTGCAAATAAAATTCATATCAAAACTAAAAATAAATTAAAAGAGGCATTAAATGTAAATACTTTATATTACATTTATTTCAAAATAAATTTTAAAATTAAAACTCATCTGACAAAAAAAAATTGATCATGATAATGACCAACCCTATTTTAATCTGTTATTTATCCTCCAATAATGGCAGAGGAAGATAATTATCTCTTTTTTTCTAAAATTTTGAGTGAATTAAACATAAACTTACACACCTCAGTTATACAAGTTTCAAACTGAAGACCTCTTATTAGTAGCTTTAGGCTTTATTTGAAACAGCTTTATTTCTGCTTTTTAAAATTGCTTTCAAGTACAAAATTTCCTTGAACTAAAACTTTTTGCATTAAAAAGTTATTTTGAAAAGCAAAAAGAAAGCTGTCCCAAATAAAACCTTCAGCTCTCAACCAATAGATCAAGATAAGCTACAAAATGATCTCTTTCACTTAAATTCCAACTCTTCCAACTTTTGACTTCCATCAACTCTCAAATAATTACAGAAAAATGTGCATAAATAACTTCTGATTGATCTCAATAGAAACCTTTCAAGTTTCAACCATCAGCTGATTTCTTTTGTCAGTCAGTATCTTAATAGCCATTCTCTTTTCCAGGAGATAGAAGATATTTCAAAAAGAAAAATATGGAAAAACTTATTGAAAAAATATATATATATATTACCTCTCAATAGCCACTTAAATAAGTTTGCTCAAATATTGATAATGAAAGGTACATTATGCATTAGCATAAACACTAGAAAGATAAACTAAAAAAAAGGTGAAATTTGATGGCAATATTAATCAAAATTATCCTCCAAGTTCATGCTACCAATGTTCCTACTGAATTTCCACTGTAGAAATATGAGCAAAGTAAGCACTCCTTCAGCTTAATCAGCTTTTTAAGAATTTACCATCTTGAACTGGAATCTAGACAATTGCTGTGGGATGGTGGAAATAACTGGGCCATATCTCTGCAAATATACATATATGTTAAATTATAAAAAGGTCAATTTCAAACAATATACCTGCAATAGTGTGTGGTAGGAGTGTGCAATCTAAGACTTCATTTGGACGGCTTTTCTTACAGCTTCTTAAAGCAGCTTTTTAGTATAAAAATTTTAGTTTTTTACTTAAACAGCTGCTTTAAGAAGCAGTAAGAAAGTTGTCGCAAACGAAGTCTAAATATCTTCCTTGCAATCTAGAAGCTACAATCAAAGGAAAACAAATGCACAAATTCTAAAAATCTATCAGTTCTGAAAATAATCAGTATACATTGCGGTTTGGTTTAATGATTTTTTATTGTAATGTTATATGTTATTGATAATAAGAGGTTGCTTTGACCTTCTCTCTTATAACTTGGTAAGCCAATTCAACCGATATCTAGTTATCTCAATCTTGAAGAATTGAAAGAAATAACATAATAATAATAAAACCCATTATTTGTACATTCTTTATGGAAGATAAAATTTACCAAAACTTGCTGCATTTACAAGATAATATAGTTATTTGAACAAAATTGCTATATAGATAGCAGTATTATGTAAATTCTATAGAAAAAAGTAGACCCAACATAAAATTGGAGAAATAGAACTGGCTGTCAAACATTCAAAATGCAGAAAATAGCAACAGCAAAAACATGCGACTATCAGAGAACAAAGAGTATGCTTTGACCATTGGATGTCTACAAGAACAATTAATCAATCAATTAATCTAGCGATACTATATTAACCCCCTCTGAAGGAAATCTAAAACAATGCATTAAAAAGGTGATTGAACTACAGTTACTCAAAACAAAGATTTAGGTTTCGTTTGGGACGACTTTTTTACTGCTTCTAGCAGCTTTCTAGTAGAAAGCTGCTTTAACAAGCGGCATGAAAGCCGTCCCAAATAAAATCTTAGAGACTATAATGAAGAAATTAAGATTTCAGTTTGAACGGCTTTCTTATCGCTTTCTAAAACAAATTTATATTAAAAATTTTCTAGTTCTAGAAATTTTTGTACCGTAAAATTGTTTTAAAAAGTAGCGAGAAAGCCGTTCCAAACAAAAGCTAAATCTTCATTTGATTTAATTTATCCAACTTAAATTTTTGAAAAATAGTTTAGACCTGTATGCAAAACATATGCTTATAACATGAATATTGTGGAGTAAGGATTTTTCTATAACTTTATGTGCGATCCAACTTATGTAACAACTTTCATTTCTATATGAAAATATAAAAAAATTTATCATAAAGCTCAATAAAAGCACAACTACGCCGATGAAGGCCGAATCAAAATGTTGCAGATTACTAAAAAGAAAAATCAAACTGATTACTTGATCTTTCAATCTCAAATAATACTACTAAAAATAATCACCTGGACATTGTCATAAAGTTCAAACAGCGGAACAGCAAGTAACTTCAAGTTCTTCGGTACAGCAAAGTATTCCCTCTCTGACAAGTGAACAACGAAAAGTTTCTTGCACTCCTGGAGAGAAAGAATCACCATTCAGGGAAAAAGAATACTTGCTACCATTACAAGGATTACTTAAAAATTTAGATATATATAAACCTTTGGTTTGGTGATATGGGGAGGACAGTATGGGTACATCACAGTTTCAAAGTTCGGCCTCCACCAAACTGCAGCGCATTCTCCAATCTGAAGTCATCAAAATAAAATATGACTAAGCATCATTGCAATTTGAAAACTCAGAACACAAAATTGCAAACATCGATCATGAACGTCTTTTTAGACATTATGGGAAGTCTCATTTCTTCAAAAAATTATTTTGTGCGAATGGCGAATGCCATCGGGAGACCAACAAGAATTGGCACGTCACCCCTGTGCTCGGTACCGCGACTCATTACCGCTGACGTGGCACATTCTGGTTTGTCTCCAGACAGAATAATTTATCACTTCCCATTGATGCCTCCCATGCAGAGGAGATGCTAAGAGACTGCTAAAATTTCGTGTGAATGGACTTCAAAAAGGACAAAATTAAATTGACTTATTGAACTTAAATGCAATAAAATGAGAATATAAATGCAAAATCATGAACCAAAAGAATTCCAAAATGCTAAGCACGGTGCTTAGTGCTTTTGAATAAGCGGAATTGAACTCAAACAGGCACTAACAAGGAACTTGAAAGCTCACACACTAGCAACGAACAAACTTCCTTGCTACACTTGGACTATCCTAAATACTCGTAGCTCTCAAAAGAATGCACAATAGGCGGATTTGATTTCAATGAAAATAATCGTATAGCCTCTCAATTTATAAGGGGATAAAGATCCCTTACAGGGCCTAACTATACAAAAATAAAGATAAAAAAATGAAATATGACATTTTGAAAAAATTGAATGGAATCTAATTTGCAACTGAATCAGCAAACTTCCAAATACGAGCAGACAAAATGCAAGGGTGGATTAAAAAATGAAAATGGTTGCGGAAACTTTAGCAATAAAATACTCACACAAAGAACTGCACTCAAATAATAAAAAAGGAAGCGTATGTATCACAATTCACAAGATAACTTGCAATTCAAACAAGATGTCTCCAAGATCATGCAGATGTTTTGGAAAGAACGTTTATCATTGAGAAGTGTGCAACTATACTTATTAATATGCTTAATTCCTAAAGAATACATCAATTGATAGAAACATATGAGTGCGCTTTAATAAGCATGTCATCACACGGATCAAATTGGAGATGATTCCAAAAGTTGTGAGGGTTCCTCAGGAAGTTTAACTTGAAACATCATATCTTGAGAAACGTGTCATCATTTCAAAGAATCTATACATCTTATTTAAAAAATCAAACCTTAAATGTCAACGTGTGCTCTGACAAATGCACCAAAATCCAAATTTTAAATTCCGAGAATGTTGCACAGGCTAAAAAAATAAAGAGTATAACACATGCATTTGTTCAATAAGATGAAGTTGGATTGTTAAAGACAACTTATACCTGCAGGTGGTCGCAAGATGTCTGATTAGATTAGTCAACGCGTCGGGGAGATCAAATATGCATTTTTACAATATGCAAGTTGATTGAGTATTGTTTGTGTTCATGCATTCAAATAAGTTTGATGGGGACATCGTCAGCGATTTCGACACATGTACATTCAGGAGACGCTGGAGATCGACGGCCACGATCATGATCTGTATTTTCATCATTTTATGTAGTAATTTATTTTTATTTTATGTTTTTCTGTTTTTGCCCTTATGGGTATTTGATCGCTATTGTAGCCCAAGGGGCATTTTAGTCTTTTATTTTCTTTGTCATTTTGAGGCCTATTTATATGGCCCTTTTCTTATGTAATAGTTAGTTTTTTGATGAAATGAAAATTGACTTTGTGTTCTCTTTGTGAGTGCATCCCTCTCCCAAATCTCTTAGTGAGTTTTGGGAAGAGCTAGATCTCTTTGTGAGTTCTAGACCTTCTTCCCCTTTGTCTTTGTGATCAAGTAGTGTGAGAATTCAAGGGGAATCCATTTGTGAATTTTCTTCTTAAGCCTCCTTCCCACAACCTTCTCCTCCAAGTGTTCCCATCGCCCCTCCCTATCAAACCATCGGCCAGCAGCAACCCAGCCACCCGCCGACCTGCAGGCCTTGCCGCTGCCTCCCCTCTAATCCGCCCAGACCGCCGGCCACTAGGACGCCTCCTCCCGCCGGCCAATCAACCTCCACACCGTGGCTGCCCCTTGCCACCCTCCCCTAGCCGCCGACCCACCTTCCTTTGAATTTCAAATTTGAAATTCCCAAGGTTTTATGAGCATTAAATGTTTCCTAATTTGTCTCCCTAATTCTTGCAATCAATTTATTTGAATTTCAATTTCGAATTTGAAATTCAAATTAATTCAATTGATTCTCTTCCTATTAGGAAACTCCTCCTCTTTAGAAAACTGAAATTTAATTTCAGATTTTTGTTAAAACTGAAATTAAAATTGTTGTCCCCACTCAATTGAAACTCAAGCCCCTCTCTCTCCATATGGCCGGCTACCTCACCTTATTGCTCCTCTCTCTAATTGCCACCTCATCACCATTTAAACCCCTCTTTAATGCCTCCCTCTCACAGATTTAATTCCAGATTTCATCAATGTTAATTTCAGATTTATAAAAAAAATTTGAAATTTGAAACGGCTCTTCACCCTTTGCCCCCCACGGGTTTTCCTAGCTGTTATTTCTAGAATTTAATTCCCATTTTAAATTCTCCATTGCTGCTGGCTGAAACTTCCCTAGGCTCATGCGTTGACTTCCCTCCACTTAACCCTTCTCAAACTCCTTAAAACTCTAAACCTGCAGCCAGAAAATTCCAGCCTTTTCCATTGCATCCACAACAACTGGAAGCCTTATAACTGCTGTTTTCAGTAGACCCGCTTGCTGTCCACTTATGCCAGCAAAGATATCTAGCTACCCAGCACTTTGGAAGACCACAATTGGCTGCCTCGGAATTCCAGAAAGGGCACTCTCTAGTCATCCCATGGACTACCCGCCACCGGCTACCACTCCAATGGACTACACTTTGTGCGCCATTTGTCTCCTAGTGGCATCGCTCAGTTGCTCTCAATCTTCCTCCATTAAAAGTGCCACCAACAAGAGAGTGAGTGAGAGACCCAAGGTGAAAAGCTCTATTTATTAATTGTGGATTATTGTTTCTCTCCATAACATTACTATCTAATTCTATGTTGTCAATTTGATATTGTCCCATTAATCTAGTTGTAACCACATGCCTTACTTAATTTCAACTTGATAATTCCGAGAACTTTATTTGGTTAAGCATTAATTCTATAACTAACAAAGCTTTAACAATCTTATATTAAAATCCCCAAGCAGTTCTTGTTTTCATGCATTACGTTTCACATCATCTTGGTATCAGAGCATGGCTAGCATGCTTTACATGTGCTAGATGCATCCTAGGAGTCTAATTTGACTTGTCCTTAGTCGTTTGGATGCATAACATCATTTAGATAGTTTTAACTTCTGTTTTCCTTGTGCTGTCCCGAAAATCTGCAGTAGTTACTTCATTTTATATGAGCATATCTCCTTGTTTGAGTGCTGCCATCATCTCCATATCATCTATATTTGTCTAGGCCACTTAGACAATTGAATTAACTTGCTGTCCACTAAATTCCTGCACTGTTTAGTGACATTTAGATGACATTAAACTTGTGATAACTTGCTGTCCACACCCTAGAGTCCATCTAAATTGCTTAGATAACTTCGTCCCTCATTTAAGTTTGCTGTCCAAACAAAATCTGCACCTTATAGTGTCATTTTAGAAGAGGTTAACTCAGTGTTTAGGTGCTGCCCAAGCCTTAGCAACCTCCCTAAACACCGGGTGACTTAAACCCTTCTTGAATCTTGTTGTCCAGTAATTTTTCCTGCACCTTATAGCAAGTCAAAATGATGTTTTCCCTTTGTAGAGTGTGGTACCTTGCACCCAATCTTCACTAGGTTTCACTTGACACTTTTCAATGGACTCGATAAGACTCCAAAAAAGTTTAGATGACATCGTTAACCTAGTGGAAAATATGACTAGAATTATGATGGAGAAACCCGTTGACTATCCCCACTCTAATTACATGCCCCACTCAGCTTATCACCTGAGACCTGAGCATAAGCCTCCACGACCTCACTTAGAGTCACATTACTGTTTACCTACCTTTGATGGTTCCTCAAACCCTCACTACCTTAGGGAATGGATTAGACAACTAGATGACTATTTTGAATCATGTCATATCCCTGAATCCCACCAGATTAGCATCGCTAAATCTCACCTCAAAGGTCAGGCTCTTCAATTTTGGATGAAATTAGAAGATCATAGAGAGTCTCGCGGTGAGTACCTTACTTGGAGAGACATGAGACGAGAACTTAAGTTGAAATACCGACCATCTACTAGGTGACCGTCATCTAGAGCATCATCTTACCTCGTTTGTTGGGACGACCCGTGGACCTTACTGTGGTCGAGACCACCCACCCATTAGTAACATCCGGGTTGCTTCCCCACCCTTTAGGTCCTCACGTAACCTAGATGGCCGACCCTCTACTGGGTCTTCTGTTGGACAAATCTCTCATAACTCCCCAAGTGGACTAACTTCTGGCCAGCTTAATCAACATTTAACCTCCCCAGTCTTTGACCCTACAAGTGTTATTTTAATAAAAGATTGCAGTAAAAAGAAGAAATATACTGAACCTGATTACATCCATTTCGTGGATACTATCGATAACAAAGAATTCTTTAAGGAGGAAACAAAAGTAAATGAATCAGACTCCCAGCATGACTTAAATCCTGAGCTAGGAAAATTAGAACCTTTAAACGTCGACGCCTTAGCCCACCCTGATCCTAGTCTCCTCGAGGATAAATCTTCGGAGAAAGTATGCCTGGACGATAGGAATATGATCTTAAAAGAAGCCAATCTGGCCTTGGACACATTGAATTTAAATTCGGAAGATCCTGACTTAGTTGTAACACCTACTGAGATGACTTCGGATAATTCTAATTTGATTTTGGATAATTCTTATTTAATTTTGAATAATTCTGATGGCAATGTGGAGGATTACAAATTGGAAGTGAAGCAATTGAAGTTACTACCTGAATTAAGCCCTGATTTAAGAGACCCCGAATCTATTGATCTTAGGGCTATAACCAAACCTGATCCTTTTGAGGATAGTAATTTGAGTTTGGAAGATAGTAATTGGAATCTGAAAGTTCCTGAGCCTAAGTTGAATGATGAGTCTCCTCTTGCTTTATTGGAGTCTATGCTAGGAGTGGCCCCTTTAGATTTGCATTTGAAAGAGTGTGTTTTTCTTGATTGGACTTATCTTACCACTCGTACCGATTTTAATGTTAGAGAGAATCTTAGCCCACACTTTCATATCACCAATCTAGCTGTTGTGCCCACTTCTGTAATGAATACCATACCCCATTTCTTAAGTCTCATACCTGTGTTGACTCGTTTGGCTATCCCATTATAGCTGTGAGTCAGGACTCATCATCTTACCTTGTTCCTGATTCTTTGTTTTGCCCACTATGTTTTTGTCCTTCCCTGTTAAGGACAATCTCTGTCCTAGTGGGATGAATTTACTAGATGTCACAGTTGACCCAAGGAGACTACCTACGACCTTAACTGAAACTTCCTATAGAAGTGCCCTGGTAGCTAAAAATGTCTTCATTGCTCCCCCCACACCAGTCCCCTTAGACCGAATACTTTAGACCCCCTCTTTTCGTGACTCGTCCACCTTTTTCTAGCTATGTGTTCGTGTTAGTTAGTATGTTGTGTGTGTGTGTGTTTTGTAGTCTGTGGTCCTCCAAATTGTCTATGTTGTAACTTGTGTGTGAGCTCACGATTCTTGTCATTTCATTCACAATTCATCATACACTCCGAGTCTCTTGCATCTACTTTGTCATCCCATCTTCAAGAACTGCGTAAGGATATTAATAAAAAGAATAACCAAAGTAATGCCAGTTATAAACTTACTGCCGATCTCAAGAGACGGTTCAAAGAATTTGATATTAGAGATTTTGTACTGGTTTGGATTCGTCCGGAGCGGTTCCCACAAGGGACCGTTATAAAGTTATATGCTAGAAGCATTGGACAGTTCAAATAACAGCAAAAAAGAAATTAAATAGTAATGCTTATGTGTCAGACCTTCCTGAAGGTTTTAACTTTAATCCTATGTTAACATCGAAGATCTTGTAACCTTCGAAGGTCCAGAGTGTAACCCTCCTATTCCACGAAATAATGAGCCTTGTGTGAACCCACCTGGTGAGAACCCCTAGCCTAACTGAACTCCCACAATTGCCTAATATACCCAATATAGAGAAGATTGAGACAATACGTAGTGATGAACTTAAATTTCCACTAGAGATGATGGTCAACAAAGGTATCTAGTTCATGGGCAGGGAAACCGGAAACGGAGAACACATGGGTTGATCGTGACGAGCTGTAGCGAGTGGACCCCGACTTACTAGAGTGGTACGAGAGCTCTATAGATGCTTACTCGACAGGGTCGAGTTTTCTCCCACCTGGGGAGAATGATGGGGACATCGTCAGCGATTTCGACACAAGTACATTCAGGAGACGTTGGAGATCGACGGCCACGATCATGATCTGTATTTCATTTTATGTAGTAGTTTATTTTTATTTTATGTTTTTTCATTTTTGCCCTTATGGATATTTGGTCGCTATTGTAGCCCAAGGGGCATTTTAATCTTTTATTTTCTTAGTCATTTTGAGGCCTATTTATATGGTCATTTTCTTATGTAATAGTTAATTTTTTTATGAAATGAAAATTGACTGTGTTTTCTTTGTGAGTGCATCCCTCTCCCAAATCTCTTAGTGAGTTTTGGGAAGAGCTAGATCTCTTTGTGAGTTCTAGACCTTCTTCCCCTTTATCTTTGTGATCAAGTAGTGTGAGAATTCAAGGGGAATCCATTTGTGAATTTTCTTCTTAAGCCTCCTTCCCACAACCTGCTCCTCCAAGTGTTCCCATCGCCCCTCCCTATCAAACCACCGGCCAGCAGCAACCCAGCCACCTGCAGGCCTGCAGGCCTTGCCGCCGCCTCCCCTCTAATCTACCCAAACCGCCGGCCACTAGGACGCCTCCTCCCGCCGGCCAGTCAACCTCCACACCGTGGCCGCCCCTTGCCACCCTCCCCTAGCCGCCGACCCACCTTCCTTTGAATTTCAAATTTGAAATTCCCAAGGTTTTACGAGCATTAAATGTTTCCTAATTTGTCTCCCTAATTCTTGCAATCAATTTATTTGAATTTCAATTTCGAATTTGAAATTCAAATTAATTCAATTGATTCACTTCCTATTAGGAAACTCCTCTTTAGAAAACTGAAATTTAATTTCAGATTTTTGTTAAAACTGAAATTAAGATTGCGGTCCCCAATCAATTGAAACTCAAGCCACTCTCTCTCCATATGGCCGGCTACGTCACCCTTATTGCTCCTCTCTCTAATTGCCACCTCATCACCATTTAAACCCCTCTTTAATGCCTCCCTCTCACATATTTAATTCCAGATTTCATCAATGTTAATTTCATATTTAAAAAAAAAATCTGAAATTTGAAACGGCTCTTCACCCTTTGCCCCCCACGGGTTTTCCTAGCTGTTATTTCTGGAATTTAATTCCCATTTTAAATTCTCCATTGCTGCTGGCTGAAACTTCCCTAGGCTCATGCATTGGCTTCCCTCCACTTAATCCTTCTCAAACTCCTTAAAACATTGAGTTTCCTACCTCCTAAACCTGCAGCCAGAAAATTCCAGCCTTTGCCATTGCATCCACAACAACTGGAAGCCTTATAACTGCTGTTTTCAGTAGACCCGCTTGCTGTCCACTTATGCCAGCAAATATATCTAGCTACCCAGCACTTTGGAAGATCACAATTGGCTGCCTCGGAATTCCAGAAAGGGCACTCTCTAGTCATCCCATGGACTACCTGCCACCGGCTACCACTCCAACGGACTACACTTTGTGCGCCATTTGTCTCCTAGTGGCATCACTCGGTTGCTCTCAATCTTCCTCCATTAAAAGTGCCACCAACAAGAGAGTGAGTGAGAGACCCAAGGTGAAAAGCTCTATTTGTTAATTGTGGATTATTGTTTCTCTCCATAACATTACTATCTAATTCTATGTTATCAATTTGATATTGTCCCATTAATCTAGTTGTAACCACATGCCTTACTTAATTTCGACTTGATAATTCCGAGAACTTAATTTGGGTAAGCATTAATTCTATAACTAGCAAAGCTTTAACAATCTTATATTAAAATCCCCAAGCAGTTCTTGTTTCCATGCATTACGTTTCACATCAAAGTTGTGGCTGACATGTGTCTTTGTACTCTTGCCTATTGGGAGTAGTCTGAAATTATGATCCATGTAATCCTTCCACATGTAACTTTTTGTAATCAGTGACTTTGGTATATGATGCTGCTATATACAATTTTGTCATACGATGATTTGTAACATATGATTCATACAGTCATAGTTTCTTAAATACTGATACACCTGATAGTTATACATGGCTGTATATATTTATATATAATAAAGTGTCACATGACTGAAAAGGAAAATGCAAATGATTCAGATAAGAATGAGAAAATGTCATGTTAGGTGATAGGCAAGTGGGGCAATACAACTCAGATGGTCAGTGCAACCCAGAAAGGCAATGCAACCTCAAGAGCAATACAACTCAGATGGTCAGTGCAACCCAGAAAGGCAATGCAACCTCAAGAGCAATACAACTCAGATGGTCAGTGCAACCCAGAAAGGCAATGCAACCTCAAGAGCTTACGGGCTGTAGACTTAGACCTAAACATCTAGACACGACATCTTCTAAGGTTGAAAAAGAAATTAAGAAATGAATTGAAACCTATTTATGATTACCTGAAGCAATGTATGATGTACATATGGAAAACAACTGACAACACATGACTTACAGACTGTATTATTTTCATATTGAACGTATCTAGCCTAATGTGATGATATTAATATTACATTATGCATAGTTCCTGCGTGTAGCAATAATTTCACATGTCACGTTATAACCTTGTATGCATAATTCTTATTCAACGATTACATGCAGTTTTTCTTACATTCACTTGTTGATGCACATGTCAATTATTGTTTTCCCTATACTTGACCAACGTATTAGAATCACATATCTTTATGGGGGTCATAGCTTTTCAGATTATCATTCTGACTATTATTTTAGGAAAAAAAAGTGAAGGATAAAGTTGAACCAGAATAGTGTCAGGTTCAGTTTTATTTGAAGTTTAATTTTTTCAATACAAGGAGGTCTGGATTGAGATCACTAGTTTGTCAATATCCCATATTTTAATTTTTTTTCTCTGTAACTTCTCTGTAAAATAATTATTTTAAAATGAAATTTTGGCTGCTTCTGCTTCTAATTGCTGTTTAAGTTATGATGCCTTTTATAATAATTTTACTTTGAAGGAAAAGTGGGATATAATGTAAATATGTTTAGTCTCTCCTTAGTTGCATTTTATATTGATTTTTAATAGTAAGGTCGGCATGAGGCGTGACACCCTGCTGATAGAGTATCCCAAAAATATTATAGTAGATAAAATTTGAACTAAATGAACCCGATCGTTTGCAAGCAAGCGAGCAAAATAAAAAGATTCAATACAATGAAGCTTAATCAAGCAAAAAACTCCTATGCCAAGTGTGGTCTATTGCACATCATAATTAGAGGGATCTATTTCTAATCAAATTCTCAATCATAAATACAAAAGCTTTGAATATCACACACACAAAATTGCCATTAAACAAATTAAATCACCCAAAGGAAGAACCAGTCGTTAGGTTGGTATAAGGAGTCTCACCCCCCCAAAATAGTTGTCTATAGCATTTGAAAAATATATATCCAACAAACACACAAAATAAGAGATAAACTGACTTTTTAATTCAATGCACAACGCTCAATCAACTTTACAAGCTTCAGAAATCCCATTTATAACGTACAAAAGGCCCAAAATAAAAAATTTCATAAAATCTATTAAGATCCACTAAAAACAATAAGTTTCAATTCATCCCTCGTGAATTTCAGCAGCATAACTCCCTCCACAGAAAATCTAATTCTTGATTTGTAAAGTCCAATTCACATTTTACTCCAAGACACCATCAAAATAAAAATGGAAAGCACCAAGAGATAGCAAGTAACAAAGGAAGCAATTTGCATGAAAAATGAGTAGTGAGATTGTGGCAATTAACAAGTATGAGAATGTAGCAACTATCGGGTGAGGAAAGGAGCAACAGCAGGTAGCAAGAATAATATGGAGGGAAACAGGAGTGATAGAAATAAGGAACAACAAATTGGCAAACAATAATTAGCGGGATCGGCAAGAGGTCGAGGCACCAAAAGAGGAGAGGAGCATAACTACAAATCTTTTGGTATAAAGAGGATTTCCCGGAACAATAACCTACGAATCAGGATCACAATGAATAGAGATTTCATATTTGCATTATTTTGCCTAGATTAAAAAAATTTGTCTCCAATAAATTAAGTATTTGATCTTTTTAAATAAATCTAGTCAATAGTCAATATGCTTCTTATAAAATAATAAAGGGAACATCACAAATAAGTATGTCATCCCAAAGCACAAAGAAATTGTGATATTTACCATCAGCAGTGGAAACAATCCCTACATATAAGATAGCCTTTGGAACAAGATGAGTAGATTCATCTTCATATGGCCTTGGATGTGAATTTGCAAGGAGACAGAAAGAGAAAATAATTCATAGCATTCATAACATGCTCATGAAATAAAGTTAAATCATATAAAAATTTACTAGAATTTTCATTTTACAAGTATTTCTCCCAATTTACTGAAATCTAAAATAACATAAAATTTTATTGGTAAGATTTTATATGAATCTTCTTTCATATAATTAATTTCTTAAAGGTCCCTAAAGGAAATATTTTAGGATTCAAATATACCATTATGAAGTTCCCTGATTGAATTTAACTCTTATTCACATCAATAGTAGACTCATAATTGTTATAATTAATAGTTTGTTTTCAATGAATATTATCATGTAGATCAAATTGATCATGCCATCCAATCAAACCATATTAAGCAAACAATAAAAATACTAAAATGCCAGTAGGCATCCTAATAGACACCAATAATGATTTATAGCCTGTTCTTAAATAATGAGATGATAATAAAATTGAAAGAAAACAATCCACATAAACATGATATGATTGTTAGGATGGGAAATATTTTCAAAGAAAACTAATTTAAACGGCTTAAGTATTAGTAGGATGGTTTCCGCACATTGGAATTCAACTAGATAGATAAAAAAGTTGAATTTCTTGTCTTCTACAAGGCAATCATCAATACCAATTTATTTAAAATACATAATTTAACTTCATTAATGAGTTTGAAAATCAAGAAATCAAGAAAAAAATAATTGGTTTCATTGTTTTTACTCACTGATATAAATAAGTCAAAGGCTCCATCAGGAGTTAAATCAACTTGTTTAATTGATTCCACAATTACAGTATCCATTATTTGAATTTCACATTCAAGGCTAAACTCAATGTCTGCTAGAAGTCCATATTCATATTAAGTTGTTTCTATTAAAAGCTTAAATACACAATCAAAATTAGATTTAAATTTTACTTTTAGTTTATGTTCAGATATAGTATTACGTTCAAATTAAAGAATACGTGCAATGGATTCATACTCAATTTTCATTTTAGGCAAAATTTCTTACTCTTGTTTAAGTATAAGCTGAGGTTCATCAATAAATTCTAATATAGGTGCAGATTTAGATAACATTGTCTCTGTCGAGTCCCAAGCCCCGAATAAAAAAAATTGAGGGTTGAGTTAGGTGGTCGACAGCCAGAGTAAAAATTTTTCGGACAATCATGACTCAAATCCTTCAATACATTATGTTAATGCTAGTATGTTCCCTAAAAGCGACGCGTTATATGTCCTAAATACAACAAAAAGTGTGCAAGGGTCACTGCACCGACACCCGTGTGTAGTGTAAATAAGCAAGGGTTCTCACATCATGGATGAATGTGGACAAAGAAGCTAATTCATGGTACTAGAATCAAGATTGGAACTTGGAATATAGGTTTTCTTACCAGCAAATTAAAGAAATTAATTTATATTATGATTCATATGAAGAAAAATATTCTATGTATTCGGGAATCTAAATAGGTTAGACAAAAGACTAAGGAGATTGATAGTTTAGGATTTAAATTATGATATTCAGGTACAATTTATACTAGAAATGGTTTAGGTCTGATTATAAATAAGAGTTTAATATGATAACATCAAATCCTCATTTATTTCATCTTAAAAAGGTATTCATGAACTATAATGATTTAAATGTACTAGATTTTATTATGCGTGATTTCTATATTAGTGTATGTTTAACATGCTTTAAATGAGAAGGTAATAATTGATTTTAGAATATTTAACCTGATTACTCATTTGGTCTTTATCTTACTAGAAATTCTTGCAACTGGTTTTAAAAGATAATTAAAATATTATCCCTTTGGTCATTTGTTAACTGACTCTAATGTTAAGCCCTATTTCTAGTCATTTTTATATGACCTTAATTTTAATACTAATTTGATGAAAGACATCATAGGAATAGGGCTTCACTAATATAGAATTGAGATTATGCAAGATGTATACACGCACACAAAGAAAATTACAATTCGCAGCTTCAAAAACTTTAATTTAGGCAAGAATTAGTTCATATCGAAGTAAAATTAAAAAATATTTTGATACGCCATAGGGTTTCACAATTTCGGTTTTGCCCTAATTTCCCCCAAAAGAGAGGAATTTCTCCACCAAAATCAAAGAGAAACAATCACAAGAGAGTTTGGATGAAAGACAAGAACCTTTGCATTAGAAAGCCAAGAGAAAACAAGATAAGTTTGTCCACTTTGAGAAGGACAAGATCTCCCACAAGAAAACCCTAGAAAAGAACAAGAAGAAGACTAGGAGAAGAAAACTATAAAGAGACTTCCCTTTTCATAATCCCCAAAACTAAACCCTAATGGCCCTCTTCATACCATCCCAAAATTCCTCCCATCCCCAAATTACCCCCACTTAAGTGGGTGGGTCCCTTTGGTCCAGCCGGTCCGCCCGCCCCCCTCTCTTCCGCCTGTAGACCCGCACGGGTCCAGGCCGGATCGGGTGAACCGGTCCATCAATACCGCCCTCTAGAAGATCAACCTTGTCCTCAAGGTTGAAGTCTGGAAACTGCACCTGCATGGCTTCGTATATCTCCCAAGTAGCCTCGTGTGTCGGTAAGTCCTTCCACTCGATGAGAATCTCCCTTTTGCCTTGATCATTCTTCCTCACTTCCTTCACATGTAGTGGCTCTAGTAAGAATTGCATATCTTCTGTGAGGCCCTAGGGTATAGTAGGAATGGCCACAGTATGATCCCCTATGCTCTTCTTCAATAGCGATGCATGGAATACAGGGTGGATGGAGGAATGAGGAGGTAACTTGAGACGGTAGGCCACCATCCCAACTTTCCTTTCGATCTCGAAAGGCCCGTAGTATCGTGGAGAGAGCTTTTCTTCTTCTGCTAGCTAAAGTCTTCTGTCGGTAAGGCCGTAGCTTCAAGTATACCATCTCTCCCACCTCAAATGTCACATCCTTGCGGTGAGCATCCGCCTTGGTCTTCATGATCTGTTGGGCCCTCAATAGGTGTTCCCTCAACTCACCCAACACCACTCCTCCAAGTATTGATCCACTAGATATACAGGGGTCGTCCCCTTCTGATAATTCACCAACGGTGGTGGATCTCTTCCATAAAGAATCCTGAAAGGTGTGAACTGAGATGCGGTATGGTAACAAGTGTTGTACTAATATTCTGCTCATGGTAGCCATTTGACCCACTGCTTGGGCCTCTCCCCCACGAAGCATCTCAAGTAAGTCTCTACGCTCCGGTTCACCACCTCGGACTGTCCGTCTGTCTGTGGGTGGTATGTTGTACTGCGCTTCAAGAATGTATCCTGCATCTTGAAGATCTCCTTCCAAAAAGAGCTCAAGAATACTTTGTCCCTATTCGAGACAATAGAAGTGGGGACCCCATGCAATCGAACCACCTCTCTGATGAAAGTAGATGCTATAGTAGGAGCTGAAAAAGGGTGCCGCAGTGGAATGAAATGGCTATACTTGCTCAACCGGTCAACCACCACCATGATGACCGTATACCCATCAAACTTGGGTAATCCCTCAATGAAATCCATGGTGACTTCCTCCCAAATCTTGTTTGGAAGCACCAAGGGCTGCAGCAAATCACTAGGGGCACAGGCTTGATACTTGTTCTGTTGGTAAATATCACAGTTGCTTACCATGTCTTCGACATCACCTCTTAACCCTTTCCAAAAAAATTCGGCTTTCACCCTCCGATAGGTCTTCTCCACCCCTGAATGTCCACCAATACGGCTATCGTGGTACTCCCGTAGCAGAATTGGGACAAATGCGGAGTCACGGTGTAGTACCAACCTCCCCTTGTACAACAAAAGAGAGTTCTCCAGGTGATACCCTTTGAACCCTCCTCTCTTCTGGATAGCCGCCCGAATTCTCTCTAGCTCCTCTACATGTTGATTTTCCTTCACCATTTCACCCCAATCTACCAATTGTGGTACAGATAGTGCAATCAGCTGTGAACACTCCACACAAGAAAGAGCATCTGCCGCCTTGTTTTGAACCCCTGGCTTATACTAAATCTCAAACTCATATCCCAAAAGTTTGGCTAGCCACCTCTGATGTTCTTCTGCCACCAATCTCTGCTCTAGTAAGTACTTGAGACTCCGCTGATCAGTACGAACTATGAATCGTTGTCCCAATAGATAAGGCCGCCATTTTTGAATAGTCAACACAATGGCCATCAGTTCTCGCTCATAAACTGACTTCAACCTCGCTCTAGGTGATAAGATCCTGCTGAACAAAGCAATCGTCCTATGATTCTGCATGAGTACCGCTCCTAAACCCACTCCTGAAGCATCAGTCTCAACCACAAACTGCTGGGTGAAGTCTGGAAGTGCCAAAATCGGGGCACTAGTCATGGCTTCCTTCAGGGTCTTCATAGCTTCCTCCGCCTTCTCTCCCCACTTAA
Organism: Dendrobium huoshanense; assembly: GCA_016618105.1. Lineage (NCBI taxonomy): Eukaryota > Viridiplantae > Streptophyta > Magnoliopsida > Asparagales > Orchidaceae > Dendrobium > Dendrobium huoshanense. The sequence goes on along the minus strand of CM028343.1, from coordinate 39,119,411 downwards.
AATTATCCTTTTTTAACTGATCAGTCAAATGACCTGCTATGGAACCATAGCCCTTGATGAACCTCCTGTAGTAGCCAGTCAGTCCCAAAAATCCCCTTATGCCTTTAAGGGATTTTGGTGTAGGCCAATCCACCATGGCCTCTATCATGGTGGGGTCAGCTGCCACCCCACTCTCTGAAATAATGTGTCCCAGATACTCCACCTCCCTCTAAGCGAAAGAACACTTCTTCTGGTTGGCATATAACTGATGCTCCAATAAGGTCGTAAGTACCACCCCAAGATGGGTGATATGGTCCTGCAGAGATTTTCTATACACCAATATATCATCAAAAAAGACTAAAACAAACCTCCTCAAGTAGGGTTGGAAGATCTGGTTCATCAGGGCTTGAAAGGTGGAGGGAGCGTTAGTGAGCCCGAACGGCATCACTAGAAACTCATAATGACCTTCGTGTGTCCGGAAGGCTGTCTTCTGAATATCTTCAGTCCTCATCCTGATCTGGTGATAACCAGACTTCAAGTCCACCTTGGAGAAGATGGTGGCTCCCCCAAGTTCATCCAAAAGTTCATCTACCACAGGAATAGGAAACTTGTCCAACACAGTCTCCTTATTGAGGGCCCAGTAGTCTACACAGAATCTCCAACTACCGTCTTTCTTTTTCACTAAGAGTACGGGACTGAAAAATGGGCTCACACTGGGCTGGATCACCTGAGCCTCCAACATCTCTGCCACCAGCCTCTCAATCTCCTCCTGAGCATGTGGATATCTGTAGGGTCGCACGCTGATGGGTGCTACCCCTGTCTTCAACACAATAGCATGCTCCCTGGATCTAATAGGTGGTAGCCCCTTGGGCATCTGAAACACGGTGGAGTGCTGCTGTAGAAGGTCCTAGACCACCTCAGGTATGGCTTCTGGCTCTCTTTCTGCCTCCCTGCCGACTTGCTGTAGCTCTATCAAATAGTCATCTCCCTCATCTCTCAAAGTCTTGAAGATGGACTTCAAGACCACTCTGGCTCTGCACAAACTGGGGTCTCCCTGCAGTGTCACCTTCCTGCTCCCCTTCCCATACTCCATATATAACTTCTTCCAGTTCACCTTCATCTCACCCAACGACTGGAGCCACTACATACCCAGTATCACATCAGTGCTTCCCAAGTCCAACAGTAGAAAGTCTTGCACTGTCTCCTCTCCTTGCAATGTGAGGGTCACTCCCTTGCACTGCCCGCTACAGTGCTCCTTCTTCCCCGTGCCCAACAGGACTCCTACACCTCTCACTTGGGTCACCGGTAGCCCCACCCTCTCCACCAGTCTACAAGCTATGAAATTGTGAGTGGCCCCACTATCAATCAGAACAATCACCTTGTACCCTGCAATCTCCCCTTCCAACTTCATGGTGGAATGCGACGTCAGTCCAGCTATGGAGTTGAGTGAAACCTCCACCATAGCCAAATGAGGGTGCTCTTCCTCCTCTCCATCCTCCTCAGTTGCTCCGGTGTCGCCTTCCTCCTCCTCTGAATCCCCCACTATGATCACATGTAGTGTTTTCTCCTTGCACCTATGCCCCGGTGTAAACTTCTCATCGCATCGGTAGCAAAGGCCCTTGGCTCTTTTCTCTTTCAACTCTGAATCAGTCAATCTTTTGAACCCCCCTTGATTCACTGCCGTAGTGGTTTTCTCCTTGGCTACCTCCCTAGGAGGAAGGATAGTAGCCGCCTTTGTGCCTCCAATCATGAGTGGTGGTCGGTAAGTGGGGTAAGACACCCCTGATCTCCTTGGTGGCTCCATTCAGCTTGTCCTCTACAAGCTGTGCGGTCTCCATGATCTTCACTAGCCCTCGTGGATCCACTACTCTGATGGCTGCTCTGATGTGGGGCTTCAACCCCTTCATGAAATTCCCCTCTAAAAGGTCATCTGGAATCCCTCTCAATCTGCCTGATAGTAGCTCAAAGTGCTCCCTATACTCTGCCACTGTGCCCTCCTGCACTAGAGACACAAACTGCTCGTAGTGTGTACCCTCGCTGGACACCCGGAATCTATGAAGTATGAGGTCTTTGAACTCCTCCCAATTCCTAACATGTTGTCTTCCTTCAAGCCATTGAAACCAGACCAATGACTTCCCCTCCAAACATACCGGAACCGCCAATAACTTCTCCTCCTCTGTGACGCCATTCACTGCAAAATAGCGCTCCACCCTGTATATCCACCCATAAGCATCCTCTCCTTCAAAAATAGGAAGCTTTAATTTTCTCATGCGATTGTCGGCTCGGTTGAAGGTTCTTCCATCTCCCCATGTCCCCTGAGTGAATCCCTCCCCCAGTGGTCTTCCCCTCCTCTCCCCCGGGTAAGGATTTTGGATCCCCCGCCATGGTGGTTCTCTTGGCTCACCATAACCCATGCCGTAGTCATCCCTTCTTCCTCCCTGCTCCCACGTGGCACGGTTCCCTTTCGGAAATCCCCCCATCTGATTCGGCCACCCTGCACGTGTGCTGTGGAGGCCCACCGAGCCCATGTGTGGCCGGCCCCCTTGACCACCGGTCATTCTCCAAAGGCCACCCACTTCAGACCCTTCTCCCCCTTCCCTTGACCATTGCCCTTGCATGCCATTTTCACTCTGATTTACTCCTTCTTCCCTAATTGGGAAATTAGGGTTAGGGTTTGTCACCGAAGATTTTCCTTTTTCCTTAGGATTTGATGGAACAACTTGGGCTTCTAACAATTTCTGGATCATCTCTTCCATTCCCCCAAATCTCTCCTCTAGGGTTGAGAATTTTCCCTCCAACGAAGAAAGTTTCTCACCCACTTCCTCTTTCAATTGGCCCATTTCCCCCTCCAAAACTTCTACCATCTTTGATGCCATGCCGTCTAGGATCGAGAGCTCTGATACCAAATTGATACGCCCTAGGGTTTCACAATTTCGGTTTTGCCTAATTTCCCCCAAAAGAGAGGAATTTCTCCACCAAAATCAAAGAGAAACAATCACAAGAGAGTTGGGATGAAAGATAAGAACCTTTGCATTAGAAAGCCAAGAGAAAACAAGATAAGTTTGTCCACTTCGAGAAGGACAAGATCTCCCACAAGAAAACCCTAGAAAAGAACAAGAAGAAGACTAGGAGAAGAAAACTAGAAAGAGACTTCCCTTTTCATAATCCCCAAAACTAAACCCTAATGGCCCTCTTCATACCATCCCCAAATTACCCCCACTTAAGTGGGTGGATCCCTTTGGTCCAACCGGTCCGCCCGCCCCCCTCTCTTCCGCCTGTAGACCCGCACGGGTCCAGGCCGGACCGGGTGAACCGGTCCATCATATTTTTAATTTGCACCAAACAATAATTTAATAATTGCAAAAATATGAGAACGATTTATAACCCACAACACAAAATGAATTAGCATGTTCTGAATTTGCCTAAAGCTCAGTCACACACATAAATCAATGAAAAAAATTATCAATTTGAAAATCTAGAAATCACACCAGTTGAAGCAGAGACATCGCCCCAAAAATACAATCAAGACTAGCAACACATTTAAAAAATCTATATCCAACAGAATACACAAATTTAAGAGAGAAATGAAACTTTATTCAATAATTAATAGTAAAATTACATAACTTAAGGGTACTAATTAAAGTGACCAAAAAAATTAATTTCTTAAAATTCACCAGAATATGGCTTAAAATTGCAAGTTTTAATTCATCCAGCACTAAAAATAACAAATCTAATCTTTCCTTCCAGGCAGTTGTCTGGCTATCAATCTCAATTTTAGATACAATTAATTGTTTCTATTGTTGTAGACAAAGTTCTACAGGGAAAAATCCCATGAGGCAACTAACAAGCATGTGAAATTCATGTAGCAAGGAACCAAAGGCAGTTGCATATACGAAGTTACGAACCAAAAGGAAAGAAGCTTATGAAACTTATATGCAAGGAACCGAAGGCAATGGCATCTAAGGAAAAAAGCACGTCAAACACTTATAGCAAAGAATCAAGGGAAACCAGTCCAGCGATAGAAGGAAAACATAATGTTTGTTGCAGCATGCAGGAAGGAAGAAACATCGGAACCAAACTTTGTGTGATGTTTGTTGAATTTATAATAACTTGCAATAGTATACTAAACCTAACAAGTCAATCAAAGCACTAAAGAACACATCTAGGAGAAGGCTTATTCTTCAAGAAAGGAACAAAGTATTGAATTTTAGTTGATGCTGATTAGACAGGATCTATAACTAATAGTAAGTCCACTTCTGCCTATTACTCATCTGTATGAAAAAAGTAATCACTTGCAGAAGTTAGAAGTTGGTGGCTATTGCTAGAAATAGCAACGAAGCGGAATTCAAGATCATGGCACATGAAGTTTGTGAAAGACATATTACAAAATCAATGATGATGTGCAACAACTAAACTATAATAAGTATTGTTAAAGGATTTGTTCACCATGACAAGACTAAACATATCGAAATTGATAGATACTTAATAAAAAAAAAAATCAACAAGAAATTATCAAAGCAATCTATGCCCCTATGAAATCTTAATAATTGATATCCTCATTAAAGCTCTTAATCAAATATTCAAATGTAATTTAACAAACTCAATTCCAAGTTAAGAATCATTAATATATATTCCCAGTTTGTGGGACAGTGTAGAAATTCTAGATTGGAGGCCACACAAAATTGGAAGGTATGATAGTTGCTAAATTTTTTAAATAAAATCTGGAAGGAGATGATAGGGTGGACTAGGCGGACAACATAAATAAATGAGTTAAAAGCTGCAACTTTAAATCAGGAATCAATTATGGAATCAACCTAGAACTGATAGCAATCAATCTAAGCCATTCTCGACAATAGGGCCAGCCAAAGATGACGGTTTTTCGAGCATTTACTCCATTCGGTCTTACTAAGGAAAATACAGCCAGATCCTAAATAAAAGACACGGATTTCCTTGTACTTGTTTCCATTTGAGGGAGTATAATATTATGCATTTACTTTATGTTTTTTTCCTTTCTTTGCTGATGGTTAGACAACATTAGTCCTCATATAGGGCTACGCATCCTCCATGTACAGTATACCTTGGCTTGCTCATTGGAACAAGAAAAATATAGTCTCTCTTCTATGTTTTTCAACCCTATCATTGAAGTGTAGGTAATTGCATAAAGTACACATACATGGCGGGGAGAGAGTTAGTATGAATAGTGGTAAGAGCTACCTGGACTACATTGGATTGGTGGGAATAGAGAAAATCGTAAACTCCAGATTGAAACTGAAGGCTAGTAAAGTAAAAAAGCGTTAGTAAAGTAAAAAAGCGCGAGAAGTCCAAAAAGCCTATCAACAATGATGTGGAGTTCCAACAGTACATTGGTTGAAAGAAATGAAAGCTTGTGTCTTGGCTCCATTTATTTTGTTTGTCACATTGTTGTGAGGTTTATCATGTATCTTTAATTTCTGCACTTGTAACATTTAGTGGTGCCAGTAGTTTTATGGATCTCAGTGAGCCCAAGTAAAGAATCTAATAAGAACTCGAGAGCATTAAAGTTGTAAGTCACAAACCCATGGAAGAATGATGGAACATGTCTTCCATTGCCAACGCATCACCCAGTTATTTCAGCAAGAAATCAACACAGCTACGTGGGGAAACATAAGGTATGCTGAGCAAAGAATGTGCAATGTACAGTATATTACATCAAATATATAATATAGGTAAATTCTAGCAAAACTACCAGACAATTTTGTTGCTTTTATCCTAAGCCTAAGCTGAAGTTTTCATTTCTTTCTATTGGCCTAGGGAACTCAGCGGTCTGTAAAAGCAAACAGAGAAGGAAGGGGTGTGCTGGCCAAAGGAAGGTGAAGGAAATTTAGGGCGGGGCTTGAGAGATAAGAACATTCCAATTTTTTGTAACTTTCATCATTGAATAATCTATAAATAGGATTTGAGAAGCTTGGATTCGAATGAGAAGAGATTACTTTGAGATAAAAATGTTCTGTCGGGGATAAATTGAGATTTAATTTTGTCAGAAAGTGGAATTGAATTTTAACGTGGAAAATCTGTTATTTAGTATAAACGAAAAAAGGGTCGTGGTGTCAGTAGAGAGATAATTTATCTGGAGATTAACCATCAAAACCTTCAGCTAGGTAAGATACACAATTTTAATTTCAAAAAGCAACATTACGATGTTAATTTCATTATCTGCCATATATGAAAATTTGAATATAAAGTTTATTTTGTTTCATTATAATCATGAAAAAAAAAATCATAAGGTAGAAATGAGATGCTTACATCAAGATGTTCGAGAAACAAACGAAATTTTACGAAGGAGCTTTAAAAAGGCCGTGAATATTGACATAATAGTAATGTGACGAATGATGCAAACTGTACAAGTACGGAGATAAAGACGAGCCAATGGCAAAGCCAAAGGGCCCTTCAATTGGGATGTTTATGTCGACCTATAAAGGCAGGATAACAAAGGCAGACCTGTAGGGAGGTCAAAAGGTCTTCAGCACATAGCTTTTGAGTTATAGTGGCCAAATAAACTACTTCCACATGGATGATATATTCTAAAACTGAAGGAATAACTGTATATAATATATGTAATCAACAAAAAAAAAAGTTGTAGATGGTTGGTTAGCAGTGTTATGAAATATGAATAATACCTACAACTTAAATGTTTATCTAAAGTTTGTTCCAAATTAGTTATTTTGCTCATGAAGTACAGCAGACACTAATTCAGGTATTTCATATATGAAGGCTTCTGGTATCATATTAAACTAACAATTTAATATATAAGTAAAATCGTGCAATAATTATTTTTCGTCTTTAAATTGTTTATCTTGTTGAGTTTTAGCTCATATCCTGTCATGTTAAATATTATTTCAAGTAAGAAAAAATATAAAGTAGAATTTGAATAGGTTCAAGCCTGGATATTTTGGATGTACAGTTTTGCTGTAAATAGAATTTTGGCGGGCTTATCCATTATGTTTTGTATAATTTTTTTATAACATATATAGAATCGTGAATTGTTTTAATAGCGTTGTAGATGAATGGATAATTAATAGTTGAAATTGTTTTCATTTTAGAGAATATTATAAAGTGCTAAATGGAATAATCATCAAACTAAATTTTGATTTAGTAGAAATGATGTTATGTAATGAGTTAGTAAAGTGTTTCCCTGTTCAACTCACATTCACATAGATCTTGAAGGGTTGCTGCGGGGTGTGACAACATCAAACTTAAGGAACATCAAAACTTGGAAAGATAACATCTTTTGTAGATCCTATGTTTTTAGGTTAAGATTATCTTGAACCTCTCAAACTCTTGATTCATTGTTTCGTAAAAGTCCATCAAAAGAAACCATTAAATTCAGCCACATACAGTGTATTCGGGATCATTTGCATGATTATATTCAATTTTCTGCATTCATCATAAGAAAAAAGAGATTAATCTCCATTAATCTTATCCCGATTAGTTAGGCCTAGTTTTACTAAACCTCATTTTTCATTAATTCTTGTTGAATGTTGTCTAAGATGTTAAGCATGTTCTTCGCAAATTGTTGAATGTATATCCATATTACCTTAGGTTGTCCCTTATCCTTCCTAATCCTCCAACACTAATTTTACCTATATGTCTAATGGGTACATTTTTCAATCTTATCATTCATTGTACACATCCAAATCACTCAAATATATTTTCAACTATCTTATCTTCAATAGATGTCACAATAATTGGTCATCTAATATAAAAATTCTTTAATTTATATTTTCTAGTTTTTCCATACAACCATCTAGATATGTTTATTTTTTTCATGCTCATCTTAGCCATTAACATGTTCTTTATGGCCCAATACTTGGACAATACAGCATCACCAGCCTAAATATAGTTTTATAAATGTACTTTCAAGTCTTTATAATATCCTCACCCCATTTTAACCACTTAGCTTTAACTCTACAAATTACATTCATATCTACATCGTCTTTCTTGTGTACAATATATTCCTGAGATGTGGACACATCACAATTATGTATCACTTTATTTTTAGATGATAATGATTTAAATTATTATTATTAGCCCTATCAAAACTGCACATCATATATTAAGTCTTTCTTCCACTAATTTTAAACTCTATATTTTTCTTTTTCTTTTTTACATTATTCTATCTTTTTACTAATAAATAGATATCTCACTGACCAAAATTATATTGCCTACAAAAAATATTCGTCAAGACATCTCATTTTTAATATCTTTAGTTATAATTGTTAAGAGATTCATTCCATGTCATAAGTATTTCTCATTACAAACCATGCTAATAAATTGATTGGGTTTCTCTGCATATTGCAAATAGATTTCAATAGGATCATCAAACAACCATGATATATTACAATAGCATATGTGAAGTCATTTATTTTAGTCATTACAGCTCCACGTCTTTTATAAAGTTGCTTCAAATATCAAATGTAAAAGTCCTAAGGTTTTCCTGCTGTTCTCTTTAAATTTTAATTGAATCAAAAAGCAAAATAACACTAAAGGAATATACTAATGAAAAAACCATACCTGCCAATTTGGCTGGTGAGCTAATGAATTCGCTGCAAGTTTGCTGGACAGCTTCCTCTTTAAGCCCTCAATTTCTATAAAGTTCACTCAAAATGGTAAATTTTCATAAAACAAATATACATGAAGTTGAAATTTAATAGAAAAAGCAAATTCTACCATTTTCTCCAGGTTTCAAGCGCCCACCAGGAAGCTTACAGAACGTATTTCCAATTTGAAGCAGCAGTATATGGGGATGGTTGTGTTCTTGTACCTAAAAGTCAAGAAATTTTGGTATACAAGAAACTGAAGTCAAGTAGGCGTCCCAAGCAGCCAATACAAGTTGGATAAACTTGCATTAAAAAGACACCCGTGGAACAATTTATGAAAAATAAATAAAAAAATATTAGAAAAATAGGACAGCAAGCTCCATTTGGGTGTCCAAGAAATCTGATCACCAGCAAGGAACTATGTCAAAGGAATTTTAGATACAAAGAAAGTCTACTTGAAATATACAGTTTAATTAAAAAAATTGTCGAAAAATGACATAACTCATAATCAAACACAATGAACTTACCAGAAGGATTGCTTCAACGCTCGTCCTCATTCCCTCCTTCATATAACTATCAAACAACCACAAATAAAATCAACTCAGCCATGATTCAAGAAGATATGCTTCACACAACCCAAACAATCAAAAGCCAAAAGAATGATAGAAGAATCGATCCAAAGTATGTCTTTGCACCAGATTTAAGTTTAATAGAAAAAAAAGTGTTGTTAGCATTGTTAAATAAATGTTAAGCACTTCTATAGAATTAAAATTGCTATCCGGAGAGCCAATAATCTCTAGAAGCATTAAACAGTGTTGTACATCCATCTTTTGTTAAGAAATCAACATATAACAGACAATACACCAAACTAGTTGTAGAAACAGTAATATATATGCATGAAAAAGGAAGAATAAGATAGGCACATCGACTAACAATATCAAATAAAAGAGGCTTTCCCTGGCTTTTTGAATGGGAAGAATAAATAGAATGTTTCACAAAGCTAACCCAAAATAGATGGGGGACAGGACTAACTATGATGATTATGATGATGACTCCTGGTCAAAATTATCTTCCAATGCATCTTTTGGAGTTTCCTGTAAACTTTAGAGATGGGAAATAAAAAATTTACCCCTTCTAGACTAGAATGTCATATGTTTGTTATTTGATTGGGAGTTTGTGTGTGTTTACATGGTCGTGCTCGATTGCCATAACATAAGAACGAGAGATTTTTGAGGGAGTCAAATAAATCTGAAGGCCATTTTTTGTCACTTCCTCAACTTCACCGACATTAACCCTAGTAACAAGGTCAGGAATCCTGCATCTGTGCAATTCCTCCATTCTAAGCAAGGGATTAATTTGTTTGTTATGCCTCTACCCAATTCAAGCAAGTCTTTGTTTGTTTAACAGAGAAAATGGATGCTTCAGGAAATGAAATAAATTTCGACATCATCTTTCCCTCTCTGCCTCTATGTTTTCAAATATAACCAAGCAAGAGCAATGCAATGTAAATGATCGGTATATTCATGGATGGGAAAGGAGTCAAAGGACTGAAGCATCGATAATAGTTATACACTATGATTTCCAGCTTGTAACGGATCCTTAAACAGTCACAGCCATCACTATGAGATTTCAAGAAATGACCAAGGAATATAACTTAAATATTTTCTCCTGATATGTTTACCTCTTTACCACAGCATTATCACGGCTAGTGCGTTTAAAACATTGTAATGTAAGTTCTCGAGAATTTAATTATCAAACAATAATTTGAATGCTATATTTGGAAACTGCAAAACATAACCATAAAAAGGAATCATAAGTACATTTAATCAAAGAAATCTACCACGAATAAGGCATCCATCCTTATTATTAAGAAGCGAGAAACACAATAGCTATTAGCAATTCCTGTGGGTTGACAAAGGTTCAACAACAACAACAACAACATCAAGCCTTTATCCCACTACGTGGGGTCGGCTACATGAATCCTTTTTCTCCATTGTGTCCTATTAAAAGTCAAATTCTCGTTTAAATCTAATAAAGAAAGGTCATTTCTAATATTTTCTAACCAAGTCTTTTTAGGTCTACCCCTACCTTTCTTAACATAAGTCAAATCTAATACCTCTACTCTCCTAACCGGGTCATCGAAAGGTCGCCGTTTTATGTGACCAAACCATCTAAGGCGACTCTCTATAATCATATCTTCTACTAGAGCTACTCCAACCATTTCACGTATATGCTCATTTTGTATCCGATCTCTAAGGGTAAAGCCACTCATCTACCTGAGCATCCTCATCTATGCAACACTCAACTTAGTAATATGCTTCTCTTTTAATGGCCAACATTCAACACCATAAAGCATTACAGGCCTCATTACCATCTTATAGAATTTTCCCTTAAGTTTGAGGGGTATATTTCTATCATATAACAAGCCCGATGCATTCCTCCACTTCAACCATCAAACTTGAATTCTGTTGATAATATCTCCATCTATTTCACCATCACTCTGAACAATAGATCCAAGATATCTAAAACGTGTACTCTTATTAATGACTTGATTGCCCAAAGTCACAATCCCCTCACTAGGTTTATTACTACTAAAATTACACTCCATATATTCCGTTTTAGATCTACTCAAGCTAAAACCTTTAGACTCTAAGGTTGATCTCCATAATTCAAGTTTACCTTCAACTCCCTCTCTAGTCTTATCAACAAGAAGAATATCATCAACAAAAAGCATACACCAAGATACATCCTCTTGCAAATGTCTAGTGAGAACATCCATGACTAAAGCAAATGACTCTAAGGTTGACAAAGCTTAAGCTCAATAATGTTTATGACTCGATCTTGAGTAAGGATATTAGAAGATGTGAATCATGTCAAGGATCTTCATTTATTGCTTAAATCTTGAGAGCAAAGGAATAAGTACAAGAAGAAGCAAGAACGCAGTTAAATCCAAATCTCAATGGAGAAAAAAAAACAAATAATCATAGTTGCACGTGCTAGTGGGGAACCAAGTCTAGCCACATCAAAAGGACTATCCACAAAGGCAAAGAAATTTTAAATCAAACGAAGGAATGTATAAATGTTGCAAATGCATAGATATATGATGCACTGGTCCTTAGTGCAGATAGTTCTAAGAAGTCTTAGATCCTTAAGTCAGGCTTATCATTTCATTGTATTACACAATTTATAATGAACTATTTTGTAGGAGATTATGAGAAATTTTATCTTGCTAGTGGTGAAACTTTTGAGTATTACAGTAGTTAGTAAAGTGCAAATGCATATTGATAATAAGACTATGTGAAAGCTTCACAATATGAGGCATATTCTTGATTTGAAGATGAACCTGATCTTAATTGGTCAGCTTGGTGAAAAAGGTTATGCCTCAACCTTCTACAATAATTTCTAGAAGGCGACTAAGGGTGCTATAGTGATAGCCCCATAAACCAAAGGTGGCATATTGTACATGATAGAACTATATTAGTTGAAGCTACTATCAAATCAAGTGTTGAAGATTCTAAAGGTTTGACGTGGACAACATTTCTGTCAAGTGGCAGCTTATAAGGGATAGTTGGTCATTGCAAGTCACAGGACGAAAAATATATCATGATTAGGGAGTAGCATGACAGTAGACGAAAAGTTATGATAAATGCTGTCAAGTTTACTATGGTTGATTGAGAGGGGGTGCCACAAACAGATGTGATGCAGGACTAGGTATGATTTAAATGAATGAGATAAGAACTTGCACGTTTTGAATAAGAGCAATAAGAGTTAAAAACATTAGCTACTAAACGATAATAGAAAACAAAAGGGAGGTGACTTCGCTTAGGCCAAATCACACGCTAAAAGCTAAGATCACCAAAACAATTAGAATTTCAACATATACAAATTAAGTAGATTTTCAATAGTAGCCCTAGGTTAACAATGAGATTAGAATGCATAGAAAATCAAAACTCATGCCCTACGTTTATTAAGCATTGACAGATAGCTTAGCATGATTCCTTGCGCTTGACTCACAACCTACAAGAGAAGAAGATTAGGAGAAAATTGAATTGGAGGAAAAAGTTCATCCTCATCGTGGAACGGTGGTGATTTGCCCCTGAACAGTGGAAAGCTGCTCTTCGATGGCTTCGGACTAGGTGAAGATGATACGATCCAAGTACTCCTAGGCGGAATTGTCTATTTCTGGATTGACATTGAAGAAAGGCGACCGGAGGATGTTGACGAAGTTGTGTTCATTGTGGACGAAACCGGGGTCAAGATCGGGATCGTCCATGCATCTATTTCGTAGTATTGAAGTGTTGTAGACGACGTCCTTTGCTCTCCTTGAAAATTTCAATTGAGAGAAAGAAGTTTCTCTCAAGAATTCAAGTGGAGGAAAGGGTGATAGGTGGTCGGCCAAAGGAAGAGACTTGGGGAAGAAATTGATTCAGATTTTGGGGAAGGATGAAGGGAATTAATAATTCTTGCCCCTAATTAACTCTTTAATTTGAAAAGGATTTAATGGGTATTTGGAGAGAGGAAGGGGGCGGGTAGGAGAGAGGGAGAAACTTTGAATTCTTCCCAAAGAGAGAGGCTTGAAGTTTGGAAAGTATTCAATTAGGGACAATGAAGGTGGGTCGGCAACATAGAGAGAGAGAGGGAGGTTTAGGGAAAGAAATAAAGCTTTCTAGATTTAGGATATTAAATTAGGAAGGAGGGACCTCATTCCAATTTAATTTAAAATTCAAATAGGGTGGGGTTTGGAAAATTTCCTAAAATAGAATTTGTATTTTAGGTAATGAATTCAAATTCAAATATATTTGAATTTTGAATTAATTGAATAACCAAAAATATAAATGCCTAATTAGGAAGGCTTTAATTGCAAGCATTGATGGGGAAATTCCAAGGGAGGCCGGCGACTAGGTGGATTGGCCGCCGAGTTTGGGTGAGGGGAGATGGGGTCAAAAATAGATCGGCGTGATCATGGCCGTAGATTGTCGGCCACGTCTATGATATACTTTTCATGATCTGATGTCCCCATCAAGATGTTTCTCTCTCAAGCCAACACATTAAAAATTAATCTACAAGAGCTTATTATGATGTGTGGTCCTCAATTTCCTCATGTTTCTCTCATGTAAATTTGATTCAATGTCATTTTAAATCCATGAAAATATTTGATAAGATTTCAACCAAATTATATTTTAATTTTCAAGTATAGAGGCTACCAAACTCAAGACTAAATTCACACCTTAACTAGCTTTATACCTACCACCTCATGAAATCAAAGGTGAGATGTAATTCTTAACTTTTCCTTGTAGATACCATCATGTGAAACAATGAACTCTCTCTGTTCAAAAGGAAGAGGTTGATGTTGATTCGTAAACTCATTGGTGGAAAGCCTTAAGTCAAGCATCGAAAGCAATGCACCTCTCTCAGTTTAAGAGCAAGTAGTTAACAACAAGGCTATTGTAGAGGTCGACTAGAAGGACGCCAAACCTTTTGGTGACCGACAGTTTTGACTAGCGAGGGAGAGTAGCTAAAAGTTATAATGGCCAATGACAAAAGTAAGCAAGGAGAACAATCGCTAAAGGAGTGCGGCCAGTGGTTTTCTTACATTTTTTAAGATAAAAGGAGCACAATACAACACAAGGAAACATAATATCTCAATTTAACAAAAAGTGGATTTACATACATACCAAAAAATTCTATTTTTTTAAAAATCTAACATTTAAATCTTTCTACTATTGAGATAACACTCAAATCTCTAAATCACATCAAAATACTACTAATATTTACTTATTTGAAGAAAAACACGTATTTTCATGGATATACTTAGATGTGATTTAGACGTCAAAGTAGGATATAAGTAAATATATGAATTTAGATGTTATATATGTAAATACATAAGAATTTTGTGGTATGTCTATAAATCCCCTTAACAAATTTATACCCTATGTTTTACAATTAGGGTGCCGTATCCTTCAAACATAGCACAGGGCAATCTATGGCCATTATTTTGCACCACCTCTCACCTCCAAACCAATTGAACAACATTGAGTAATATCGAAAACCACCCAGTGCTTCGAGGATTTCAGGTTTCTAATCTCCGCATCTCTTTCAAAATCGCAAAAGCGATAACCGAGAAACCCGATATCCAAAGTAGTCCAATAATTCCAACTCACAAAACCCAAAATACACTTGGCTTGAATGAAACAACAACAAACAAAGCAGATAAATGCCTCTCATCATTTCCAATAATTTTAGAACAAGAAAAAGGGTTTTTTTTCCGGGATCCCGTCGAACAGGAAAGCTAATAAAATACTAATAAGTACACAATTTAAAAGCGTATGATACGAACTCCTACGATCCATCGTTTGTTGAGGGTGAAAGGGGCTCACTTCACTTTCATTCGAGCGAGCCGATCGGCGACGGAGGTATCCTTCTCCATCTTCGGCTCCTTCATCCCGAAAGTGTAGCTCGAGAGGGGGTATATGTTCACCACCGGTGAAGTAGGGGATACCATCTTCCCTTTTTCTCTCTGCTCAGCTTCTTCCCTCTCGCACTTAACTCCACTCTGTCTGAGTTGAGGGCCTCCGGACAACAGCCAAGCAGAAGATCGGCGCCGCCGCTTGAGACGTTTGCCAGTGTCGCGCTTGGTTTTGATGGTTCGACTTCGAGCGTCGAGGAGGAAGGCCTAAAAAGAATAAAACATTAGGGAGGTTTGGCACTTGGCAGGTAAGGATTAAATGACGGGAGATTTACATAAATATCATTTTATTTTATGTTATTTATATTTTTAATATCTAAATTTTTAATATTATATATCTATCATCAATAAATATAAATACATAAAATAAAATAAAAATATTAAAATTTGAGTGACATGAATGATAAGAATGAAATATATGAGTGATATATATGATATTAAAATTTTATATGAGTGTTAGAAATATAATATTAAAGTTTTAAATGTTAGATATATAAATACTATGAAATAAAGTAATATATATCTGAATCCCTTTTTTAATAACAAAAACTAAATAATTAAACAAGTTTTGTAGGATGGATTTGATTTTATACTCCTCGTAATAATTAAAATCAAATAAAAATATTTTATATGCATTTTATTGAAAAATATGTTCCAATATCTTATTCGTATCAAAATAAGAAAATTATTTATTCGAAGTTCATCTTCACCAACGTTCAAGATTCGAATAGTTTGACAAATATTTTAATTATTTTGCATCAAGATTTGGATCAATCTTTGAAACAATTATGTTCTAATAAAGTAATATGATTAGAATATTAATCAATTATAGTTTGATAAAGTTTCGAAGATGGTTTGAGATGGATCGATACATATTCAAAGATTGTTTAGAATCATGATTGAAGATGATTTAAATAGGGTTAAGACGCGATACTATCATCATGCAAAGATTGTTTGAATATGGTTCAAAGATTGTTTGAATATGGTTCAAAGATTGATTGATCATTGTTTAATAATTGTTCAAATATAATTCAAAGATTATTTGATTATGATTTGAAAATTATTCACTCGTGGCTTTAAGATCGTTCATTTTGATTTGAAGATGGATTATAGCAAAGGGAGTATAAAACATAACAATAGATTAAAAGGGATATAATATAGCAAACACCACAAATGAATGCATTTTAAGAGAAATAACACATCAAATATAACATGTGTGAAGTATGATTAGAGAAGAAATTTACATACATAGAAAAAATAACTCCAATGAGCAGAAAAATAAAATTACTACCAACAGAGCATTTTGGAGAATTTCTAACTACGACTATGCTCGAAAAATAGTTAAAACTTTGATCAAGCGATCTTCGAATGGTGATCGCACCATGATCAATCAATTTTCGTTCATGATTTGAATGATCCTTACATCACCTTCAAACCATGATTGAACTATCTTCAATCATGGTTCAAGATGATTCATTCACGAGTGGGGCTTTTTTCTTATCTTTATTCAATGGTAGTTTAAAGATTATTTGAATAAAAAAAAAGATAGTTTGATCATGGTACTATCACGGTTTAAGATTATTCAATCATAATTCAAATATTGTTTTATTATTGTTCAATCATGGTTTGAACATTATTCAAATCATGATCGAATATGATTTGAAAGTTGTTTGATCATAGTATAACCATTGCTCGAAGATTGAATATTCATTCTTCAAATATTATTCGATCATAGTTTAATCATGAATTAAAATATGAAAGTGGTTTGAAGACCATGCTAACAAGTTATTAGTAGTTAATGTGATGATGGCAGCTAACATCCTTGATTTAGGGTTTAGGGGCTAGTATCATATTCAATCATGAATAATCAATCAAAAGCATAGTTAACCTTCTCAGATGATGCATAAAGAGAGATCATCACTATGAAATTTCATAATGGCTTAAACACACATGCTCTAAAGTCATTGAAAATAAAGAAGACCCTTGAAAAAGGCCAAGAAGTTCCTGAAACGTCACATAGTTATTCAGCAAGTTTTGACCTTATTTCTTTAAGAAGTTGGGGTACATTTTAGCATCTATTGTCTCGTTACATCAATATGAGTACTTCATCGCATCTATTTTCATTGAATTGCATTGAGGAGGCACCCCATCAATTGCTTCATCATAAGGAGTTTGTATTAGCATCATCATAAGGAGTTAGTCATTGTTATTATTATATACTAATCTTAAAGCAAATTTGTTTAATTTGAAACTTATTATGATAAATTTTTTTGTTAAGATATCCTTACCCATCATTTTGTAATAGAAAGGTTATAATATGCATTTTAGATATTATTTTAAAGAGGAGAATGTTAAAAGAAAGAAGGAATTAAATAGGAAATATGATGGTTTAAATGAGTAAAAAGCTATGATAAGTTGTGATATTAGTGAACAAGTAGAAATCAAATAGAAGGTGAGGCAATTCAACATTATTCTTATAATCAAAATAACAATTGATGTAATCATACAACTTTTTTATTGTTTCACCTTTATTCTCTATGAAAAATATTGGGGTATTTATGAGGTAGCTATTATGTTCATTGAAAGAATATTGCTTAGTTATGATGGAATTTGTGAACAATTAGATCTCAAACACTTTCTTTTGTTTAGATTGGATATTTATAAGAAAAAACATGGCATAATGATTAATAAGGCAATGACGGTGACAGTGACACTATTAGTGACAACAACTGAATGTTGTAACTGATAATGGAGATGGCCAGGAATAACGATGAGGGTAGTTGCTGGTGGCAGCCAATAGCGATAATGACAGGAGTGACAAGCATTAATAATTTTTTAAAAAAATTAATCAGAAACACCTGAAAATTATTTTTAATATTTAAAAAAAATTTATTCAAAATATAAAATGATTAAATAGTACATAAAATAACTACATATATTTATTAACTAATAATTAAAAAAGAAGATCCTAAACAAACCTCAAGATATTTGATTAATCTTATCCACCAACTACTCAACATCACTACAAATCTACTCATGCTTGATAATTTTAATACATTAATCATTAGATGAACATTTGTTATTAAGATTTGATTGTTGTTGTTAAACCCTGATTATGGAATGCAATGCACTACAATAATGTGGGATATGATATGATAAAGCGTTTATAATAAATACACATAGACTTATCAATCATAAATATCTATAATAGACTTATCAATCATGAATATCTATAATAGACTTATCAATCATGTTTATCTTTGAGAGAAAGCTTTACATTTTGAAAAGAGATTTCAAGTTATAACTCACATGCAATAATTTTCTTTGACGATTCAAATATATATTTGTTATTGCTCGTGTACGGACACAATATTTATTTCAATATATCTCAAATTGATATGCAACTCGATAATGTTTTAAGTAAGATAAATTCACTGATGTGGATCCTAATGTACATTCAATCGTTGGCGCAATAATGCATTCATTTGCCTACTCGTAGGCAACGAGTCAACAACGCTGATCAACTTGAGTTGCATGCTATATTTATGCCTCGAATATCAGACCGTTTGGAGAAATTATTCTGTGCGGATGTTGGATCATTCGAAGGCAAATCATAATGCGCCACATAACCTGGCACACAACATCATTACAAAAAAAAAAAATGATGTGACGCTTCTTGATTCGTCTTCGAACGAGTGTTCGGTATTGATAAATAATAATTTCTTCCCAAATAATTATGTGTAAATATTATTTGTATTAACCATCTTAAATCCATATTCTTTAGCCAAATAGTTACTCATTAGTCAGAATCTTTCACATCAAATAATTTTTAGAATTTAAAATCCTAAAAAAATATTAAAACCAAATTTACTGAGTAAATGTATCAAGCCTGAGTTAATCTGGTCTTCCTCCTCGGTCATCGGCTGGAATTTTTATTGCGTCCTCCCACCTGACGTAGAGATACGTCCTCCCACCCTTAAAAAACTCCGTTTTTGCTCGATATTGCTAACTATTATTTGGTATTAAAGAAGAATATCATCATGTGAAGACCAATACCGAGCTATACCGAGCAATACCGAGCTATACCGAGCAATACAAAAAAATACCTAGTTTTTCCTTTAAAAAACTCGGTATTGCTCGGTATAGCTCGGTATTGCTCGGTATAACTTGATATTGGTCTTCACATGATGATATTATTCGTTAATATCAAATAATAGCTAGCAATATCGAGCAAAAACTGAGTTTTTTAGTGGTGTGAGAACGTATCACGTCAGGTGGGAGGACGCAATAAAAATTCCATCGGCTGAGCGGGACCAACCGGAGCAGTTCAAGATGGAGACCGAGTGGAAGAAGGGCGAAGTTCACAACTGCGTTATCAAACTGGTGAGTCCGAGCAACAACAATCACCTGCTGAGCATATGGTGGCAAAATTTTTATCACGTCCAATTGATTTCATTCTGGTCGCAGAGAGAAAATCCCCGGAGACGAAAGACAAAAGTCCGCGTCGGATGCGGTGCAGGGTTTGCTGGAGATCGACCGGCGGCAGCCCTCAAACTGCTTCAGACAGTGGAAGAGCTCGATTATCTTGTCTTGGAGTGCTTGGCCGAGCGCACTCTTGCCGACCGCTACCACCTCATGGCCGCTGGCCAGAAGGGATACGATCCTCGCAGTATGCCGTTCTCTCTTTCTATTTACTTCTCTTGTAATTTTACTGATAAAAAAAAAGGCCACCTGGTTTGGCAATTGCTGTAAATTCTGCAAATATCGAAACCCTCAAAATGGGAGGAAAGCGAAGTAGAGGATGGAATCATTGTGATCATCATAAGAAATTCTCTTCCATCTTTTGGTCCGCTACTCGAGCATCGTTCTTTTCTTCCAAATGGAGATTACCCTGTGAAGAATGTAGGATGTCCAGAGAGATGAAGAAACAATCTTCTTCAATACCATAAAATCTTCAAGTTTCTATATTGTTTGGTTTGCTGACATTTTTTTTAATTGTTATTTTAACAACATTTGTCAGTTGTTTGATTTCTTGAAGTTCCATATTATAGCTACATAGATGTAGGGGTGTAGGTTGGGTCAAACTTAAGTCACCTCCAGCTTGACATTTTGATTCGAGGCCTGTGCAATAAAATGACAATAAGAATGAGAAATTAGATGATAAAAGATAAGAAATCAGTTGAAATTTAAATAATTTACAATCTAACTAAATTTTTTTTTTGCACTCAACATAGATAGTATCAACTTTATGATAGCACTATAATCTTTCATGTAATTATGAGTAACGAAGCTTGGTCTTTCCTTCATTGCCTCTGCCAATACTTCATTTGTTTTTGTGGAGAAGGTCTGGTGTGTTACTGGTAAGCCAAACATGAATTTTTTCAGGTAGACTTATTTCTCTAGGTAAAGGCTAGGTTTTTATTTTTATTTTTATTTTATTTTATTTTTTAAATTTTTTTTTCTTTTTAAGATAGCTAGTTTCGTTAAAATTTAAGCGAGAGAATGTTTTAATTTAATATTGATTTTTTCTTTTTTAAATAAAGGCCACCGAAATCCCATGCTACTACTAAGTAATGAATTGCATATAACCGGAATCCTTATAATGTCCCCATATCATGGATTCAACGCACAATAATGATGTATTATATGATACTTGGATGCATTCAACATCCAGGAAAATCTTGACGACTAGCCAAACGAAAAATAAGAAATCTTAGTTAGTGAAGTTAGCATATATTTGAGTGCTATAAAAATATCTTTTGGGTCTATCATTTTCTAGGTGATTTTGGGTTGACTTTTTAGAAATTTGATCATATACTAAATAAGAACAACCAAAGTGATTTCAGAGCCCATAAACATGGTTATGTTTGGTGGGTATCCCTTAGTTGGTTGATTAGACAAACAAATAAATACCTGTTCTTCAATTAGTGAAGGGAAGTTTGAAGGCCCTTTATCACAATATTGTTAGGATGATGGTTAGCTAAGAAGCGATAGACCATCACATCTTGATATATTTGAAAGAAGTTAAGGGGTATCATCGACCAAGGAATATTTTCGTGACATAGAAAGTGATGGAGTCAATGAAGATAGTGATGATGTTTGGATTAGATGGATCGACATTAGAGAGACTCTCCTAAGCAAGTTGATTACCAACATTGAAAGTAGAAGGGACGACTCTTCAAAATTGATTGATAAAGAAAATGTATTCCTCTAGTGGGAGTTGGGGAACTCTCGTGCTTTTAGTTGTCACAAGGTGAATTGCCTAAGAATTTTATGGTCCTTGTTGGATCCAATTTATCAGTGGGTGATACCAAAGCTTTATTAATAAGAAAGAACCAAGATAAAAAAAGGGGAAGAAAGAGAATCTTAAATGAGAAGCTTTGGGATTTCATTATATTGTTAGAAAGTATAAGCCCGATGCCAATGTTTCAATATCTTAGGCTCACCCTTTGACCCTTTTTTATAGATTTTATTCAAAGCACAATGCTACAATAAATGCTATTTTTATATAAGTAGAATCACACAAGAAGCTTAAAAAGTAGTTTATATAAGAATACATAAAGGACTCTTGTTGATTTCTAAGTGAAGAATGAGTTCATTTGAAGTTGATTGCAGACTTCAAATCCCTAATAAGGGTTATGTCAAATAACTTAGGTGACTTAAACTCTCCAACGAGATTATTATTATTTTAGCGACTTTCATCTCAAGGCAAATTGATCCCTCTTAACTAATCAAGTTGTCATGAACTCGATATATTTTGATTTTTGAGACAAGTCTAACCTGACTTAGGCAAATTTTCATGTACATTTAGTTCTCTGATTCTCTCATCTCTTTAAAGAAATAGTGAATGAATGATGAATAAATGTAACAAAAATAAAGAGAGATCACATTAATCATGGTTGATTATTGATGTAGACAAAGGGGGGTTAACTCATGTAAAAAATAATTAGATTTTTGGATTCTCTTGAGTCTACTAGTTCAAATAAAATTGAGCTGAAATTTTAGCTCATTTATGAGCTGGTCTTTAGTTCATTTATTGAACTAAGGGTTAGCTCATTATTAGCTATGATTTTAGCTCATAGTTATCTTTTTATTAAATGTAATTTTATGTTTTAATGTTTTAAGTTTCAATGTCTTAAAGTTGTCTCTTGGGTTTCCAAAAAGGGCTTTTGGAATCCCAAGATAGTCTTCCCATGCATGACTCCTTGGTTTCCTCTATGGTTTCATTGCTTTTGCCCCCTTGGATTCCGGCCGGCTGCTGGTTTCCCGTGCCTGTGCTCCCTCCCGTGACCGTGGCCCCTTGGTTCCCGCTCGGCCTCCTTGGCTCCCGCGGCTACCTCTTCGGTTTCTTGGCTTGGGCTGTTTTTGCGTGAAAAGCATTTGGGTTTAATGCTTTTGATGCTTAGTTTCTTGTGTTAAAATTAATGTTAGTGTCTCTTTGTATTCCCTTTCATACCTATATATATGGGGGATTTGTAATGTTTGAAGTAAATGTTATGAAAATGTGATTTTTGGAAAAGTTATAACCTGTAGGTTTGCTTTGGAAATCCTACGGGCTCTTTCCACCCTTTTTTCTCATCCCCTCCGGAAATCTTGCGGGCTCTTTCCAACCTTTCTTCTCGGGCTTCTAACCTCTTTCGTCTCTCCGCAAGTGCCACTCCCCTGTATCATTCTTCTCTAAGTGAAGCAACTTTAGGTCGTCTTTGAGATCGAGTCGAGTTTGTGTTTTTTAATTTCTTTTTATTTCTTTAATTTGAAATGTAAGAGTTTGTTCGTCCCTTTTCTCGTCCTTAGTCATTTTCGTCGGTAGAAGTCCGTCTCTTCTTTGTGATCAAGAGATATAGGGTCCCCTGTATTTTTTGATCGCATCAATTATGTGGATTTGACATGTGGTTAATGCATTCATATCTTATAAATCTATAAATACTTCACTACCTCATTCTGGAAATTATGCCGTAATCTTCCCTGACCTTGTATATATGGAGAAAATCAAGAAATATACCAACAAGAAAGTCATTGCAATGTTTCCGAAGAGTTACAGGGACAGCGAAAAGCACAAGGATTTAGGTGAATCTTCTTCTATTCCTTCATTAAAGTAGGTTAATGAGAAAAAAATTGAGGAGGTTGATACAAGCGAGAAGGGTGAATTCTGATATGATTGGACCAGTTTAGCTGGCCCAACCTATGGGCTGGCTCCTGCAGTGCAGCAGGTGCAAGCCTGCTGGTTCGCAGACTGTTAAGCTGCCCCCTTAGGGGTGGGGTCTACTATCTCGAGCCTTTTGCTTGAGGGATGTTTAGTCCTTTGGTGTTAATTTTGTGTTTACTTTAATAAGGGGTTTGCATTAGGGTTAGGGCATTTTTTTGGTTGCTAATTTCTGAGTGCTCTTTTGTGTTCTTGGGCTCTAGCGCCATCTAGAGAGTTTTGTAGAGATTGATCCTCCTCTCGAATAGAGGATATATCTCTCTATTTTCTTTCATCTTCTAGCAATTAAGAGTGTTTTACTTATGTTTTCATCCATAAAAAATCTAAAAATTTGCTTGATTTAACTGCTCAAATTCTGATTTCAGTGATGAATTCCTATTTTTCCCTGTTGTTTCCTATCAAATTAGTATTAGAGCAGTTTTTGGGACTATTTTTGGGCTGTTTTTTAAATCTGGCTGCTGATTTTTATCTGAAGAAGGGATGTTTTGCTATTTTTGCGGGCAAGATCAAGATTTTTGAGTTCAACAAAAATTCGGGTATCGATGACGGCTAATAAAGTGGATGCTTTTGAAGAACGCCTTGAAGGGGAAATGAGCTAAATGAAAGCAATAATGGAGGATTGAATATCCTCCATGGAAGAAAAAGTTTTTGATCTTCATGAGATGGTGAAGAAGATACTGGAAAATCAAAATCAAATGACGGCATCGGAGGTAAGAGGTATGGTGGGAGAAATACAAATTCTGAAATCCGTAGGAATAAAAACGACGTAGATATTATTGAGGAGAGAGGTGGAAGGTATGGAGAGAGGCGTGATTATGGGGGCATGAAGCAAGGGGGGCTGATTGGTAAGGAAAAGAGGGAGATTATGGTATGGGGGGTGCTTATTTTGAAAGGATAGTAATGACCATTTCAACTAGGACCTTAGCCATCACTGATGGCATTGATAGTTTAGCAGTAGTAGCTTACACTTGAAGCAATTACCAAAAATTTAGCCAAGAGAATGCATTATATATTGGTTAAAGTAGTGAAGTCATAGTCGAGGAAAAGAAACCCAAATTGGAGTTACAAGAGGTCCCTCGGAAAAATCAAAATTAGGTGACCGCTTAAGCATCCACACCCCTCACAGACCCGCTCCTGTGCCGACACCCCTTATTTGCTCGCTCCTGAACTCGCCGCATTGGCTGTATTCCGGGTTTGACGGTTAGGTCGAGTTAACATGGTAACCCAGCAAATTGGGGCCGGATTTAAATTTTTGACCCATTTACAAAATCGGGTCGGGTTCGGGTTAACCCATTTGAAATCGGGTCAATTCTAGGTTCCACCCAAACCCAACCCGAAAATCCATTTTGACACATCTAGGAGGGATACGAGATGCCCCATACAGACCTCGTGGGAGTTTAATAATTATTTTTTAGAAAGTTTTCAAACTTCTATGAAAGGTGACTTCCATGAGCAGTTCTTTGTCTTGATGCAAGAAGGAATAGTGGTTGAGTACCGTGAGCAGTTTGAGCACTTGCCCAACTGACTGGATCGGCTTTTGGAGACTATACTAGAAGGAAACTTTATGAAAGGGCTTAAACCAGAGATGATGTCTCGTGAATTGGGAGAGAGGCTATGGAGCTAACCCTATTAGTGGAGGATCAGAGACACCTGGAGAGAGGACCGGAGGCGGTACCTTAGGAGGTTTGAATAGGATGACCACCATCTTTTTGCATATAAGGAACTGATATCGACTACTCTTAGGGAGACCCCAAAGGAGAAGACTACATGAGGGAGATCTGGGGAAAACTTCAAGAAGCTCACTCAAATGGAATTACAGGAGGAGAGGGTAAAGGAGCTTTATTTCAGATATGAGGAGAGGTATACTCCAGGGCACAGATGTAAGGACCGAACTTGATGAGGACATCGATCCAAAGTCCAAACATGTGCATCACCGATCGATGGCCACGATTCAGAGCTTATTTTTCTAATTGTTTATGCATTTTTATTTTTATATTTTCCTATTGTACCCTTATGTTGAGTTGAGTCATGTTGGGGCCCTGAGGGCAATTTAGTCTTTATTTATTCATGTATGCTTGAGACCTATATATATGGGTCTTTCCTCTTGTAATAGCTAATGAATATTGGAATGAAAATTATTTTGTTTCTTCTTCTTCTTCTTGCATGAGAGCTTGAGAAGGGAGAGAGCTCAAGGGGAGCAAATCGCAAGGCCCACCAGTCGCTGGAAGAGTCCGCGGCTCGTGGTTAAGTTATTCTATCTTCTCATTCGTATTTCACTCCATCTTCTTCTCCTCCACAACAAGAAAATCCCTCCACAACCCTAATTGCCGCCGCCCCTTGGAAGCCTGCCGCCGGCCACTTCCACGACCTCGGCCGGCCACCTTGCCGGCGACTTCCCCCCACCCGTCCAACCCCTCCTTCCGCTTGTTTCAAATTTGAAATTTGAATTTCAAATTTCAAATTCTTTCCTAATTTGGAAATCCACTTTAGGAAAGTTTTCATGATGGAATTCAATTTCAATTTGATTTAGATTGGAGTTATGAAACATATTGCCACGTCATCATCCTAAATTGGAAGCCTATTCCCTTGAATTCCCCTCTCTCCCCCTTAGCATGCCGCCGGCCTCCTCTTTAATGGGCCACATTAATGCCCATTAAGTGCCCTTAATTCCATTGATAATTTGAAATCAATTTCAAATTGGCTTCCCTCCAATTTACTCAAATTCTGAAATTAATTTCATATTTGTGTAACTCTCCTCTTCCCCTGCCTCATCTTTGGTGGAGCCCCATTAATGCCATCATTAAGGCATTGATGACGCTTGAATTTGAAATCAATTTCAAATAACTTTTCCCTCCTAATTCCCTCAAAACCTGAAATTAATTTCAGGTTTTAACATTACTCCATCCCTCCCTCTCTCTCTTGAAACCGCCGGCCCCATTAATGGGTATTACCCATTAAATGCCAATGAAACCTAAGCTTTAATTGGATTTGAATTCAAATTTTCAAATTCAATTCCCTCCAAATTCACTTAAATCTGAATTAATTTCAGATTTATTAACTTTCCCTCCTCTCCTTTTCATCTAACTTAATCCCCTCTCAATCAAGCACTTGTTGTCTTGCACTTTTGGAGATTACAATTTGCTGTCCAGAAGATTTCCAGCACCCTACAGCTGCTGTCCATGGAGTTTCTGCAAAGATCAGGGGCTGTCCTGCTGTCCGGATACTCCTGTTTGCTGTCCTGAAAGTTCATGGCTGCTGTCTTGAAAATTTCGGCTAGACGAGCTGCTGTCCTGCTCTCCTAGAACCTCCGGTTTGCTGTCCTGAAGCCCCACAGCTGCTGCCCAAAGGTTCCAGCAGGTTCCTAATGCTGTGTCGCCATCAGGAAGGCCTCTATTTGCTGTCCAGATTTTCTGGAAACTGCGGGGTGGTTGTTCAGAATTTTCCAACGTGCCAAGATTGCTGTCCAGAGGATCCTGAACCTCTCTGATGCTGTCTTTCCAACCGAACTGCTGTCCCCTTTCATTTCAACCTTCCAACGACTTACCCGGAGCTCGCATCTCTCTTGTCTTTGGGTTAAACTCTTCACCCGACTCTTTTATCTTCAATGTTGCTTCTCAACTGTGGTCTTAATAGATTCATGACGATCACATTAACGCTTCCCCGCTAAAGCCTAGTAATTAGAAGAGTTGAGTGAGGGATCTCTTGTAGTGACTAATCTTATTGTTAGCATAGGGATTTATTGTTGAAACCATCCATGTATGCAACGTTAGATTAAATTGACTGTTTTTTTTTTTTTATTTTAACTTTTATGCACGTGATTCGTCCTTAGCTCGTCTTACCGCTCTTAGTGTTTTATTGCATCGTTAAATACAACATCAAGATATAATTATTTGTTCTACGAATATTAAGTGTGCAAATTCCTTTAAGTAATTCATTTTTGCATGTATGTTTCACATCATCTTGGTATCAGAGCATGGTAGGCATGCATGACATGTTAGAAAAACATCCTAGGGTTTAACCGTTCGTTATAACTTTAATTTTGCATGCATATCATTGCGTAGCTTCAAAATATTCTCTATTTTAGCCGCTGTTTTTACATTTCCTGCACATTGTCACGAGCATTTAAGTCATCCTAGCTAGTGTCATTTTGCTGCCTTTGAACTTGTAGCATTTCTAAGTGCATAGGACAACTCCACCTTGAGGTTTCACTGCTGTCCTCACTGTTCCAACAGCTTTTAGACGTCCTATAGTGAACTTTAAGTTAATGTTTAAGTGCTGTCTACACCTTAGAACCCCTCCTAAACACTTAGACAACTTGGCCCATTGCTTAACTTGCTGTCCACTAATTTTCTGCACTTAGTATGGCCTTTAGAATGAATTCTAGGTAGTGTTAAGTTGCTGTACACTCATTCCTGCAGCTGTTAGGCTTCCGTTAGTGAACCTAGAGTCACTGTTTAGGTGCTGTCCACGCCTTGGAACCTTGCCAAAATCACTTAGGTAACTTCACCCCTCATTTGTGCTTGCTGCCCTGAACTTTCCAGCTGCTGTAGTTACCTTTTCAGCAAGCATTTCGTTGGGTTTTGCCACTGCCTTTGACTTAGAAGCCCTCCTTAGTGTCCCCTTACACCCAATCTTCTTTGAGTATCACTTGACACTTCCCGATGGACCCGATAAGACTCCAAAAGAGATTAGATGAGATCGTTAACCTAGTGGGCAATATGACTAGGATTATGACAAAGAAACCCGTTGACTATCCCTACTCTAATTACAGGCCCCACTCAGCTTATCACCCGAGACATGAGCCTAGGCCTCCACAACCTCACTTAGAGTCACCTTATCGTTTGCCTACCTTTGATGGTTCCTCGGAGCCTTACTATTTTAGGGAATGGGCCAAACAACTAGATGACTATTTTGAATCATGTCATATCCCTGAATCCCACCAGGTTAGCATCGCTAGGTCTCACCTTAAAGGACGAGCTCTTCAATTTTGGGCAAGATTGGAAGATCATAAAGAGTCTCGCGGTGAGTATCCTACCTCTAATTGGAGAGACATGAGGAGAGAACTCAACTTAAAATATAGACCCTCTACCTATGGACAACCTGCTGATTCTAAGTTTAGGTCTCTCCCTGCCCATCAAACCATTGGATATTACTCTCTCAATACCCCTACCCCTAGTGACCGTCATTTAGAGCACCACCCTACCCTGTGCAGAACAAACCGTGGACCTTACTGTGGTCAAGACCACCCACCCATTAGTAACATCCGGGTTGCTGCCCCACCCTATAGGTCTTCACCTAACCTTGATGGCCGACCCTCTACTGGGCCTTCTATTAGACCAATCTCTTATGACTCTCCACTTAGACCTACTTCTAGCCATCCCAGTCAACCTTCAGCCTCCCTAGTCCTTGACCCTGCAAGTACGATTATAATAAATGAAGACATTAAGACGATGAGGTCCCCTGAACCTGAGACTGAGTGCATCCATTTCGTGGATGCTAGTAATATCACTGGTGACGAAGAATTCTTTGAGGATGGAACAGAAGTGATTGAATCAGACTCCCAGAATGACTTAAACCCTGAGCTAGGAAAGTTAGAACCTGTAAACGTCGACACCTTAACCCACCCCGACCCTAGTCTCTTCGAGGATAAGTCTTTGGACAAAGTATGCCTGGAGGATATTAATTTAATCTCGAACGTCACTGATCTGACCTTGAACCCTGTGGAATTAAATTTGGAAGATTCTAATTTAATTGACCCCGAACTTGATCCTACTAAGATTATTAACATGAATTTGAATGACAATCAGTTGAATATGAACAATTCTGAGTCTATTTTGAAAATTGAGCATCCTCTTGTTTTATGGGAGTCTATGTTAGGAGTTGCCCCTTTAGATTTGTATTTGAAAGAGCGTGTTTTTCTTGATTGGACTTATCTCACCACTCATCGTACCGACTTTTATGTTAGAGAGAGTCTTAACCCACACCGTCATATCACCAATCTAGCTGTTGTGCTCACTTCTGTAATGGATACCATACCCCATTTCTTAAGTCTCATACCTGCTGGTGACTCGTTTAGCTATCCCATTATGGCTGTGAGTCAGGACCAATCATCTTACCTTGTTCCTGGTTCATTTGTTTTGCCCATTATGTTCTTGTCCTTCCCTGTTAAGGACAATCCCTCTCCTAGTTGGATGAAGTTACTAGATGACACTGTCGACCCTAGGAGACTACCTGCGACTTTAACTCAAACTTCCCATAGAAGTACCCTGGTAGCTAAGATCGTCTTCATTGCTCCTCCTACACCAGTCCCCTTAGACCGAACACCTTAGCCCTATCTTTTCGTGACTCGTCCACCTTTTTTCTAGCCGTGTTCGTATGAGTTAGTTTGTTGTGTGTGAGTGTTTGTATAGCCCGTTGTCTTCCAAAGTTTTCTGTTTAAAACTTTTGTGTGAGCCTTGATTCTTGTCATTTGTCATGCATACCGGTTTTTTTTGCATATGCATTTGCATCTCATCTCCAGGAGCTTTATAAAGAAATTAAAAGAAGAATTGAACAATGTAACTCCAATTGTAAGCTTATTTCAGATCACAAGAAAAGATTTAAAGAATTCGAGGTTAGAAACTTTGTGATGGTACGGATCCGTCCGGGCTCCGTGAAGAAGTTACATGCTAGAAGCGCCGGACCTTTTTGGGTAATTTCAAAGGAAATTAGTAATGCTTATGTGCTGGACCTTCTTAAAGGTTTTAACTTCAATCCTATATTTAATATAGAAGATCTAGTAACCTTTGAGGGACCAGAGCTGAACCCTAATAATCAACTTCAAATTGAGCCTTTTGAGAACCCACCCAGTGTGATCCTCAGCCTACCCCCACTCCCCGATTTACCCCACTTACCTATTGCGGAGAAGGTTGAAGCTATACTTAACGATGAAATCATTTCCATGAAGGAAGGCGGGCGCCACAGGTACTTGGTTCATTGGAAAGGGAAGCCGGTGACCGAGGATACATGGACTGATCGAGAGGAGTTACAGAGATTGGATCCAGATCTTTTAGAGATGTACGAGAGCTCCAAAGATTTTCACTCGACGGGGTCGAGTTTTCTCCCACCTGGGGAGAATGATGAGGACATCGATCCAAAGTCCAAACATGTGCATCACCGATCGATGGCCACGATTCAGAGCTTATTTTTCTAATTGTTTATGCATTTTTATTTTTATATTTTCCTATTGTACCATTATGTTGAGTTGAGTCATGTTGGGGCCCTGAGGGCAATTTAGTCTTTATTTATTCATGTATGCTTGAGACCTATATATATGGGTCTTTCCTCTTGTAATAGCTAATGAATATTGGAATGAAAATTATTTTGTTTCTTCTTCTTCTTCTTGCATGAGAGCTTGAGAAGGGAGAGAGCTCAAGGGGAGCAAATCGCAAGGCCCACCAGTCGTTGGAAGAGTCCGCGGCTCGTGGTTAAGTTATTCTATCTTCTCATTCGTATTTCACTCCATCTTCTTCTCCTCCACCACAAGAAAATCCCTCCACAACCCTAATTGCCGCCGCCCCTTGGAAGCCCGCCGCCGGCCACTTCCACGACCTCGGCCGGCCACCTTGCCGGTGACTTCCCCCCACCCGTCCAACCCCTCCTTCCGCTTGTTTCAAATTTGAAATTTGAATTTCAAATTTCAAATTCTTTCCTAATTTGGAAATCCACTTTAGGAAAGTTTTCATGATGGAATTCAATTTCAATTTGATTTAGATTGGAGTTATGAAACATATTGCCACGTCATCATCCTAAATTGGAAGCCTATTCCCTTGAATTCCCCTCTCTCCCCCTTAGCATGCCGCCGGCCTCCTCTTTAATGGGCCACATTAATGCCCATTAAGTGCCCTTAATTCCATTGATAATTTGAAATCAATTTCAAATTGGCTTCCCTTCAATTTACTCAAATTCTGAAATTAATTTCATATTTGTGTAACTCTCCTCTTCCCCTGCCTCATCTTTGGTGGAGCCCCATTAATGCCATCATTAAGGCATTGATGACGCTTGAATTTGAAATCAATTTCAAATAACTTTTCCCTCCTAATTCCCTCAAAACCTGAAATTAATTTCAGGTTTTAACATTACTCCATCCCTCCCTCTCTCTCTTGAAACCGCCGGCCCCATTAATGGGTATTACCCATTAAATGCCAATGAAACCTAAGCTTTAATTGGATTTGAATTCAAATTTTCAAATTCAATTCCCTCCAAATTCACTTAAATCTGAATTAATTTCAGATTTATTAACTTTCCCTCCTCTCCTTTTCATCTAACTTAATCCCCTCTCAATCAAGCACTTGTTGTCTTGCACTTTTGGAGATTACAATTTGCTGTCCAGAAGATTTCCAGCACCCTACAGCTGCTGTCCATGGAGTTTCTGCAAAGATCAGGGGCTGTCCTGCTGTCCGGATACTCCTGTTTGCTGTCCTGAAAGTTCATGGCTGCTGTCTTGAAAATTTCGGCTAGACGAGCTGCTGTCCTGCTCTCCTAGAACCTCCGATTCGCTGTCCTGAAGCCCCACAGCTGCTGCCCAAAGGTTCCAGCAGGTTCCTAATGCTGTGTCGCCATCAGGAAGGCCTCTATTTGCTGTCCAGATTTTCTGGAAACTGCAGGGTGGTTGTTCAGAATTTTCCAACGTGCCAAGATTGCTGTCCAGAGGATCCTGAACCTCTCTGATGCTGTCTTTCCAACCGAACTGCTGTCCCCTTTCATTTCAACCTTCCAACGACTTACCCGGAGCTCGCATCTCTCTTGTCTTTGGGTTAAACTCTTCACCCGACTCTTTTATCTTCAATGTTGCTTCTCAACTGTGGTCTTAATAGATTCATGACGATCACATTAATGCTTCCCCGCTAAAGCCTAGTAATTAGAAGAGTTGAGTGAGGGATCTCTTGTAGTGACTAATCTTATTGTTAGCATAGGGATTTATTGTTGAAACCATCCATGTATGCAACGTTAGATTAAATTGACTGTTTTTTTTTATTTTAACTTTTATGCACGTGATTCGTCCTTAGCTCGTCTTACCGCTCTTAGTGTTTTATTGCATCGTTAATTACAACATCAAGATATAATTATTTGTTCTACGAATATTAAGTGTGCAAATTCCTTTAAGTAATTCATTTTTGCATGTATGTTTCACATCAGAACTATTCAGGTTCTCGTCGTTAATGATGACGAGAAAATTGAGGAAGCCATCCTTCCACCTTGCGGACAATGTAGGTCTTTGGGAGGGGGGTATTGTTAGACCGGCCCAGGAGGGACGGGCTCCTATTACAGGAGGCGAGCGGGCTCTGGTGTGGTTCAACAATAATTAGAGGAGGGAAAATTCAAAAGAGTGGCTAATTCGGGATTTACATCATTATTGGATACTTTAGTAGGTGATTTTCTAGGGTTATGATTATGGGTTATTTATTGAATTTAGATTGTTCTTAGGGTGTTTGGGCTCTAATTGGTGGTTAGAGATTTGAGAGAGCCGGATCTTCCTCTCCAATTGAAGATCCACTTGTATATTGTCTTTTCTTTCATAAAACTTTCAATAAAAAATATTAGTTTGTGTTATATTCCTGATTTTTTTGTCATTGGTTTTCTGCCGTTGTCAGGTCCTAAATCCTGGATGAAAAAAGTGGAGGGTTGAGTTAGGTAATCGACAATCAGCATAAAACTTGTCAAATAATATTGACATGAAATTTTCTGTTAATGTTATGGCGTCCCTTGGAAGCAATGCACTTTATAGCCTAAATACAGTGACAAGTGTGCAAGGGCCATTGCACCGGCACCCGGGTGCAGTGTTAAATAGGTAAGGGTTCCCACATCAAGGATGGATGTGGGCAAAGAAGTTAGTCCATGAAACTAAAAAATATGAAACTAAAATTAGGATATGAACTTAGAATATAGGTTCCCTTACAGGAAAATTAATGGATTAATTGATATTTTGATTCATAAGAAGTTAAATATTTTGTGCATTCAGAAAACTAAATGGGTTGGAGAGAAGGCTAAGGAAATTGATAGTTTAGGATTTAAACTCTGGTATTCGGGTAAAAGTCGTACTAGAAATGGTGTAGGCGTTATTATAGATAAGAGTTTGAAGGATAATATTATAAAAATTAATAGGATTGAAGATAGAATTATAGCTTTAAAAATTATTATTGATGCTAAGATTGTTAATATTATAAGTTTTTATGCTCCTTAAGTAGGTTTGGATATGAGTTGTAAATTAAATTTTTTGAATGACTTAGAAGAATTAATACAAACGATATATTTTGAAGAAAGTTTTTATTGGAGGAGATTTAAATGGACATGTTAGTAGAGAGGTAGATGATTTTAAAAGCATTTATGGTGGCCATAGGTTTGGAATAACAAATGAAGGTGGCAAGATCATATTAGATTTTTGTTTAGCTTATGATTTTTTAATTGCTAATACCTTATTCAAGAAAAGGAATGAACATCTCATCACTTATAAAAATGGATATAGTACAACTCTGATTGACTATTTTCTTATAAGAAAATTAGATCGTTTAGATTGCAAAGATTATAAAGTTATTCCAAGTGAAAATTTATGTACCCAACATCGATTATTAATTTTGGACTTTAAGATAAATGGGCAGAAAATAAAAAGTAAAGTAAAACGATATTCTAGGATTAGATGGGGGCATTTAAAGAATATTAACAAAAATATTTTTGAGAGTAAGATTTTAGATCTTAAGATTTTGTCCGTGTATGAGGATGCTAATGTTATGTAAAAAAAGTGGCTATTGATATTAAGAATTTTTCAAAATATTTGCTTGGAGTATCAAAGGAAAAATATCCTAATAGTAAAAATAGTTGGTGGTGGAATCCAAATGTGCAAAAAAAGATTAAAAATAAGAAGATCTATTATAAAAATTGGTTTAATTTTAAAAATCCTTATAATTGGAAAAGATATAAAGAGGCTCGTAAGGAATCTAAGAAAATAAGAAGTGATGCAAATACTTTAGCTTTTAGTGATTTATATAATACATTAAATACTAAGGAGGGTGAAAGATATATGTATAAGTTAGCCAAACAAAGAGATAAGAGTAGTAAAGATTTAGTTCAAATTAAGTGTATTAAGGATGAAGATCAAAAAAATACTTTTCTTAGAAGATGATATTCAATAAAGATGGATGAGATATCTTGCTAAATTTTTTAATGAAGATTGTAAAAATAAGATTGATTGTACTGACCTTAGCACCATAAATGAAATTAAAGATTTCTATTTTTTATTAGTAAAACTAAAGTTAGAGAGGCTTTAAAGAAATTGAAGGGTTGAAAAGCTGCTGGACCTGATTATATTCTAATAGAGGTATGAAAATGCTTAGGAGATGAAGGAATTTCCTGGCTTACTAAACTTTTTAATATTATTTTGAAGACCAAAAAGATGTCAGATGAGTGGAGAATGAGTGTGTTAATTCCTATTTTTAAGAATAAAGGTGATGCACAAGATTGTGCGAATTATAGAGGAATTAATTTAATGTGTCATACTTTAAAACTATGGGAGCGAGTTATGGAGCATAGGTTGCGGCGTGATACTAATGTTTCTCAAAATCAATTTGGATTCATGCCGGGAAGGTCGATTATGGAAGCCATACATTTATTAAGAGGTTTGATGGAGAAATATAGAGAAAATAAGGAGGATCTACATATGATATTTGTTGATTTAGAAAAAGCATATGATAAAGTTATAAGAGAAGTGCTATGGAGAGTTCTTGAAAAGAAAGGAGTTATTAACGCTTATATTCAAATCATTAAAGATATGTATGCAGGAGCTATTACTTGTGTTCAAACACAAGGTGATTTGACCAAGTATTTCCCTATTTCGGTTGGGTTACATCAAGGATCAGCCTTAAGCCCATATCTTTTTGCTTTAGTCATGGATGTTCTCACTAGACATTTGCAAGAGGATGTACCTTGGTGTATGCTTTTTGCTGATGATATTCATCTTGTTGATAAGACTAGAGAGGGAGTTGAAGGTAAACTTGAATTATGGATGCCAACCTTAAAGTCTAAAGGTTTTCGCTTGAGTAAATCTAAAATGGAATATATGGAGTGTAATTTTAGTAGTAATAGACCTAGTGAGGGGATTGTGACTTTGGACGATCAAGTCATTAATAAGAGTACACGTTTTAGATATCTTGGATCGATTGTTCAGAGTGATGGTGAAATAGATGGAGATATTATCAGCATTATTCAAGTTGGATGGTTGAAGTGGAGGAATGCATCAGGCTTGTTGTGTGATAGAAAAGTACCCCTCAAACTTAAGAGAAAATTCTACAAGATGGTGGTGAGGCTTGCAATGCTTTATGGTGCCAAATGTTGGCCATTAAAAGAGAAACATAATACTAAATTAAGTGTGGCAGAGATGAGGATGCTCAGGTGGATGAGTGGTTTTATCCTTAAAGATAGGATACAAAATGAGCATATACATGAAAAGGTTGGAGTAGCTCCAGTACAAGATAAGATTACAGAGAGTCGCCTTAGATGGTTTGGTCACATAAAACGACGGCCTTCCGATGACCCGGTTAGGAGAGTAGAGGTATTAGATTGGACTTATGGTAAGAAAGGTAGAGGCAGACCTAAAAGTATTTTGTTAGAAAATATTAGGAATGACCTTTCTGTTTATATTTAAACTAGAATTTCACTTTTAATAGGACACAATGGAGAAAAAAGGATTCATGTAGTCGACCCCACGTAGTGGGATAAAGGCTTGATGTTGTTGTTGGTTTTCTGAAATTGCCGAAATCAAAATTCAACCAAAGTTTTTCCTAAATTTCTGCAAGCACTTCCTAACATGTTATCTCCTTGAGAAGATTTTGAATAATCAACTGTTTGGTATAATTCGATAACATGTCCAGAATAAATAAGATTAATTAAATATTCTCCAACTAATGAAAACTCAACTATGAATCTTTGAGCAATCTCTATGTTGGATTGTGTCGATATGTTATTCTGTAAAGGTTAATTGGGGCTTCATTTTGTTGGTTATTGATTATACTGTGAAGTCGATCTTACGAGAGTTTGTTCTTGATGAAGTCTTTATGGTTCGACTTGCTGAAGCTCATGAGTTCCCGATCTCACTAAAGGAGGTCAAGATATTAGACTTGTACTCCTTGGTTCTGGCTTAAGTGATGCCGAATTCCTTTGTAATTGTAATTTGTTTTGTTATGTTCCTGCTAGAGAGAAGGGTAGTTGGATCTTAGATCTTTTCAGTTTGTTGTTTACAAAAACAGCCTTTAAATAAGGTATTTACTTTTTTTCTTTTAAGTAAATAAAATGTTAGGCTTAGTACATAAAATTAATGATTGAAAGAAGAAATATTTCTTCACGAAGTCAGCCAATCGATGACTGATTAGCCAGAGATCAAGTTTAATTCATAAATGTAAGTTTAAGGCCCCACAATTGTCTGAACAGGATGTTGAGTTTTCGTGAATATGCGAAATCATTTGTTGTATTGTGTATAAAACACTTCAAAGAGTTCTAACGATGTGATTCACGACAGTCTTAAAAAAAGCAAATTGTTATTTGGATTTCTTTATCAATTTTACTTTGTCATTTATCTTTTTTTATATGCAGTTTTTCAAATTCTCTGGGAATGCCCTATGTTGCGAACTTGAATGAATTGGCGAAGGAATGCATGAATGGCTTTCTCAATGGCATGCTTGATGAGATAGCCAACCTGCCACTTAAGAAAAAAAGGCAAGTTGTTTTGAGTGATGAAGAAGTTGAGAAGGTTGGCCTGATTTTGTGGCAATATATCTGTGAAGAAGTTTTTGTCAAATGCGATTAGCAAGAAGAAATCAACCTCAAAGCCATCTTGGGTAGAGAAAGGGAAGGAGATATGGATTCCATCTACCATCCACTTTGATACCTTGAACCCACCTTTAAGGATGATAAACAAAGTTGCTTTTAGGTGGGGGAAAGAGGACCGAGTGGTCATTGATTTCATCATCAACTCTCTCCTACCCAAGAACAAGTTGAATCTGATTGCTTTCTTTTTGGACTTGGCAATCTTGTTTGACTACTTGCATAAGCATCTTCAAAAGCTATTGGCAAATGACTTGCACTTGTCATTGATGAGGGGGTTAGTTTCAACTGGGCATACTTTGTTTTTTATGGCAAATTTTCACCAAATTTAGTCGTCAAAATCATTGATTTAGGTGCCAAGTTGGTGCGAATAGAAAAGGAAACCAATTTGAAATGCAAAGATATTTGTATATTGAAAGCTTTAGATGTCAAACAAATATTGTAAGAATTTGCTAAAAAGGTTGATGCTGACTTGGGGAGTTAGAAAAAAATAGTAGAATATGCTACGAATTCAAAGATTTTGTGTGATAAACAGAATACTGAACTTCATATGGTTAGATCAATACACTTGGGTTGTCTTTAGCCTAGTCTGAGATCTCGATGAAAGAACAAGCTTGCTCACAACTATTATCTCAAGCCAAATAGCTGAGTTAGAGTCCTTGAAGATGTAATAGGAAGACAAGGCTGAGAATGCTTCTCAAGCTTCCAAAGAGTCGCTATTATCAATGAGTTTAGCAATTATGATGAA
The DNA here is from genome assembly GCA_016618105.1 of Dendrobium huoshanense. Taxonomy (NCBI): domain Eukaryota; kingdom Viridiplantae; phylum Streptophyta; class Magnoliopsida; order Asparagales; family Orchidaceae; genus Dendrobium; species Dendrobium huoshanense. The sequence goes on along the minus strand of CM028343.1, from coordinate 39,081,588 downwards.
TATAAACAAGAGATAAACAAGAAGTATGAGGAGGGAATCGTCTTTTGCTTAATTGAATCATGACATGATTAACCATCTGTGGCGAGATCTGAACTTATTCTATTTCAATGTGTTGAATATTCTAATGACAAGGAGTTAGAGAGAAGGAGAGTGCACAGAAAGAGAGTAGTTGGGATTCCTCAAAAGATGATTCTTGAACACTTAGTGATTGTCTTTTTTTATTTTAGTCCCTTTGAGTGAATTGTAATTTATTCCTGACAAATGAGAATTTACTTTTTGAATTATCTATCTTTCTTGCATAATCCTACTAAATGATAAGATGCAAATAAATTTTCTAAGAAAATAAACAAGCTTTGTAGTCTTGTAATATAAGATATGTCGAATTAACGTGGCAAATTTATCATATTAATAGATTTGAAAGGTTAAATAGATTTTTTAAATAGATAGAATTGCAGAATTAATTAAATTTTTTGAGTTGATTGAATTTCAGTGTGGATAATAAAAGAATAAACCAATTATGAGATATCTTTGCTAATTCTTTTCTAGCATTTTTCTTAATGCATTTTTGGACTGATTGTCAACTTGGATGGGCCTCACCTTTCTAGAGCTTTTGTCTTTGTTGGGTGAAAGGACTTCACTCATTTCCATTGCGGATCTTTTAATAAAAGGGGAAGCCCCAATTCTAGGCCTTGACTTTTTTAGTTAGGATTTTAACGTGAAGGTTGACTTCCAATATTTTGAGGGAATCAGGTATTCCATAACTAAGTAGGGAATAAACAAATTTCTGAGTGGTAGAGTAAATAAACTGCCTAATTTCCTTTTTAGCAGTTGATTGTTTCTTCACGGTAATACTGATTGATGCTTATTGACATCGTCCTTCTATGAAAATACCTAGTTTTGGAGTGGATGTCTCTAATTCTGCCTGAAGCTGTTGTGAAACGAGTTTGCATCATTACAAACATGGGTGCAGGTCTAATTCTTCTCTAATTCAAACTTTGCTAAGTTTAAATGTCAATATTTTCTGATGCACTTTGTCCATGTTTGAAATTCTTGGCTTGAAGTGGATCCAATTGGTGCACAGAAGGAAGTCCTGGATCTGGCTAGCAGCTTGGGAATCAGTATGACCGTCTCCATAGCATATGAAGTTTCTTCAACGGAATCCTCAGATAATTCTATAACCCTTTACCAAATGATTTCCCTTACCATTTTTTGTGAAGTGGATATGCCGTAGTTTAAAATTACTCTTTGGTTAAAACATGCTGTAAAACATTTATTGAGATTGATGAGCCTTCTATGAAAAGCTTTGGCTCAACATTCTGTGCTAAGATCAACCCTGAATGTCTAATGTTTTAGGATTTGCCTTCAAAATTTTCTTTTGCCTGCAAAATAATATATGAATGCCCCTCATTTTGCAGGTTTTCTGTTACCTTCTGATGAATACAATGCAATGGATAGGGTGATTCTCTTAGCCTTTGGTCATAGAAAAATCTCAGTTAATTTTTTATTGTGATATTGACATATTGTCACCCTAATACTGCAAAACAGATGCCATAGCAGGTGTCCAATAGTTTTCTTTTAAATAAATTGGTTGAATTGTGGATTCATATCCATCTACATTTTAATCACCTTTTCTGTTGGTCTATTCGATAATTACACTTAATCTTTTCTGCTTCTTATATTCAATTCCAATGCCGAGTATCACAACTATTTTAGGTTGGATTCTTATTTTACTGTATGGCTCTCTGGGTGATGTAGGAGTTTGGGGAGTCCATTAAGTTAATTTCCAGCATTTGAAAACTTATTCAACGGAATTAATGGTTGAAGAACCAAATATTTCTTCGAAGAATATAACATTTTCTGGTTTTGAGTTAAACTTTGTAAGTCTGACGTAAGGAGCTGAAGGGATCATATAACTATGGTGGATAGACTCCAGTTTTCTAGGGTACTTATGCTCTTTTAAAAAAGAAAAAAACTCTTTCCAGGCATTCAGAAAAGACCTGTGAATGATTTATAAGAATTTGAAAATGGTTCAAGTTAATATGGTTATTTATCTGTCATTAGCTTAAGTTTATTGATTTGATTCTATATGCTTCGATATCCTGTAATATAACATCATATGTCACTAGAAGATTAAAAAAAAAAAATAGTCACTAGAAGATTTTGTCTTTAGAACCATACAATGCCATGAAAAATGCTCATATTGCATCGCATACTAGTTGTCTTGACAATTCACATGAGAGGAAACCTTATCCTCTAAAGCTGCTGACAATTATATATTGTAATTTTTATCTTTTTCTTCAACAACTGTATCTCATCTCTATGACAATGTGACTGTGGGGTAACAAAACTAATATTTTGATGGACTTAATATCTTGATTTTTGAGAAGGGAGAAATCTGATGCAGAAAGAACTGGGTAGGTAAAAAGAAAGGAAAGATTGAGAAGAAGAGTTGATGAATGTTTCAAGTGAAGGAGGCAAGAGGTAGAGAGAAATAAGAAGGCCTTACGACTAAAAGGGAGGAGAATTAATCCCTAGAGAGGGTCCCAAAGAAATGCCATATTTTTGAGTCCATCATCAAATATTTAAATTATATGATCCCATCATTTATATTAGTACGCATTGTTCAAAATGAAAAAAATTATCCTTGAATAGATAAAATGAAAAAAAATTCAAATGTCTTATATGATAAATGACATTTTAACTAATTTTCAACATAATGATAAGGAGGATGACTTAATGCATTAATCAATATTGAAAAGCACACACTTATGACCGATTTTCATAAATGACACACCACATCAATTTTTATCGGTTGTGAAGAAATCCATTATAGAGAGTTTGAATTTATTGGGAAAATTGAATCCCCTCAATTCTGCTGTAAAACTCTGAAATCCATCCTGAAGATGAAAGTGACTATCTTGAAGAAGAGGTGATGATCCAAGAAAAGTTGACTGATAGGAAGAATAGCATCATTGTAAGAGGGATCTCGTAGATTCTCAAGAATACAATCACAAGTAGTCTTTATGTGCACTACTAGACAGAGCCAATCTAATTGAAGTATTGGATGACTTAAGTCGATTTTTTTGTTTGTTGGCTTGGGCACATTGTTGGGCTAGATTGACCCAAATGGATTGAGTTTGGTCAATCAGTTTGTTTGGGCTTGATTGGGCAAGGTTGTTGGAGAAAGACATTGAGAAAAAAAATAAAAGGAGATTAAGATGAAATTTTGAATTCAAATTTCAATTTGACATTCAAACAAATGATAAGTTTGGAGACTTTTTATGGAAAATATTGGAGGAATCTGTTGAGGGAATTATGCAGGATAGTGTAGATGGAAATTTGGAGGATATGATACAATGATTGCTTAAAAGGGGAAGAAAAGGTAGGATTTTCGCAACAAATTCCAAAATTCGATTTGAATTTCAAATTTAAATCAAAACAAAAAATTGAAAAGTTGAAAATTTTAAATCTTTTATCATTTCAAATTCAAATTTTTTTATTTTATAAATGTAATTATTTTGAAATTTGTTTTATTTATTTTTTCTTTTTTTTAATTGAGTTTGTTGCTACTGACCAGGCGTACTGGTGGAAGGTGATGGATGATGCCCGTTTGAATGCGACAATAATAAAAATAATTTAAAAATTGTAAATCTGCTACAACAAGAAAAAATGAATGTAGAATTTCAACTCTATCTCTCTATCCCACTCTATTTCTCTACCTCACTTTCTCTCTCTCACTTCCTATCTGCTTTCACATACTATTTCTCTATCTAAACATATATATTGGGCATCATATTATATTTCGGGCAAATTTTTTTTTATCACAAATTCACAAGATGCTTTAATGCTTACTAGAAGTTGCGAAAATCATTTTTTACTAATCTAACAATAAGGATATAGGGGAGCACTCAAATGATCGCAACCTATCGTTAATTGTATTTCCATCTTCTTGAGATTTGGCGTGCAAAAAAAATTTTGAACCAACTTTGAATCCTTCCCAAATAGCCTTCAAGCCCAAATATGATGATTAGTATTGCAGTAGCATGCATGATTATTGATCCAGATCCTCCAGATGTACTAGCTTCTCATGATTATCCTGTTGTTGGGGATATTGGTGATCCAAATTTGGAATTTGATCACTCTGATGATAGTATTTTCAGTTTAGAAGATCAAGTGGTTAAATGATTTAAGTTTTTTTTCCATGAGGGGTAGGAATAACAGGAAGATCTATCATCACTCTTTTATGTTTATTCGGCCTCAAGCAAGACACCTTAAATGAAAACTCTTGAGGTTCTCCTCTTCTATTAGATGGTCCTTGCTTAGTTGTTATCTAGTTATCTACTTATCTTTGATGTATGGTCTCTTGCTTGGTTGTTCTCTAGTTATCTTGGATGTTGCACATTTATGTTTTCTTTTTTCCCCTAGCAATGCATGCAATAGCTTGACTTTGTACTCATTTGATTGATTGATTATAATTTTTTTTCTTGTTAAAAAATATTGGATTTGCGAACCTAATTTTGGCCTAGTGGTTGATACTTGAGCTCCGAACGATTGGTTTATGGCTTCTATTCATACTGCCATATTGATCGCTTCTTGAAAAAAAGGCGTCTATTTTCATTTGACTCTTATATCAAGGGTTTGTCCCTTTCGGCGAGTCTTCTTCAAATTTATGATTAGTTTTGTGTTAACTTTAAAAAATGTACAGGGTGAATTTCAATCCTTAAAAAAATATGATTATTTGGGAAGGTTGTAGATAAAATTTTTAGGAATTCTAGAGCTGCTATGATCTCTTGATAACTTAAAATTAAAACAGTCATTCGTAATTTTATGGCAAACTCCTTGTATTTAGTAACCCAGTTTAATACCAATTGGTGACAAGTTTGGCTGCGGTGGTGAAGATTGGGGTGAACTTGGATATCTTGATTGCTGAGAAAATAAGAATTTGATGTAGGGGAAGAATCAAGAAGGTAAAGAGAAAAGAATAGAATGAGAAAATAAATAAATGAATATCTCAATAAGAGGGAGGCAAAGGTAGAGTGAAAATGGAGATCCTTACGATTAGAGGCAGGAGTGAGGAATTGATCCTATGAATCGATGCCAAAGAATGAGCATAACCATCGTAACTTTATTTCATCATCATCATTCGAATTAGATGGCCATATCCACTAATTATAATAAACGATCATATTCAAATTGATAAAGTAAAAAAGCTAACGAGCTAGTCCTATACAACAAAGAGCACTTTAACCGCATATAATTAACTTAAAACAAATAATGACAATGGCATGATACATCAAAGAATACTGAAAGCACAGATTCACTGCTACCGGCTGATGTTGGTGACTCGCTCCGCATCACAATGTCCTTGTCTGCTTCAGCTGGTTTTATCATGTAGAATTATACATAAACGGATTTAGCAAATATATTTTTTTATTTTTTTTCCGATAAGTGATTTAGCACTTGTTAACATCTCAATCATCTAGGTATCAAATATGATCTCATGCTGATTCACTTATTGCATCTCCATCACTTACAAATGACTTATTCTCCTAGATTGGAACAAGTTTCACTTTCACTTGTTTTTCAATAATCCTAAAGTTTTGTGCCTTACTATGGGTCCTCTGATGGGGACATCAGATTTCGCCACGTGTACCATCGCCGACGGCGCAGATCGACGGCTACGATCCAGAGCCTCTACTTTTGAGTTTATTACTTATGTCATGTTTTTATTATTATTAGTTTTCCGAGTTTGCCCCTGAGGGCATTGTCTGACTTATGTAGCCCCAAGGGCATTGTTGTCTTTTCTTTTTCTTTTATTTGGAGCCTCCATATATGAGGCAAGATGGATTGTATTTTTCTTTAGTTTTGAATGAAATGAAATTTCCTCTTTGTTCTCTTTGTGAGTTCATCCCGAGATCTCTTTGTGAGTTCGCCGGAGAAAATTAGATCTCTTCGTGAGTTCTAATTTTCATGCTAGCTACTATCGAGGAAATCGACGTTGGATACAAGCGAGGTTAGTGTGCTCGTGGTCATTGAATCCCAAGAAGCTCCCATTTTTTTTCTCCCTTACTGTTGCTGCCGACTCCTCCAAAAGCCAAGCCGCCGGCCACAACATCACCCTTCCCCCCCCCTAGCCAGCCTCCCGCCAGCCACAGCCCTGCCGTCCGCCGGCCAGCATCCGGCCACCCAACCCCGTAGCCCCATCCCGCCGGTCACAGACCTCCATCCCGCCGCCCCTATGAAATCTTTGGGTTTGAATTTCAAATTTCCCTCATGAGCTTTAATTCATTCCTTAATTGGTTCCTAAAATTTAGGCAATCATTTTAATTAAGTTTTAAAGCAAATTTGAAATCAAACGTTGCCTAATCTCCCCCATCAGTTAAAGGAAAGTTTCCTTTGTTATAACATCTGTTTTATTACAGATTTTATGAAAATCTATTACACTAATAGATGGGCCCCACTTTAATATAACTCCCTCTTCCCCTCCTCTAGTCCAGCCGTCCCCCTCTTCCTTGGCTTCTCTCTCTCTCCTAATCACCCCCTTAATTCCACAATTTCAGCCCTCAAATCCTCCCTCTTAACCACCCCTTCCCCCTCTTTGATTTAATTTGATTTTCAAATTAAATCTCTCGGATTAGCTCTCCAAAAACTATCTCCTGCAGAAATTCCTGCATCCCTTTCCTTCTTCCTCCACCTTGGCCAAACCCCACTAACCCGCCAACACCTAATCGTCTCTTCCCCGAGCTCCGGACCACTTCTCTCTTGCACTTGAGAACGTCTTGCGGCGACCACTCACTCTCGTCTTCCAGAATGCATGGAGGAACCCGAGTGGAATTTCGGGTTTGAGTACGACCGCAACGGAAGAGTCAACATTCTCGGTTCACCCTTCTTTGACGTGGGATTCGACTTCGACGACACCCCGGAAGAGTACTTGGACCGGATCTTGCCAACGCTTGTGGACTCGATAGACGATCACTTCTCCGTCTATACGTGGATCATCGAAGGCCGTCCATCCGCTCCTTCGAACCCGACTTCCAACCCGGCGACAAGTCCTCTCAAGATCACTTGTGTACTAGTGGCGTCGCTAAGCTTGCTCACGATTCTCTTCCGTTAGCCTCCACCTCAAATAGAGTGACGGATCCTAAGGTGAAGGGTCTAAATTTTAAATTTGGGGCTTTGGTATTTTAGCTATTTGCAACACTTGATATTTTAGATGATGTTTTGAAAAGCTTTCCAATCTTGTACGGTAATTTCTTGTTGTTACTTAAACATTCATATTTTAATTCTTGAACCTTAATTGAATACGCATAAAAGTTTTAGTAGCAAGCTCGGTTCAAGATCTTATTTAATTTCAAGTGCAATTCTCATTTCTTCACATGATTGTTTCACATCATTTGTGGTATCAGAGCATGGTTAGCATGCTTTGCTTGTGCTAGGTGCATCCTAGGAGCATAATTTCATTTGCCATAAATCGTTTGCATACATAGCATCATTTATATAACTTTAATTCCTGTTTTTATGTGCTGTCCTGTAATTTCCTGCATGCTTTCATCCTAGTATTCTAGCAGTTTACTTCATCTAGGTGATGTCTTAGCCTCTACATCTCACCCATCCGTGTAGAGTCATTACCGCACCTGAAAACCCTGCTGTCCTGAACGTTTTCCTGCACTTTTTGAGGCTTTTAAGTGACCCGTAAGCTACCTATAGCTGCAGTCCAGTGAAGCAAACCTACCCAGAACTTTTAGACAACTCACCCCTTCTTGTTGCAGGTTGCTGTCCACAGCCACCCAGCAACTTATAGAAGCTGTAGGAACGTTCTACCTTAGTGTCTAGGTGCTGCCCACCTTCCCGTTACCTATCCTAGTGACCCCTAAACTTTCCCCATGGATCCGCAGCATCTCCAAGCTACCTTAGACCTTATTTTAGGACAATTAGGCACCGTTACTCAACAAATTCGCAACACCCAAACTGATCTAGCTGACTTTAGGCGCCACACGAGTGACCGATTGGATAATATCGAGCGTAATGGTAATCCTGCGATTTATACGCCTTCAAGACCTCACTCACCTTATGGCGAAGACACCCGACCCGATCTTGAACCCCCTCGAGATCCCGGACGTTTCCAAGACCATTACCAACGCAACCCTAGGCCACCTCAAGAGCCCGAAGGCAACACTTGGAGAGACAACGACACTCAATTACTAAAGAACATTAGGATCGACGCCCCGACCTATGACGGAACCCTTGACCCTCAAGTTTTCCTAGATTGGCTGAAGTCTATGGATAGTTATTTTAAATGGTACATCATCTCTGAGGCGAGGAAAGTGAGGTTCGCCGAGATGAAGCTCATTGGTCGCGCCAACCTCTACTGGACCAACTTGGAGAACATGCGGGAATCTAGAGGAGAACATCCGATAAACGATTGGAGGACCATGAAGCAAGAACTCAGGAGGAAATACTTACCACCTTCCTACTACCCTAAGCTTCTAGATAAGTGGAATCGACTAACCCAGGGGAGCAAACCTGTTAAAGATTACATCTCCGCCTTTGATGATTTCTTGATTCGTTGCAACGGAGAAGAATCCGCTACCCCTACTCAAATTCTGTCTATGTTTAGAGCTGGCCTTAGAGAAGATCTTAGGACTGAACTGTTTGCTAGAGGAGTAGACACTTTAGAGGCCGCTTGCAGCCTAGTACTTGACCTAAAAGAGTCCAAGACCCACTCCCACACTAGGCAGTTCGATACCCGACCAAACCCCTATCGAACTTCCACCGGCCAGTCCCAGAACCGACCCACGAACGCGATAGGTAGTCGACCCACTGCTAACACAGGCCAACCTCGTCCGGACTCTAAGAGTAAACCCACCGACCGTGATCCTCCCAAAGCGAGTTCTGGAACCAAGTGTTATAGGTGTCATGGATATGGGCACATTGCGTCCCAATGCTCCAGCCCCTATAAAGTCACCATTATAGAAGAGGCTGATGAGGATGAGGATGAACCTGAGACTGACGTGGTGCATCATGTTGAGGAGGACGAAGACTCCTTTACGGAAGAAGAACCTGTTACCCTTCAGGTTGTTAGGTGTGCTTTGTCACAACCTAAATTAAGCGATGATTGGCGTAGGACTTCCATTTTTCATACCTTTGTTAAGATTGGAGATAAGAACTGCAAGGTTATCGTCGACAGTGGAAGTTGTATCAATGCAGTCTCTTCTGCTATGGTTTCCAAGCTCAACCTTAAGATGACCCCTCACCCAAATCCGTATAAGGTTGCTTGGATAAATTCAACTACCATAGAAATTAAGAACCGTAGTCTCATTCCCATAGAGTTCGTGGGATATCAAGACAAGATTTGGTGTGATGTTTTGGCCATGGACGTAGGTCAAATTATCCTGGGTCGCCCCTGGTTATTTGACAATGATGTTCATATCTATGGGAGGTCGAACACCTGCGTGTTCGAACACAATGGAAAGAAAATCAAGTTAATGCCCTCCCAACCTAAACCCCCCAAGACGGAAGCCAAGCCTACTCCTGCCAAGCAAAGCAAAGGGCTACACCTCTTGACTGCTAAGGAAGTAGAAGATGAAATCTCCCAAGGAGCACCAATGTATGCCCTAGTAGCTAGAGAAGTGGATGAGGATCAAAGAGAACAGATTCCCGAGGAAGTTAAACCCATTCTAGAGAGCTTTGCCGATGTGTTCCCTGATGACTTACCTAACCAACTTCCACCCCTTCGGGACATACAGCACGCAATAGATTTAGTGCCGGGAGCATCCTTACCCAACCTCCCTCACTACCGTATGAACCCGACTGAACATTCGGAACTAAAAAAACAAGTCGATGAGCTCCTTCAACGAGGATTCATTAAGGAGAGCCTTAGCCCGTGTGCTGTACCTGCCCTCTTAACCCCTAAAAAGGACGGCTCCTGGAGGATGTATGTTGATAGCCGCGCTATCAACAAGATTACTGTGAAATATCGTTTCCCGATCCCCCAATTGGACGACATGTTAGACATGATGACTGGAGCTACGTTGTTCTCAAAGGTTGACCTTAAAAGCGGGTATCATCAAATCCGAATCCGCCCTGGGGATGAATGGAAGACGGCTTTTAAAACCAAAGACGGATTGTACGAGTGGATGGTTATGCCATTTGGTCTTAGCAACGCCCCTAGCACCTTCATGCGGATTATGACCCAAGTCCTTCGACCGTTTCTCGGAAAATTCGTGGTTGTCTATTTCGATGATATTTTGATCTATAGCAAATCGATAGACCAACATTTGGAACACTTGAAACAAGTTTGCGAGATTTTGAGGAAAGAGCAGTTGTACGCTAACCCTCGGAAGTGTGTGTTTCTCACTGATAGTGTTACCTTTCTGGGATTTATAATTTCAGCTCGAGGAATCTCAGCCGACCCTGAAAAGATTAGAGCGATTAATGAGTGGCCTGAGCCCAAGACTATAAGAGACGTTCGGAGTTTTCACGGATTGGCCACATTCTATAGAAGGTTTATTAGAAACTTTAGCACTATAGTGGCGCCCATAACCGACTGCCTCAAGAAAGGCGAATTTCATTGGACGACAGCTGCCACTAAGGCTTTCGAGGATATTAAGAGAAAAATGGTTGAATCCCCTGTTATGCGTCTTCCTGATTTTTCTAAAGTCTTTGAGGTAACATGTGATGCATCAGGAATTGGGATAGGAGGAGTTTTATCTCAAGAAGGACACCCTGTAGCATTCTTTAGTGAGAAGCTGAACAACATTCGTCAGAGGTATTCTACCTATGACAAGGAATTCTATGCGGTCATTCAGTCCCTCCGATACTGGAGACACTATTTACTGCCCCAAGAATTTGTGATATTCTCAGATCACGAAGCCTTAAGATACATCAATTCACAGAAGAAACTCAATGCCCGCCATGGCCGTTAGGTTGAATTCCTGCAGGAGTATACTTACACGATTAGACACAAAGCAGGAACTGAGAATAAGGCTGCTGACGCCCTCAGTCGAAGAATGATGACTACCCAGGAAATGAGGACGGAAGTAATTGGTTTTGAGCGACTAAAGGATGACTATTTGGACTGCCCCGATTTTAAAGAAACTTACACCCTACTGACTAAGGGTGGTGGATCTTTAATAGATGATTTCCTTTTGGAGGGTGGCTATTTGTTCAAAGCACAGAAACTCTGTATTCCGAATACCTCTCTGCGAGAATTCCTAGTATGGGAGCTGCATGCGGGCGGACTAGCTGGCCACTTTGGCCAATCCAAAACTATTGCCGCGCTAGAGAATAGATTCTATTGGCCCACCCTGAAACGCGACGTTGGCAAGCTTATAAAGAGATGTCACACCTGCCAACTTGCCAAACAACGAAAACAAAACACAGGCCTCTACACCCCACTACCTGTTCCTAATTGCCCTTGGCAGGATGTAAGCATGGACTTTGTGTTAGGTTTACCCAAGACCCTCAGAAAACACGATTCTGTTTGTGTCGTCGTAGATAGGTTTTCTAAGATGGCCCACTTCCTACCCTGTTCCAAAACTTTCGACGCCTCCCGGGTCGCTAAGCTATACTTTGACGAGATTGTGAGACTTCATGGTTTACCTAAGACTATTGTTTCCGACAGGGATGTCAAATTCACAAGTTATTTTTGGAAAACACTTTGGCATAAGATGGGTACGAAATTACAGTTTTCTACAGCCTTCCACCCTCAGACCGATGGTCAAACCGAAGTTGTAAACAGAAGTTTAGGAAACCTCTTAAGGACGTTAGTTGGGGAAAACCTTAGAGACTGGGATTCTAAGTTACCGATCGCCGAATTTGCCTACAATAATTCTGTCAACCGAACTACGGGTCTGAGTCCTGCCGAGATTGTGTATGGCTACAAACCGAAGCAACCTATAGATCTTATTCCCATGGGTCCTAAGGCTAGGTCATCTGAGTCAGCATCTGCATTTGCATCGCATTTACATGAATTGCACAGAGAAATTAATCAAAAAATTGAATTGAGCAATGCCAACTACAAACTTAATGCGGACCTCAAGAGAAGGTTCAAGGAATTTAATGTGGGTGATTATGTGATGGTTCGGATTCGTCCGGAGCGGTTCCCGCAAGGGACCGTTAAGAAGTTACACGCGAGAAGCGCGGGCCCTTTCAAAATAATTTCTAAAATTAATAGTAATGCTTATGTGCTCGACCTTCCCGAAGGTTTTAACTTTAGCCCCACTTTTAACGTTGAAGACCTTGTAACTTATGAGGGTCCAGAGTTTAACCCACCTAATCCATTATTTGATGAGCCTTGTGAGTACCCACCTAGTGAGATCCCCAGCCTTCCTCCACTCCCAAAACTCCCCACTCTACCTACTGCGGAAAGGATCGAGGCAGTGCTTAGCGATGAAATCATTTCTACTAGAGACGGTGGTCGCCGGAGGTACTTAGTTCAATGGGCAGGAAAGCCGGAGACGGAGAACGTGTGGATCGACCGAGATGAGCTACAGAGATTAGACCCAGACCTGCTGGAGTGGTACGAGGCTTCTAGAGACACCCACTCGACGGGGTCGAGTTCTCTCCCACCCGGGGAGAATGATGGGGACATCAGATTTCGCCACGTGTACCATCGCCGACGGCGCAGATCGACGGCTACGATCCAGAGCCTCTACTTTTGAGTTTATTACTTATGTCATGTTTTTATTATTATTAGTTTTCCGAGTTTGCCCCTGAGGGCATTGTCTGACTTATGTAGCCCCAAGGGCATTGTTGTCTTTTTTTTTTCTTTTATTTGGAGCCTCCATATATGAGGCAAGATGGATTGTATTTTTCTTTAGTTTTGAATGAAATGAAATTTCCTCTTTGTTCTCTTTGTGAGTTCATCCCGAGATCTCTTTGTGAGTTCGCCGGAGAAAATTAGATCTCTTCGTGAGTTCTAATTTTCATGCTAGCTACTATCGAGGAAATCGACGTTGGATACAAGCGAGGTTAGTGTGCTCGTGGTCATTGAATCCCAAGAAGCTCCCATTTTTTTTTCTCCCTTACTGTTGCTGCCGACTCCTCCAAAAGCCAAGCCGCCGGCCACAACATCACCCTTCCCCCCCCCTAGCCAGCCTCCCGCCAGCCACAGCCCTGCCGTCCGCCGGCCAGCATCCGGCCACCCAACCCCGTAGCCCCATCCCGCCGGTCACAGACCTCCATCCCGCCGCCCCTATGAAATCTTTGGGTTTGAATTTCAAATTTCCCTCATGAGCTTTAATTCATTCCTTAATTGGTTCCTAAAATTTAGGCAATCATTTTAATTAAGTTTTAAAGCAAATTTGAAATCAAACGTTGCCTAATCTCCCCCATCAGTTAAAGGAAAGTTTCCTTTGTTATAACATCTGTTTTATTACAGATTTTATGAAAATCTATTACACTAATAGATGGGCCCCACTTTAATATAACTCCCTCTTCCCCTCCTCTAGTCCAGCCGTCCCCCTCTTCATTGGCTCCTCTCTCTCTCCTAATCACCCCATTAATTCCACAATTTCAGCCCTTAAATCCTCTCTCTTAACCGCCCCTTCCCCCTCTTTGATTTAATTTGATTTTCAAATTAAATCTCTCGGATTAGCTCTCCAAAAACTATCTCCTGCAGAAATTCCTGCATCCCTTTCCTTCTTCCTCCACCTTGGCCAAACCCCACTAACCCGCCAACACCTAATCGTCTCTTCCCCGAGCTCCGGACCACTTCTCTCTTGCACTTGAGAACGTCTTGCGGCGACCACTCACTCTCGTCTTCCAGAATGCATGGAGGAACCCGAGTGGAATTTCGGGTTTGAGTACGACCGCAACGGAAGAGTCAACATTCTCCGTTCACCCTTCTTTGACGTGGGATTCGACTTCGACGACACTCCGGAAGAGTACTTGGACCGGATCTTGCCAACGCTTGTGGACTCGATAGACGATCACTTCTCCGTCTATACGTGGATCATCGAAGGCCGTCCATCCGCTCCTTCGAACCCGACTTCCAACCCGGCGACAAGTCCTCTCAAGATCACTTGTGTACTAGTGGCGTCGCTAAGCTTGCTCACGATTCTCTTCCGTTAGCCTCCACCTCAAATAGAGTGACGGATCTTAAGGTGAAGGGTCTAAATTTTAAATTTGGGGCTTTGGTATTTTAGCTATTTGCAACACTTGATATTTTAGATGATGTTTTGAAAAGCTTTCCAATCTTGTACGGTAATTTCTTGTTGTTACTTAAACATTCATATTTTAATTCTTGAACCTTAATTGAATACGCATAAAAGTTTTAGTAGCAAGCTCGGTTCAAGATCTTATTTAATTTCAAGTGCAATTCTCATTTCTTCACATGATAGTTTCACATCATCCTCTCTCTTACATAAAAACTTAAAGTAGGTAGTGTATGGGTCTTCAAGAATTATTGTTGCTTTTCCACCTTGGATCCTCACTTTCTTTTGCCGGAAAATTTATGGCTTTTGTTTTTCAGAAGGATAATTTTTGCTCTTTTTGTATATCACTTCTATTAATCTCTATTTACACATTTTAATTCTTAAGATGCTAGCTAATTATTTCATTTTTAATAAGGAATTTCAAAGTGACATTGTTTTTTGAATCTTTGAAGGCTATGAGTACATATCTAGGAGCAGCTCCCATTGTTCAATGCCTAGAGAGATACGAGCCAGATCTTATAATTACTTCAAGAGTTGCTGATGCCGCACTGTTCTTGGCTCCGATGGTATGATAAATGAGGCATTTGCTTCAATTTAATTTGGCTATTTTTCAATTAATTAATTGAAACATTCGTCTTGTAGTTTTGCATATCATTTCTATGGGGGTAAAAGGACATCATTCATGGAATAAAAACTTGACTTTAAAATATGACAAATCTTAACCAAACACAAAGAAAGGTCAAGCACACATAGAATAAAATTGTGTTTTAGTTTGGATAAAGCCCATTATTGGTTTTTTTATGTGTCTTGCGATCCATTCGAGCTAATACGACGTGGACAGTGGCTAACTAATGTGATGTTGTTCATCATGTTAAAATATCTTTGTGATCAAAATCAGTAAAACATTGCCAGTTCGCAAAATGGACTATGTTCATGTGTTTGGAGCATCAAAATCACCGATGAAGCACCTCCCATGCTCAATATGATTGGACGTGATGAAAACATCTAACGGACATGACGCTATGCAAATGTCACTAAAACGTCGCCTTTTTACAAAACAAATTGCACCGACGCACCTGTAATGTCAAAACACTCATATTGCTTTAGTTGTTGCATGAAGATGAAACATAAAATTCATGCATGCACGAAGTGACTGCACGAAATTTAAGATGCATGAGCGATTTTTTATGCATGAGTTAAATACACATTTTAATCTTATTTTTTAAAAGAAGGGGTCAAATTTTGTGGAATTCCTCAGCTATCTTTGATGAAATCCTTGATGTCATGACCTGCTCTGCTCTGGAGGCTCGAATTAATGAGGCTGGAACTGGCTGTCAAACGATTTATTTAAAGTTTTTATTCATTAAAATTTCTAACAACAAATTATTTCCAATACACTGAAAGAGCAACTATGAACTCCAAATGTATTTAAAAAAGTACTATAATGGTTTCAAACAAGTACCTCGGATCATGGTACTATCGAGGCAGAACCCTAGTTGTTGTCGCATCTGGATCCTATGCAATACTATTCAGATTCTGTGCAATGCAGGTTATATCAACCAAGAAATAATATTGCTTTAATTTTAACACAATGTATTTGTAATTTTACTGAGAATTTAATCAAATGAAATGCTGTGTATGACATATGGAATATTTTACCAGTCAAAGATCCTGTATGGAACTTACTTTTAAAGAGCTGGTGCTAAAATTACCTGCCGATTTGTTATAGGCTATTTACTTGAAATCTTGTTAAATGTGGATTTATCTATGTACACCAAATGATTAGAATTGGCTCCAAACGGAAATGGCACGACTGGGGATCCTCCCTAGCAAAGTCAAGTGTGGAAAGATCGCCTAAACTCCTCTTCAGTTTCTGCATATGCTTCTATAACTTATTAAAATCTCTGAAACTTTTTAATTTTTTTTCTTATAACATCTTTTTTTAGTGCTAAAAATTTTTGAGGGAGCTGTTATCTTCAATGGAGAATCCATCTGAAGCTTTATTGGAGCTGCAAATCTTTGGTTTAATCATAGATTAAATTTACCCTACAACAAAAGTATGATATATGTTCTGCTATATATTATGCAACCGGAATTAGATCTGAACATTCTGTTCTTATTATATAGGAAGCATGCTCAAGGTGTTTTCTTCGCTTTCAAATTTGGACATATTTACGTCATTGTTAGGTGTACGAACTAGGTTGGGATTGGAATGACTTCAATCAATTAGCCCAAGGGACCCTAGCTGGCCATCTCCTAGAGTGTGGCTGTCAGCTTACAGGAGGATATTTTATTCATCCAGGTATTATATTATGCCTGATTACTAAAGATATTATATTATTGACTGCTACTATTATGGTTCATTTTGCAGTTTTACGGAACGCTATATAATACTCACTTTTGGCAGGAGACATTCACCGAGAAATTTCTTTTGAGCAACTTTTAGATTTATCTCTTCCATTTGCTGAAATTGGTTATGGCGGAGAAGTATATGTTGCAAAAGCTGATGGCAGTGGAGGTGTTCTGAATCTTAGTACTTGTGCTGAGCAGCTACTTTATGAGGTTTGGGATCCAAGTTCATACATTACTCCTGATGTGGTGAGTGAGATCAAAAGCTTTCAACCATTAAGTGTTTACTCTCAGAGCCATATGTCAACTGTAAATATAAACTTTACAGGTTATTGATTTGCGGGATGTTTATTTCTGTTCCTTGTCAGATGATCGAGTTTTTTGTGATGGAACTAAACCATCTACTATTCGATACCCTGAAAAACTTCTGCGACTGACTCCATCAGTAAGTTGCTCCTAAAATCATGAATTTTTTACCTTTTTGGTATCTTAGCTTTAGCATGAGAGTTACTTCCGTTGAAAGTATTCTGAAAGGCTGCAGGAATGGAAAAGACAGTTATTTTTTCCTTTTATTTTTATTTCTAAAGTTACTTTATTCAACATTTAATCTACTCTACTTACAAATAAAATTGTGCATGGATGTCTTGCCTTTCATTCCAATATATGACTCGTATTTATGCTGTCACGCCCAATTTCGACCCTTCTCAAGTCAAAAATAAGGCGTAATAGAGGTGGACAATCTAGATGGATGCATTTCCTATCAATAACCATCCTGACTTTACTAATCAGGATCGAGTGAGTAAAAATTAGTTTGATTAAATTCTCACAAAATATATCTCATCTTTTAATAGATTTATCATACTAAATGATATGGAAGTATGCATAATTTAAATCTTTAAAATAGACTTCAGAGTTTCTAATATTTTTAAGAAAAATTTATATATATCAAAGATCTTTAATATATATATATATATATATATATATATATATATATATATATTACATTTCAAATATGCTCATCGATCCATAATATTTGGGTACAGGATAAGTTGGGTCACTTGTCTATGATCCCTCAATTCTTTTTGCTTTTTGAAAGTAATTTTAGTAAGATTTGATGAGCTAAATGGTCAATGAGATGAATAGTTCTAATATGACATTCAATAATATTAGTAATATGCATCCTAATTCCTTGAACTAACGTGAGCTCTTCTGATTATGGATATAGCTAGTTTAGTGCAACAATAAATTTAAAGAAAACTTGCTTTGATATTTAAATAAATAAAATACATAATTTTAATCAAGGAGCAAGAGTATTGATAAAATCATGAAGTGCATTTATCAAAGGTTCAATCATGAGGTGCACACTACTTATCAATTATTGGTATGAAGTTCCTTGTTACTTTCATTTTTCATTTTCATTATTAATCACTAATTTTCTTGAAATGTTATGTAATTCTTATACTGTAAACACCGGTTCATCTGGCTGGTTTAGTTGAACCGGCCGTTCCCTCTATTAAAAATCGCGAGCAAGCATTCACAAAACGGAGCAGGCGTTCTTGAAACTGAAGGGGCGGACGGGGGATTTCGTGTGAGAGTGTGACGTGAGTTTCGTTTTTCCAATTTTAGCAAACAGTTGCCTTCAAGGATAAGAATTAACGATTCCTTTTCATTTCTACCGCTAAAGAAGTGATAAATTTGGAAGAAATTTCAACGAACGAGAGGAACGACCGAGGGAAAGAGGGAAAGAGGGAAGAAGGTTTGTTGATTTTTCTTTCCAATTTTGTATAAATTTTGTCGCTTTATTTCATCTAAAGCAAATGATATTTTATTAAAGGAAGAGAAAGTGATTTTGATGCTGGACTAGGTACGAATGCAATGTTTTTGTAAGGATTTGCACAACTCTTTGATTAGAGCAACAGTGAAGACAACTAGTAGCAATTACAAAACAACGAAATAAAACGAGAAAGGGGTTACACCCGCTTAGGCTAAATCACATAACCAGGGATTTGAAAACTTTCAAAAGAAATTAGTAAACAACGTTATGCCGTAATAGTAGTTTCAATACAATCCCTAATCTAACAATGAAAATTAATAAGCATAATGGCACACGCAAAACCCTACGTTTACTAGGCTTAGCAGAAGCAGGGAGGATCGTCCTTCGTGACTACAATCAAGCACAAGATATGGTTAGACTTAGGAAATATATTGAAAGGGGAAAAGAGAACCTTCGTCACGGAGCGGTGGAGATTCTCCACTCAACGCCATCAAAATGCTTGTTGATTGCTTTCACTAAAGTGTCCATAATATGCTCGAGGTAGTCTTCGATGGTGTGGTCAATTCTCGTATTAACGTCAAAGAAAGTTGACTGAAGAATATCCGTGAAACCATCCTTGTCGAAGGTTAAACCGTATTTAGTCTCTGGATCCGCCATTCATAGGTGCTAGGTGACAAATCTCCTTTCCAAAATCTGAGAACAATTTCAGATTTTGTTCTAAAACCTGAGGGAAATTTCAGATTTCTCTCTTGAGAAAATAGAGGTAGTGGAGGGAAAATATAGGCTTAGGACTCAAATGGGGAGTTAATGAGGGAGAGGGAATTTGAGAGAGAGGAAATCCATGGTGGGGGCCTTGGGAAAATTCGGCCAGCAGCAGGAGGAAGGATTTCAAATTCTTCCCAAAGAGAGGCAATGCATCATGGAAAGACTTTAGGAAAAATCCAGTAAGGGGCCAGCGGTATGTGGAGATGGGGAGGATTAGAGATTTATTTCCTAATCCTAATGTCAGGTTTTAGGAAAGCAAAAATACTTGGACTTTGAAAATTTCGGCTATCATAAGATTGGAAATCTTTCTAAAGAAAAAGAGAGCGGGATTTAGGAAAAGTTTCCTAATCCAAGCCAAAAGGGGGAGGGGGCCGGCGGCAGTATTAGGGAAAAGGATTTGAGCAATTAATTATTGCTTGCTTGTTTGGGATACATAAATTAGGAAAGACAATTTTAAATCCCAATCAATTATAAATTGATTTGATTGAATTTTAAAGACTTTCCTAAAATAGATTTGGTATATTAGGAAATATTTTGAATTTCAAATCACTTGGATTTGAATTCAAAGTTAATTCCAAATATGTTCAATCCATAATAGGAAATAAAGGAAGAAAAGGAGGGAGGGGAAATCCAAGTGAGGCTGTCGACTAGGATTAGGTGGCCGCCGGTTTTGGAAGAGGGGAAGGGGGGTTGGTTGGGTGGGGTTTGGCCGTGGAGCTGAATGGGGTGGTCAGGAGGGGTGAATATGGCTTGGGTGAGAGGAAAAGTCGGCGGCTAGGTGAAGGGGAAGGAAAGGAGAAGAAGATAGAGGATAGAACCACGAATCCGACTTATCTAGGTTGGTGGGTATTGCACAAATCTCCCTCTCCTAGGAATTTCTCTCCAATCTCCCAAGCTTTCTCAAGAACTCTAAGCAAGAAGACAAAGTTCATAAATAATCATTTATTCCCTTAAAAAATAAAACATGAGGCTATAAATAGCCAAGTACATGGGACTCATGAAAATAAAAGACAAAATTGCTCTCCGGGCTTGCATACGACATCTCTCACTAAAAGGGTACAACTGGAAAACAAATACACGACACTGAAAATAGAAAAATACATAAATAAGAAAATAACATAAATAACTCAAAAGTACAAAGACTCGATCGTGGCTGTAGATCGGCGGCCACACCTCTGATAAACCTTCCACGAACTGATGTCCCCATCAGATTTGGAAGTAAGGGGAAGAGATTTTGAGAGGGAAAGAGAAAAGTTTTGGGATTTGGGAAAATCCCCTTGTTGTAAGTAAAATTCCTATCATATAATAATTTTACTTAGATTTAGTTTTAATTTTTTTTTGAAAAATTTATATTGTTTAATTTTTGGAATTTAGAAGGAAAGAAATCAAGTTGTAGGAGTTGAGTTCTTTAAGAATTCAACAAGAAAGGAAATTGAGGCTGAGGTAAGAATTCATTTGATAGATGTTATAAATTTTTTTTTATAAAAGTTAACAAAATGTAAAATTTCTTTATTGTGTATCTTTTTAGGTTGAGATAATGATCGAAGATTTGAAAGATCAAAGTGGGTAAATTATATACTTTCATGATTTATTTTATGCATACAATATTTTAAATATTTGATTATTTGCATAAATTACAACTGTTGAGGCTATATATATCTCATGATTTTAAAGTCTTCTGATAAATTTTATATGTTATAAACGTTTGAAAGTTTTATTAAAGTGAAAGATATTAATTATGGTATATAAGATATGAAATATGTAAATGTATAAATAATGATTTAATGGAAAGTGAAAAATGGAAAACAAATGAATGACAAAAGTTATATATATGTATAGAAATAAAACATATATAAATATAACAAGGAAAATGTATTGCAAATTACAAGAGTTCACCCCGTATGGTATTAACTGGAGAAATAATGTATCCGTGAACATTAAAAAAGAAAAAGAAAAGGAAATGAAAATGAAAATGGTTGTACCTCAATTGGTACATTTAGATGGTGCTCTTGTATAAATGGAAATAGGGAAATAAATATTCTAAAGAATTGAA
Source organism: Dendrobium huoshanense (assembly GCA_016618105.1). Lineage (NCBI taxonomy): Eukaryota > Viridiplantae > Streptophyta > Magnoliopsida > Asparagales > Orchidaceae > Dendrobium > Dendrobium huoshanense. Next base: position 39,060,491 of record CM028343.1, on the reverse strand, counting down.
TGTCAAATCTATTTAAAGAAATGTTAAAAAAGAAATGGATGGTTATGATTAAATACTAAGAAAAGATTTTATGTGGTATTATAAGGTTTATAATGCATAAAAGATGAATGTGTATCGATTTGATATTAAGAGAGAAAGTTGTATGTATTATATTGATATATTTATTTTTACTGTTTTATAATTGTCAATGTTTATCCATTGAGTTTAAACTGTAAACTCAACTCATCCTATTAATCTTTCTGGTAAGTCTCCAAAGAATTTGAAAATGGCTGAAAGAGAAGAGTACGTCAATCGAAAACTGGTAATATATGATTTATATAATTGTTAAGTATTCAAGGAAATTATGAAATAGTGGCTCTCCTGTTAATGAGGAAATTGTATGTTGTATTGTTTATGAATTGTGCTAAATTCATCATACCGTCTGACTTTTAGTTTCCGCCTCATTAAATCGAACATCCGGGCTGAGTTGTGACATATATAGATCTTGACACCTTTATATTATTAGATCGTTACCCAATATGTTAGCAATAATAAATATTGATAGAATTTAGCATTGAATTTATTCATGGCCCCTCAATATAGGATGAACCATTTAGACTTTCCAGTATTAAGAGTCAGAATCAAATGCTTCTCGAAACTAGGCTCATCTTGTCAGAACTTTTGCCTCTTCTTATGCAAGTTATTATAGTTTGCTTAGCTATCTCATATGATAGGACCTTCCATTTGCTTATTTTAATCTAATATTATTATCATTGATATTATAAATTGAATTGATATATTTACCTATTATTATTTAATTTGGTTAACTTTCACCAAAAGCAAATATGATACATGAAAGTTAACATCTATGAATAAATATTAAACATTCTTTATTAAAAATATCTTGATTTTTATTTAAAGATGTGATCCTATAAAAATTTATTAGACTTAGCAAAATCATCATGTTTGTTGAATCTAAATTTGTTTATGGGTGATACCAGATCTTACTAATAAGTAAACTCTGTGAGTATGTGATAGGAAGTACTTGAATATTTGAAGTAAAACTCAACACTATTGGCAAAAACAACAAAAATAGTCCACAACTCCAATGGAAAACAATAAAAACCAATAATTTTATTGGAAAATCTGACGAAAAACACTTGTAATTCACTTGTAGAAGGAGAAAAACAACAAGATACAATTGATCTTCTATTCGAGAGGAGGATCGATCTCTCCCAAATCTCTAGACGCCGCTAGAGCCTAAAGAAAACCTAAATTTAGGAGATCTCAAATTTCAACTAAATTCAAGATGCCCTAACTCTAGGAAAACAAACTATTTAATGAATACAAATCAAAAGGAAATCCCTAAATAGTCCCTACATTCAAATTTTCCTCTCAAGTCCCTAAAAAATTTTTCCTTAAATGGCTCACGGGGCGTGCAGGAGGCGGAGAAATCCGCCTCTGTTCGTGTAGGACCGACTGAACCAGTCCAATAGACCGGTCTAACAATACTCTCCCGAAGATCCATCTTGTTCTCAAGGGTGAAGGATGGGACGCTGTTAATAGCTTTCTACATTTGCTCTATTAGTGGCCATGTTATCTTCCACTGGAACCAAGCTAAAATTTTTCCTTCCAAACATAGGGCCGCTATCGCCAGTCTCTCCTCCTCCGTCACCCCATTCACCTTGAGATACATCTCCACCTGGTACACCCACCCGTAAGCATCCTCCCTTTCCAATAATAGCATCCTCAACTTCTTCATCCTAGGATCACTACCACCCCAATATCTTCTTCCTCCTCCAATATAACAATTGTCGTGATCTCTCCATATTTCCCCCATGTATCGAGGGTGGAAATCCCCCCTTCTTTTTCTTCGCCTCACATGACCCGATCCCCATAGTTCGGCCCGTCCCCCTCCTTCAGTCGTCCACTCCCCTTGCCCGAAATACCTCCCATAGTGGTCGACCACCCCACCACCTTCACTACGAAATGCCCTTCCTGTTATCCTCCCATCAGCTAACCCTATTCCGCTCCTTATCGAAGTCCTAGGAGGTGGCTCTTGACCCCCTCCTTCTCTGATGAGTGGCTCCCTTTGCCCAAAATTCCTCTCATAGTGGTCGGCCGCTCTATCGCCTCCATCAAAAGATTTCATATTTGTGGTCCCCTTATCCAGAAACCCTGATCCACCCATTATCAGAGCCACAAGAGGTGGCTCTTGATGAAAGAAACTCCCCTCGTCAGACTTCTCTTGTCTGATCTCCTTTCCCTTCGATTTGGCAAAGGGATTCCTAGTCAAATCTTGATTAGGGTTAGCCATCGGAACCACCAGTGAAGTATTTGTTTGCATCTCCAAGAGCCTTCAAACATCTCCTCCACCCTTCTAAATCAATTTTCCATACGGTTTTCCATATATGAAAATTTTTCTCCCCATGAGAGAACTTCTCCAAGCCGGTTTTAAATTGCTCCATTTCGCCTTCCAATGCCATCTTCTTTGTTGTCATTAGTTGGATCTAGGCTCCAATTGCAAAACAGTCAAGACATCTTATTTTTTCGCTCAAAAAAGCACTCTGATACCAATGTGATAGGAAGTACTTAAATATTTCAAGTAAAACCTAACACTATTGGTAAAAACAACAAAAACATTCCACAACTCCAATGGAAAACAATAAAAACCAGTTATTTTATGAGAAATTTTGAGGAAAAAACACTTGAAATTCACTAGTAGAAGGAGCAAAACAACAAGATACAATTGATCTTCTATTCGAGAGGAGGATCGATCTCTCCCAAATCTCTAGACGCCGCTAGAGCCCAAAGAAAACCTAAATCTAGGATATCTCAAATTTCAGCCAAATTCAAGATGCCATAACCCTAGGAAAACAAACTATTTAATGCATATAAATCAAAAGGAAATCCCTAAATAGTCCCTACATTCAAATTTCCCTCTTAAATCCCTAAAAAATCCTTCCTAAAATGGCTCACACACACTATGCGTGCGTTCGACGCATACAAGAGGTGGAGAAATCCGCCTCTATTCGTGTAGGCCGGTCCAGTCGGTAATCCGCCTCTGTTCGTGTAGGCCAGTCCAGTCGGTCCGACTAGACCGGTCCAATGGACAAGTTTAACAGCATGACCTGAAAACATATGGAGGTTGGGGAGAGAGAGTTCTATGAGAAGGAATCCGCTAAATCAAGTATATGTAATAAAAGTGCAAAAAAAATCCTAATTTTTCCTCTTCACCCATTATTTATAGGGATTTGACGGCTATGAGAAAGGCTACATCAATAAATGCAACGAAAATACATGATTTAATGACTCTTAACACAAATTACCTTAGACACGTGCAACACGTTGGCTATCTAGATGCGAGATTGCTTCTCTGGATCTTGATTGACTATTTCCAGGTCAGTTCAATAGTGCCGAGTGCTTATGGGTGAGTAGGTGCAAGTGAGTTCGTTAGCGAGTCTTGAATAAAGAAGGTTGTGGTTGGCTAACATTCCCAAATCAATAGTGACCTATGTTGGAGCTTTGTATCGCCTAGTAGGAAGAAGCAAGTGAGCTTGAGTTGCAAGGTAGGTAGGCTCCATGGCCTGTTGGCTGTGATTGGGCAAGCTGTCGCGGGATAATTTTAGTGTTATATGTCTTTTCCAGCCAGTAGTATTAAGTTGTCACGGGATCTTTGCATCCAGTCACAATACTGATGTCCTGCGGCAAGTGAAAAATTATTGACTCTGTTGAAAAAATTAAAGGTTCATTTTGTGGAGCTTTTTAATTTCTTTTAATTTTAAAAAACTCGTGTATCACAGTGTTGATTTGAGTGTGAAACGTACAGTGAAAAGCGCTTTAATGCATATAATGCATGTGCGCCTCCTGCATAGCCTTATAACCATGGGAAACACACTTGTACGCCAGCTTATCCAGCCCTATAGGAGTACCGGTGACTCTATTTTGCACGAAATAAGAGTAGCAGCGATTCTATTTTGTACCAAACAACCCAACTAACATAGAATTACCAAACAAGCCCAAGTGTAGAATGTCACGACCCGACCCGGCTAGCCCGATTATATCGGGGCGGGAACAGTCGGTCGTGCGGAAGAGCATAATACATAACATATTTTCATTTAAAACTTAAGGTCAGGATATAAATATCATCCCAAAATATATGAAAGAGCCACTAATAAACTTCAAACTCAAATGTTACAAACTGATCAACTGTCTCATAATCAATAAAACTTTCAAACCCATCATCATAATATAAACTTTCACAATTACATAAACCTTAAACTCACGAACTACAATGAAACAAACACAAAGACTCAAACTGAAAACACAAAAAGGAACCTTTCATCCTGAGGTCCCCTACGACGATACATGTACGGTCGTCGTGCAGCCATCACTTCTCTCCTGAAAAATATTTCCAAACGAGGAATGAGCCAACGCTCAGCAGGTAGTTCATGTCTTTAAATAAAATTTTTGCATAAAACCAAAATAAAGCAGTTTCGTATTAAAACATGAAAGGATTGTCAACCTTGAATGATCTCATATCAGAACATAAAAAGAAATACTTTTCTTAACCTCTTTCCTTAATGAAATATGCTTCCTTTACCTTTTTCCTTAAACATAAATTTCATAATTTGAAAAGAACATATAGGAACCATATTATGCATAAAGTTTTATAACACCCGTCTCGGATGTGTCCATAATTTGGTACTGATCAGATACCCAGTCAAATTTGGTCATTTTCTTTACCATTGGCTCTACGAGCCTCCTTTACCATTGGCTCTACGAGCCTCCTTTACCATTGGCTATACGAGCCTTCCTTTACTATTGGGCACTCCGCATCAGCATGCACATTCATTTAATATAAAATCTTTCATTCAAATGTACATGGAAAAACAAGTATGAAAATCATGTGCAACACATAAAACATTTAATCTCAACATATTTTGAAGCTTTTTAAATTCATGAAATAACAGTCTTGAATATTCATATTGCCATAAAAATGAAAAGTCATGAATTCAGGTCATAAGAAACTTTTTCAATTGTTTGCATTAAAATACTAGAACGGAACAAAATCATAAATTTTTTATCAAAAACATGTGTACCTACTTCAAACCAAATAGACACGTCGCTTCGACACAAGTCTTCCACTCCACCCTTCAATAATCACTACCTAAGAAAGATTTACAAAAGAGACGTGTCATAAAACTAATTATCATATTCTTAAGTCTAAATCTTTATTTTCCCTTAATCATTTCATACAAAACTAAATGAATATTTAATTAAATTAATATGAATTTTTGGATTTAATTTAAAATATAAATTTTAGAAATCCCTAAATCTTAAATTTTTGCTCAAAACTCTCAACAACAACAAGCCTTTATCCCACTACGTGGGGTCGGCTACATGAATCCTTTTTCTCCATTGTGTCCTATTAAAAGTCAAATTCTCGTTTAAATCTAATAAAGAAAGGTCATTCCTAATATTTTCTAACCAAGTCTTTTTAGGTCTACCCCTACCTTTCTTAACATAAGTCAAATCTAATACATCTACTCTCCTAACCGGGTCATCGGAAGGCCGCCGTTTAATGTGACCAAACCATCTAAGGCGACTCTCTCTAATCTTATCTTCTACTGGAGCTACTCCAACCTTTTCACGTATATGCTCATTTCGTATCCTATCTCTAAGGGTAAAGCCACTCATCCACCTGAGCATCCTCATCTCTGCCACACTTAACTTAGTATTATGCTTCTCTTTTAATGGCCAACATTCAGCACCATAAAGCATTGCAGGCCTCACTACCATCTTATAGAATTTTCCCTTAAGTTTGAGGGGTACATTTCTATCACATAACAAGCCCGATGCATTCATCCACTTCAACCATCCAACTTGAATTCTGCTGATAATATCCCCATCTATTTCACCATCACTCTGAACAATAGATCCAAGATATCTAAAACGTGTACTCTTATTAATGACTTGATCGCCCAAAGTCACAATCCCCTCACTAGGTCTATTACTACTAAAATTACACTCCATATATTCCGTTTTAGATCTACTCAAGCGAAAACCTTTAGACTCTAAGGTTGACCTCCATAATTCAAGTTTACCTTCAACTCCCTCTCTAGTCTTATCAACAAGAAGAATATCATCAGCAAAAAGCATACACCAAGGTATATCCTCTTGCAAATGTCTAGTGAGAACATCCATGACTAAAGCAAAAAGATATGGGCTTAAGGCTGATCCTTGATGTAACCCAACCGAAATAGGGAAATACTTGGTCAATCCACCTTGTGTTTGAACACAAGTAATAGCTCCTGCATACATATCTTTAATGATTTGAATATAAGCATTATTGACTCCTTTCTTTTCAAGAACTCTCCATAGCACTTCTCTTGGAACTTTATCATATGCTTTTTCTAAATCAATAAATATCATATGTAGATCCTCCTTATTTTCTTTATATTTCTCCATCAAACCTCTTAATAAATGTATGGCTTCCATAGTCGACCTACCCGGCATGAAACCAAATTGATTTTGAGAAACATTAGTATCACGCCGCAACCTATGCTCCATAACTCGCTCCCAAAGTTTTAAAGTATGACACACTAACTTAATACCTCTATAATTCGCACAATCTTGTGCATCACCTTTATTCTTAAAAATAGGAATTAACACGCTCATTCTCCACTCATCTGGCATCTTTTTAGTCTTCAAAATAGTATTAAAAAGTTTAGTAAGCCATGAAATTCCTTCATCTCCTAAGCATTTCCACACCTCTATTGGAATATCATCAGGTCCAACAGCTTTTCCACCCTTCATTTTCTTTAAAGCCTCTCTAACTTCAGTTTTACTAATACGCCGATAAAAATAGAAATCTTTATTTTAATTTAGGGTGCTAAGGTCATTATAGTCAATCTTATTTTCACAATCTTCATTAAAAAGTTTAGCAAAATATCTCATCCATCTTTGTTGAATATCATCTTCTAAGAAAAGTATTTTGATCTTCATCTTTAATACACTTCACTTGAACTAAATCCTTACTACTCCTATCTCTTTGTTTGGCTAACTTATACATATATCTTTCTCCCTCTTTAGTATCTAATATATTATATAAATCACTAAAAGCTAATGTCTTTGCATCGCATATTACTTTCTTAGCATCCTTACGAGCTACTTTATATATTTCCCAATTATCAGAATTTTTTAAAATTAAACCAATTTTTATAATAAAGCTTCTTATTTTTAATCTTTTCTTGCACATTTGGATTCCACCACCAACTACTTTTACTATTAGGAGCTTTTCCCTTTGATACTCCAAGGATATCTTTTGCAATATTCTTAATATCACTAGCCACTTTTTCCCACATAATATTAGCATCCTCATGCACAGACAAAATCTTAAGATCTAAAATCTTATTTTCAAAAATAATTTTGTTAATATTCTTTAAATGCTCCCATCTAATCCTAGAAAATCGTTTTACTTTATTTTTTATTTTATGCCCCTTTATCTTAAAGTCCAAAACTAATAATCGATGTTGGGTACATAAATTTTCACTCAGAATAACTTTACAATCTTTGCAATCTAAACGATTTAGTTTTCTAATAAGAAAATAATCAATCTGTGTTGTACTATATCCATTTTTATAAGTGATGAGATGCTCATTTCTTTTCTTAAATAAGGTATTAACAATTGAAAAATCATAAGCTAAATAAAAATCCAATATGGTCTTGCCACCTTCATTCGTCGTTCCAAATCCATGGCCACCATGAATGCTTTTAAAATCATCTACCTCTCTACCAACATGTCCATTTTAATCTCCTCCAATAAAAACTCTTTCTTCAAGAGGTATCTTTTGTATTAATTCTTCTAAGTCATTCCAAAAATTTAATTTAGAACTCATATCCAAACCTACTTGAGGAGCATAAGCACTTATAATATTAACAATCTTATCATCAACAACAATCTTTAAAACTATAATTCTATCTCCAATTATATTAAGTTTTATAACACTATCCTTTAAACTCTTATCTATAATAACACCTACACCATTTCTAGTACGACTCCGACCCGAATACCAAAGTTTAAATCCTAAACTATCAATTTCCTTAGCCTTCTCACCAACCCATTTAGTTTCCTGAATGCACAAAATATTTAACTTCCTATGAATCATAATATCTATTAATTCCATTAATTTTCCTGTAAGAGAACCTATATTTCAAGTTCCTATCCTAATTTTAGTTTCATGGACTAGCTTCTTTGCCCACATCCGTCCTTGATGTGGGAACCCTTGCCTATTTAACACTGCACCCGGGCGCCGGTGCAGCGGCCCTTGCACACTTGTCACTGTATTCAGGCCATACAGCGCGTCGCTTACAGGGGACACACAATTTCTTAAAGGATTCATGTCATTATTGTTCGACAAGTTTTACGCTGGCTGTCGACTACCTAACGCAACCCTTCACTTTTCTCATCCAGGACTTGGGACCTGGCAATGGAAGTGTTTGCTCAAAACTCTATTCTAACATTATTCCTAAACAAGATTTAATAAATACTTAATTAATTTTCGGATTTAACTAATTATGAAAATTATAAAAAGTAAATTTTTATCAAAAATTCAATTTCATGCTTTCAAAACATTCCTAATATCCTTAGGAATAATTTTTGTAAAAACATCACTAAGGAATTAAAGTTTTCGTCAAAACCCTAACATTTAAATCTAAAAAAAATTCCTCAATTCACTTCTTTTTCATTGCTAAAATAATCCCCTGAACATTTCTTAAAGATTTCATAAAGAAATTGCAAAAGAAAATCGAAATTTGGAAAAACCCTAGAATTTTCGATCTCAAATAACTTGAGATTTAGGAAGTTTCATTCTAAAATAATCGTACATGAGTGTTCCTCTCGTTGCCCTCTTCGATTTGACCTAAAAGTTTCGCCGGAAAATCGTTGCCGGAGCGCCCTCGCGGAAGCCGCCGTCCGCCCGACCGTACGCCTCTCTTTGTTCGTTCCACTCGATTTCACGTGAAAATGAATAGGGAAGGGTTCGGTTTTGCTAATAAGAGGAATTGGGGTTTGCTAATTACTCATATACCCTCACTTAAGTAAATTTGGCCTTTTATTAGATTAGAGGTAAAGTTGGTATTTTTAAGCTTCAAACATTTTTAATTCCTAAAATAGGCTAAATTAGGTATAAGTGTTATATACCAAAGTGATCAGAATTTTGCAAGAGAATTTCTAAAATTATTTTCATTAAATTCCGTTAACCTCGAAAATTTCATTTAAAACTCATCGCGGCGTTTTGAAAATCGTGCGACGACCTAAAATAGTATTTTCGGGTTTTTACATAGAAAAACAGTCATTGTTTCTTAACAGGGTGCCATACTGCTATTTGTTTCAATTGTTTAGTTTACCACTGCGATTATCATCAACATTAGCTTTATCTCATCCATTGGGGATTGGATTAATGGTTCTTGTTCTCCATTTATCCTGTTAAGTTAATCTACCCATTTTTCTTTCTGATTCTTTTACATCAATTTCATTAACTTGTCATATCAGTCATCTTTTACTCCTATTGTACTTTTATAGGTTTGGTAATTATGTTCAAAACTGAAAATCACACGACAATTGCTCAAATTTTAATTGATTTGACATCAAAATCACTCTACTTCAATGCGAAGATGTAACTTCTTAAATGATATATGCATACATATTCATGCATTTATATTTAGTATATTTTGTTATACTTTCTTATATGTATATTTGGAATACTTTTATATAAATATTAAACAAGATTTGTGATAAAAAATATTTTATAGAATTATAGGCTTACTCATATTACTCAAAATTTGACTCAAAATCAAATATTGTTGGCTCAACTCAAAATTGGCTTGAGTCAAAATCAAAATACTTAATTTTGAGTTTAGGTCGGCTTGCTCAAACTCAATTCAATATCACACTTGTACTTTCCCAAACAATTTAAGTCTATTTTGCACTAACCAAATTCCTTTCTAGTATTTCTTCGTCATTTCTATCCACCAATTCTATATATGCATCTTCTTCCCTCTGTGTACTTGCCCAAACAATTCAACTCTATTTTCCACAATCTTATCTTCAATACTCGCCACTCCTATCTCTCTTGAGGTGCCAAGCCAACTCAAGGGCAGTTCAAATTTGGTCATACTCCAGAACTGAAGGAAAGAGTTTTAGAGAGAGGAAGAAAAGAAAATTGGAAGATTAAGGAATCAGAGATGGATTTATTTATAACGCATTTATTTACGGTTCTTTAGCTCAATGAAACAAACATTCTTGAAAATAACAAGCTATTAACTATCCACAGTCTACAACCCAGCAACAAACCTTCCTTCTTGGGTAGAGCTGCTTCCCACTAACCTTAATGTAATAATCCGCCATCCATTTGGGTGCTTTTGCTGCTCAAGAACCATAGCCTTTTCAATTTATCCTTTTTAATTTTATCACACTCATCTTAACATTCTCATTCCTATCAATCTGAATAAAGTTTCTTCCTGTTTAACTTCAATTTTACTGCTTAGGCAATTTTTCTGATCAGCAGTTTGGCTAGTAGACTTTTTTCTAGTATGTTTTCAATTATCTTCATATATGTTTATCGATATTAATGAAAATACTCTTGGTCAGCAATTTTATTGTGTTCTTCTGTGGAAATTTTGTATTCATGCTGCAGTTTTTTGCTCCTGAAGTAGGTATAATAATTATTTAAAACTGAGAGAATTATGAAGAAATGTGTTAGACTGGTCCACACGGGACCGGCCCAGCGCAACAGAGGCGGAAAATTTCCACCTCTTTGGTAGTTCGTTTGGACCGCAAGAGCCAACTGAACATTTTAGGAAGGATTTTTGAGGGTTTTAGGAGGAAAATTTGAATGTAGGGACTGTTTAGGGATTTCCTTTTGATTTGTATGCATAAATAGTTTGTTTTCCTAGGGTTAGGGCATCTTGAATTGGGGCTGAATTTGAGATCTCTTAGATTTAGGTTTTGGGCTCTATATTCATCTAGAGATTGGGAGAGATCGATCCTCCTCTCGAATAGAGGATCAATTGCATATTGTTGTTTCTTCCGTTCTATTTGATTCTTGCAATAAAATTACTGTTTTTCTGATTTTCTTTTGGAGTGTGGAAGAATTTTCTTGTTGATTTTCTGAAATTGATAGGATTTACTTGAAATCTTCAAGTGTTTCCTATCAAAATGCTTGTTGAATTTAAGTTTTGATGCTGATGCTCTTTTCCTGGATAAAAAAAGAGACAGATAGAAGACGCTTTTAAGAATGACTCGGGTGCTCACTTCTTTGTTTTACGTTGAACTAGGGACAATTAAAGGATAATTGGCATTCTTGCTTTTTGTCATGATAAATGTGTAACTGACATGTTAAGTTTGATGATTTCCAGGAATGTGGATGGAAAGGCTGGGGAGAGATATCTTATGGAGGATATAAATGTCTATTGCGTGCTGAGGCGGCAGATTTTCTAGTTAGTAAACTTGATTCATGTTGTCTTCATTTAGTATTAAAAAGTTGTGATATCTTTATTTTCTGGAAAAGCTGCCTCAGCAAGTTAGGCTTCGTTTGGGACAACTTTTTTATTACTTTCTAAACCTGCTTACTAGTACAAAAATTTATAGTTTTAAAAAGTTTTGTACTAAAAAATTACTTTAGAAAACAATAAAAAAGCCGCCCCAAACGAAGTCTTAATAGGGTTTATTTCAAAAAAATACAATTTTATTCATAAGATCACAATGATTACTGAATTTTTCATTAATGGCCAGATAATCGTTCCTGGTATATCTTTGTGGATTGAATTCAGCTTATTATGTTGGCTAACAGTACTTAACATTCTTATTCAGGTTAGGTCATGGGTGGATGAAAAGTATCCCGGTATCAAAGATTCCATTATTTCCTACATTATTGGCTATGACAGCCTAAAAGCAGCCAACAGTAGTAAAAGAATTTCTTCATCGGAGCAATTAATGGAAGTAAGGCTTCGTATGGATGGCTTATTTAAGCTGAAAGAGCAAGCCATTCACTTTGCTCAGGAGTTATGGCTCTTTACACAAATGGGCCAGCGGGCGGTGGAGGTATTAGGTTAGTGGAAAAATAATGTGTTCTGTTTTACGTTTTTTTTCTATTTGACCACTTGCATTAAATTTTAACATGTATGTTACATCTGAAGTCTTAGGTTTGAATTAGGTATTGTTTATGTCGACTCTACTATTTCCATTTATTTTCCTAAAACAACAAAATTACACTATGAATTGTTTTGATGTGTCCTCTTTTATCAATATTTTTATATGATAAATGCTATACTCCCCAAAAAATTTGACTTAAAAACTCATGTCATGTCATCACTTGATTAAGTGGACCAAAAAAATTCTCTCCAAAGTAAAAGTACATGACACTCTTCCCATTTGATTGAGCCGCTGAAAAAAGTGCACCCCAAATGAATTTTTGTGTAGATTTGTTTGGTGAGTGTAGCTATGCTATTTTTAGACAAGTACTTAATTTGATCTTCTATTTTTTCCTCCTCACTTCAATCAAGTTGATTGAATGATCAACCTTTGTAGATCTCATTCAATTAGTCATTTACTCGCACCAATTCCCCCTCATTTTCATGAGAAATTATTCTGTGTGGAGGCTGGACGAAGATATCCGGATTTGTTGCGTATTTACTCAGTATTTGCTGCGTATTTGCAAATACTCAGTAAATACTTAGCAAATACTCAGTTTTAAGTATCACTAAGTATTTGTTGAGTATTTTGTGAGTAATCGCTGAATATTTTGTGAGTATTTACTGATTTACTGCATATTTGTTAAGTATTTACTGAGTATTTACAAAAACTTAGCAAATAATTAGTAATACGCAGCAATCTGGACTGTTCTTCCCGTCCGGACTCCGGACATAATAATTTCTCCAATTTCATAGGTTTGAGTCGGTCCTTCGCCTCCACCCATCTTTAGGATGATAAGAGCAGACCATGGAGATTTTTAGCTTCACCTTCAGATGACTAGCCAGAAATAAAATGGAATGGGTGTCAAATGATTTTCTAGTGTGAAATAGAGTTAAAATGCAAAAGTGCACAAAGGAATTACACAAGGGAAGACTGAAGATTATTCGTAAAGGGCAAATTTGACTTTTTGGTAGATAAAAGTACTTGCAGGAAATATGTCAAATAAAGGGTCCAAACAGTAATATTTTGACGTAATGGACCATAAGGGACCAAGATGTAATTTATTAAAACTTGTATGAATTGGATGAATGGATTAATATAATATGGTATATTGTTTTTTTAAGAATGATTATTCATAGATATAATCTACATATGTTATATGAGTTTTCTGTTCTGAAATGCAGCACTGGGCACAAAGAGGAGATACTTCTTCTGAAGGAGCAGGTATGATACCGCAGACATGGCTTGTAGGAATTTTTATTAATGTTGCTTCTGCATTTTATTAGGAAAATTGATGAGTATTATTATTTGAGGACAATGATATGATCCAAGAGGGGGCTGAACTCAATATTTTAATAATTAGATAGGAAGTGATTGCAGAAATCCAATTCCTCTTGGCTGAAATTGAATTTCAGCAATCCAAATACAATCTTCAAGGCGATTTGTAGAAAGATAACAGAAGAAAACTCTCTTCAATTTATGAAATTGGGAAGAAAACAAACAAGATACAATGGATCCTCAATTGTAGATGAGGATCCGACTCTCCCAAATCTCTAGCTGGCGGCGAGAGCCCAAAACTCTCTAAGAATACTCTAAATTTCAGCAAACACAAGATAAAACCTAACCATAGGTTAAACAATATATTTAAAGTATACAAAATATAGTTAATGCCAAAACAGCCCTCATAATTTGAATTTTCCACCTAATCCCCTCTTTAAGTTCTTCTAATTGTTGTTGGATTGCTGGGTCCCACCTCAATTAAACAGGCGCATATTCTGCTTAAACAAGAAAAACGTTGCTCTGCCTCATAGGTGGAAGCCTATTCAGCGTCTGACACTACCCCCCCTCCTAAAGACCTACCTTGTCGGCAAGGTGGAAAGACGGCTCCTTCCTCAACGTCCTCATTATCACAAACAGTGAGAATCTGAAGAGTTCGGTCCTTACACCTATGCCTCGGTGTATACCTCTCTTCACATCTAAAGCACAACCCTTTGCCCTCTTCTCCTATAGCTCCGTCTATGTGAGTTTCTTGAAGTTTTCCCATGGTCTTTCTCCTACAGTCTTCTCTTTTGGGTCTCCTTAAGAGTATTAAATGTTGGCTCTTTGGATCCCAAAAAGGTGGTGGTCATCCTGTACGAACCTCCTTAGCTGCTGCCTCTAGCCCCTCTCTCCAGGTACATCTGATCCTCCCCTAGCTGGGCTAGTTCCATAGCCTCAACCAAATCACGAGGTCTCATCACTCTAACTGTCACTCAAATCTCTTATTTGAGCCCTTTCATAAAGTTCCCTTCCAATACCTTCGGAAGTCAGTCAAGTCAGTTGGCCAAGTGCTCAAACTGCTCATGGTACCCCACAATTATCCCCTCCTGCATTAGGACGAAGAACTGCTCATAGAAGTCTCCTCCCTTGTTGATGTGAAACTAAATGCAAGGAGCTGCGTGGGAAATTAAAATTGAGTTGGCAAAGAAATTACAATTAATAACTTATGGCGATAGCAAGAAAATCATTAAACTTTCGTAGTTGTCAATTAGCTTAGGCGAAGAAGCATGTAGATTAGCCAAAACCTTCGGACAACCAACAATAGTAGCAACACTAAAAGCTAGTACAACAATCCGTCATTTAATAACGAGAAGTTCACCTTGGGGAAATACTCACTCAACTAGACTAGGCTTTGCGGGAGAAGAATTTCAGCACACCAAACGATGCCACGAGGAAGGTTGCGATGTCAAGAGTCTTGAGCCACGGAGGAGTCGACGATGACGAGAAGGGCGTGAATGCCGGACTTTCAAGACTCCAAGTGTGCTTTGCAAATTTCCGGTCGTAGATGCTTGCAAGGATTGGCACGACTCTCTCCAAGTACTCCTCCACAGTGGTTTCGTCTCCGAATCCGACGTCAAAGCAAGGTGACCGTAGGATGTTGATGCTTCCGTCGGCGTGGAAAACTAGACCCCACTCAAACTCCGGATCCGCCATACATGCTTGGCGTGGAGATTTCTCAAGGAGAGGAGGGGTAGGCAGCGGGATCTCCAAGGAGAGGGAGAGTCTCGGCCAAGAGGAGGAAGGAGGCGGGTGGAGAAAATTAGGAGGGCTAGGTTAGTGAGGTGGCAAGTGATTTTATCAAAATCTGAAATTAATTTCAGATTCTACTAATTAGGAGGGAACAATTTGAAATTATTTTCAAATTTGCAAAGAGGATTAATGAGGATTAATGCACCATTAATAGGATCCATCAAGGAGGGGGGCCGGCGGTTTCACAAGGAGGAGGGGAGTGAATTAAAACTGATTTTATTTCAGTTTTAATTGTATGAGGGAAATTTTGAATTCCAATTAAGGTTCCCAAAATTGCCAAGGCATTGATTACATTCAATGAGGTGAATCCTCCATGGGTCCGGCGGCATGCATGAGGGAGGGATTTGAATTCTCTTGAGAGAGGATTATTACTAGGGATGATGATGTGGCGAAGGTTTAGTAACTCCAATCTCACTTAATAGGTATTGAATTCCGCCATAAAAACTTTCTAAATTTGGCTTTCCAAATTAGGAAAGTTTTCGAAATTTGAAATTCAACTTTCAAATTCGAGGCAAACGGATGGAGTGCTTGGCCGGGGGTTGTCTACGCCGGAAGGAGGCCGGTCGGATCCCTGATGGTGGCCGGCGGCGGGCTTAAGGGTGGCCGGTGGTGTGATCAAGGGTGGCGGCACCTAATTGGGGAGAATTTGAGTTGAGGTGGGGAAAAGACTTGGTAGGGAAGAACAAAGAAAAAAATGGAAAACTACGAAATATGAGAATTAACCACGAATCGCGGACTATTCCAACGATTGGTGGGTATTGCCGATTGCTCCTCTTGAGCTCTCCCCTCTCTCAAGCACTCATGCAAGAAAAGTAGAATTACACATAGATTTCATTCAATAATTCATTAACCTCATACAATGATACATGACCCCTATATATAGGTCATGAGATACAAGAAAATAAAAGCATAAATAATGACTAAATCGCCCTCGGGGCCCCAACATAACTCACTCACACACAAGGGTAAAATAGGAATACTGAAAACTGAAAATGCATGAATAACTAAAAATATAAGCTCTGATTCGTGGCCATCGATCGGCGATGCTTCCGGCGATACACGCGTCTGAACCGTTGATCGATGACCTCATCACTTGTTGGTTCGGAAATGTTCCAACTAGTCTTTAAACTCTCTTTATGTCCGTATGGGTCGCCTCGTATCCTTCCACTGGTAACATGCTAGAGCTTTTCCCTCCAAGCACATCTCGACTGCCGTTTGTCTCCCCTTCTCCGTTAACCTACCTTTTCACCTTTTATATTCACCCATGAGCATCATCTCCCTCAAAAATAGACATCTTGAGCGTACTATGCTGCAATCACGAGCGGAACCAGCCTTAGTTCTCAGGGGGGCAAGTGGCAAACTTATAAAAAAATAAAAATATATATGTGGGTGCAAAAATAATTTATTTTGCATATAATCACTTTTCAGTTTTCACAGATTTGTTTGTTAGTGTTAGAATAATTCAACATAATCAGATGAAAATAGTGGGAGGCCAAGCGGCCTTACGATTTTTTGGGGGGGGGGGGGGGGGGGGGGCAAATTACGTGAAAAAAAGTCTGCTGGGAGCAAAAAATAAATTTGGGTTGGGGGGGGGCCTTAGCACTACACAGTTCCGCCCTTGGCCGCGATACTTTTCTTCAAGGCGAGAAACTGGCTACTTCTAACACAATCCGTTAGTTGACAACCTTGGAGGAAAGACAAACAACACCAGATCTGTAATTCAATTTTGAAACACAGCTCACAAAGCTTTCTCAAAGAATTACAAATATAAGATTTAGAAGCTTTTGAGAATATTGAATGACTACCGAAACAAAGAAAAGAAATTCTGCAAATTATGTCATCAATCTTGATCCGACAGGTTACCATTAGTATTAATAAGTTTTAGCATTGTTAAAAATCATTCCTTAACACCAATTAGCCATTAAGATTACCATTAACATCAAAATACAGTGTTTTGAAAGGGTAATCTAAAATAATTATACTTATAGTGTTTTGAAAGGGTAATCTAAAATAATTATACTTCTGAATAATTGTACTGTATGATCTCAGATCATATCATGCATTTCCATCAGATTGTGAAACTCATATTCTACCATAAAAATATCATATGACATGAAGCATAAATGGCTAGTAACCTTCCAAATTGATTAACAGGACACCTAGTTAACAATTATAATATATTCATTATCATGCAGACCAAACTTGATTTAGTGTACAGTATGATGTGAATAGTCCACACCATTCCTCACAGAGGAAAGGATTGTCCTACTTGTGTTAACTTTTACCTGTAGGCGAATCTGGATGAGCCACATCACCCGGATGCACTGGGCCCCAGGTGATGTGGCACGTCTGGATTCGTCTCCAGACGAATCCGGACACCGCACGTAATAATTTCCCTGAAAAAGCCATATTTTTTTCAGGTCGAACGTGAAAAAGTCCTCTGGCGAACAGAAGCAAGGAGATCGAATGTTGCAGTCAGAGCTGACGGTGCGAGGAAAGCGAGCAACCTACTTGTCATTCCAAAGAGAAATTATATCAGAAACTTCACTGCTGCTCCAGAACCAGCCCCATCTGGCAAGAAGATCCCTCTATATCAAGTTGCTCACAGTAGAGCTGGTGACAAAGGAAATGACCTAAATTTCTCTATCATCCCACATTTCCCCGGAGATATTGTGAAGCTAAGACCTGTAATCACTCCTGAATGGGTGAAAGGAGTTGTCTCATCTCTGCTGGATTTCTCTCCATTCTCAAATCCCATGGCTTCAAAGCAGAGAAGCGACAAGCTAGAGCTGGTGACAGTGGAGATATATGAGGCCAGAGGAATAAATTCTTTGAATGTTGTGGTCCGTAATTTTCTCGATGGAGGTGTCAATTGTTCTAGAAGGATCGATCGCCATGGGAAGACTGTTTCTGATCTCATATTGTGCCAGGAGGTTGTTCTGCCGTAGTAATTGATATTTAATATGAAAATTTTATCCTCTATGTAAGTGCGTAAATTCAATATTATACATTTATCCTCTTCTTCTCAAGATCTAAAAAGAGTATCAATATTTCTTGGTCATGTAAAATCTCTATTGCATTTGTTGTAGGTTTTTGATAGAAGTTTTGTTGAAAGTTTTTATCCTCTTGAAATATGAAGTTATTGAAGTTTGCTTTCTAAAATAGTTTTAAAAAAAAAGTTATTTTTTCGTAGCTTTTTTAGAATCACTTTTGTAAAAAAATTACAGCTATCCCAAAGAGACCCTTGGTTAGATGCTATAAATCGTTGGACTTCTTAATTGAACCCTCTTATTTTACTATTTTTGCACCAACTTTTTGTTGATATGCTATCATTGTAGTATCCATATTTCTCCTCACCATAATGTATATCTTTAAGGAGAATGATGGAGCAAAAAATTTGCTTGTGCAGGAGATCATAATCTTGCCATTCAAAGGTGGAACTAATTTTTTTCTTAGAAGAATAAATATTTTTACTATTTTGTCCACCTTCAATAAATGCAATTACCCAAATTCTAAGAAAGAAATTCATTTTTCTTATTTCATATATAAATTTATATATTTTATAATCCTAAGAGAGATTATGTTCCTAATGTCATTTCAATTAGAATCCATCCCAATAAGAATATCTCCTTTAGAAGAAGATGAGAACATCGAGGCAGAGATATTGAATCTTGGCATTACACTTTTCGTAATATAAATTTTTCCATCTTTATTGATATGCTGAAACTCTTAGCTATCGAGATATTGTCTGTTTTGGCTTAAGTAGTTCATGGTTTTGTCATGTTGGTATAACTTACCAAGTGGTCACACATCTCAAATTTTCTTAGAGACGAGCACGCTTAACTGTGAAATTTCAACCATACATAAAAAGATGTCTTGATGTTTAAGAGTTTTATTTCTTTTTTACTTAATTGGTTTTACAATCTCCCCTACTTAAGCAACTAATATTCTCATCAGTATCCTTATTCCAGAATCATCCACCATGCAAATAACATTCTATAGGTGACCTCTATAAGTTCAAGTAGTGACACCTACCATGTAGCACTTTGTCCCATTTAGGGTTCAAGAGGATGCTCCTATGGCATAACACTTTGTCTTGTATGACACTTAATTCTCATCTTCTAGTTAGTGTATTGCTTTGATACCATTTGTAGCAGTACAAATTCTTAACTATCGAGTATTATCCTTGGTATAGCTTCCCAGGAGGTCGTTTATTCCAAAATTTCTTTGGGATGAGCACGCTTAACTGCAAAGCTTCTTAATGAAATTCTAACAATTATATCAAAAGGCGCCTTAATATTTAAAATTTTAACTTTTTCACTCAAGGGATTTTACAAAAAAAAACACCTTTTATCAAGCACTAATCTTGAGGCATATTTGAATTGAAAACTTTCAAAATTAATTTTAAGATCATCTAAGCTCTGATCTTAGCAAACTTATAGTCAAATTGAATGTCTTGACAAGGCAAACCCAATGACACTAAAATCGGCCCTATCCGAGTTCAAATGTGCTCGAATCAATAGACTAAAGTATATTTGAAAGCTTCAAAGTAATTTGGTAACCAAATAATCTCCAAATATGATATGCTTATAGTTGAGTTGAACAGCTCGACGAGACAAATCCAACGAGCCAAAGATCACTTAATTCTAACATTATTAAGGCATTCAAATACTTGACAAAAGCTCTATGATTGAAGGAATCAATATGGATCTTTTGATGGGGCACTTCAAATTTGCCCTAAATTTTCTCTATATTTACGGAGCATGTAACTCTCAAAGCCTATAAACAGGCTTTTATTCTTCACATGATGAAAGAGGAGGAAGGACAATGTCTCCTGTATTTTTCAACCATTTTCGCCAACAACTACCGTCAGCTATTTTCATGGCAACTATCATCGCCATTGAGGATCAGCATCAGGAATCTCTACCATCTCTAGAGTATTGATAAGATTTAACCTTGCCGTTGGCTATAATCTTTATATCACTTATCATTAAGCAATTTTATAACTTGGCCATGCTTCATAGTTTTTCCTTTTTCCAGATTAATCATGTAAAAAATTATCTAATCTTACTACTTTCATCTATTGTACAACACTGAGATGTAAAATATATACTTTACCGACTCAAATTTTCTACCACAACATTTATAATGGAAACTCAAAATTTCAAAAGAAAATGTGATCTTCTAGTCACTCTTAAAGAGGGTTTTATAGGAAGAGAACAACGAAAAAAACAAGTTTTTTTTTTTCTATCACCATTAAAATTCGATATTTTTAATAGCATTTAATATCAGCGGTTTTAAAACTACAGTTAAAAGTCACTTCTAACGATGGTTTAAACCGTTGCGAAAGTAAGAAAAAAACATTTATCTTGTAGCGGTTAAAATCAATAGTCATCTTTTAATAACAATTTAAATCACTTTAGTCTTCACATTTTCACTATTTAGGTTGTGTCCTAACCGCCCTCCCTCCCACAATTATTACGTCCTCTAACCGAACGTAGAGCTACGTTCGGCCGCCAATAACATGTCGCCACGTGCTCTTAACTTTACCACGCGGCCCGACAATTTGACCAGGACCGGAACCCGGGAATGCTATGTTCGCGATTTTCTCGGTATTGCTCGATATTGCTAGGTATTGCTTTGCAAAAACGAAAGATACCGCTCTGTGAAGATCAATACCATGCAAATACCGAGTTGTACCGAGTTTTTCTACAACTCGGTACAACTTGGTACAACTCGGTATTTGCTCGGTATTGCTAGGTATTTGCTCGGCATTACTAGGAAAACTCGGTACAACTCGGTGCAACTCGGTATTTGCTCGGTATTGGTTATTGCCGAGCAAAATCGACTAATACCTAGCAATACCGAACAATCTTGGGTCCGTTTTGGGTCGGGTTGTCGGGGCGCGCGGTAAATAATGAAAAAGCGTGGCGCGATTCTACTGGCGGCCGAACATAGAGCTACGTCCTGTGACCGAACCAAATAAAAATTCCCCTCTCACCTATTGCATTTACCGCCATCATGCCTGTTGCAGGCTAAGATATTCACGGCGGTAGAGTGAGTAAATTTCTCGTCTTAGTAATGCACAGATATCCAACACACAAGCAGAAAGAGAGAAGTAAAACACCCAATCTTTTTTACGTGGAAAGCCCAAAGAGGGAAAAATCACAGGGCCTCACCTAGGTGAAAAGATTCCACTAAATTTGAGTGAATTACAAATATTGACCCGTCCCTTGGCTTAGGAGCTGTCAAATTACATTAATTTGGAGAGTTAGGCCAATGTCTGGCAACTGTCAGGCGGAAGTCCGACAGCGTCCGGGCAGAAGTTCATGGCTTGCGTGAAAACTGCAGCAATTCATAACCTCTTAAACGTTACAACTTCACCTAATATTAAATTGGCTCGCAATAGTGCCGACCACTATAGTTTAAAACCAATCGTATATATTTAGAATTGCAGCGGTCTGAACCGATACAGTAAACCTAGAATTGCAGCTATATATTCTAAAATATATAACTTCAACTTATAATCTTAAAAAAAAAAGTTTTTTTTTTAATTAATGGTTCATGAGTTTTTTTTAACTTTCAATAAAAATCGTCTACAAGTTTGAACAACTAATGCTGGCGACGTTCATATTTTGATGAACTTGAAGCACAAGCAACAACAGGCTAATATTAATCCAACGGTTCTTAACTAACTTTAACTGCCACACTTAGAAAAAAAGAATAAATACATGATAATTCAATGGAGAAAAAAATATGTAAAACCGGCTTTAAGATTTGTGCAATACAATTTCTTTATATGTATAGCACTAATCTCAAAGCACATCCAATAATTTCTAACTTCATTCCAATACAACATATTCAAGATGTCCTCATACAATCTTTTTTATTATTTTTTTTAAATTTAATGATATGTATGTAAACTAACTAATTTAGGCTTCGTTTGGGACTGTTTTTTTATTGCTTTCTAAAACGGAGTTTTAGTACAAAATTAAAAAATTTTGTACTAAAACTCCGTTTTAGAAAGTAGTAAAAAAGCCGTCCCAAACGAAGCCTTAATTTGAATAAGTCCCCCATTATTAGATTTGCTTTGAGAAGATTGCAATAAATTTCTATTGATTTCATATATATATATATATATATATATATATATATATATATATATATATATATATATATATATATATATATATATATATATATTATACTTATCTCAAAATAAATCTAATAACTATAACTCGTGATGATCCAAATTTGATCGTAATATTCTAACGCAATTTTTTTTTTCAATATGACCGAATTCTTCCCTTCTAAATAAAATTGAAAATGAATTAGATCAGAAATCTAATCAAACATCTAATTAAGGTAGATTTCAAAATCATTAGATTTATGGTTCGTTTGAGACGGCTATAACTTTTTATAAAGTTGATTTGATAACCATTATAGAGAAAATAAATTTTTTGAAATCTATTTCATAGTACAAACATTTCTTGAAACAGTAAAAAAAAGTAATGAAATAAAAATTAGGGTTGCTGTCTAAGAAGTAAAATAGTAAGAAAACTATCATGAAATGAGTGAAATTATTTTGTGCGGACACCGGACAGTTCGGAGGCGAATCAGAGCATGTCATGTTACCATTTTGCTGTGTACCCGTTGTGTACCAGGTGATGTGGCACACTTTGATTCGCCTTCAGATGATGCGGTGTCTGCACAAAATAATTTATCTATGAATTTTAGGACAATGTAATATAAAATTTGATTAATTATTCATATATTGTATTCATATCAAAAGCATATTTAGATTAGAAACAAAATAATGTCACCTAAGTATTTTCAATAAAAGATCGAAAAAATTGCGTAAGAATGTCTTGATTCTTCACTTGAATTCTTTTATATTTATGTTGAGATTAGTGTTTATGTATGTTGAGATTAGTGCTTATATATGATATAAAAATTGCACTAATACACGCACAAATCTAAAAGCATTTTTTCATCAAAAAAAAAAAAAAAAATAAAGGAACTAAAATTGAATTAGTCTTTGCGGTGCGCAGCTCACCCGTTTCTCTCCTACATTCCCTCTCCTTCCTCCTCTCCTCAACAGTTCCCTCTCCATCCTCTTCTCCTCAACAGACCGAAACTTAAATCTCGTAGCATTAATTCATTCTTCCGAATCGCCCCTTTCCCCATCAAATTGTTGCCGAAGGTCTCACCGCCAACCTCTGTTTCCTCGATTTGACAGAAAGATTTCATTTTTATCTGCTGTTTTCACGAATTGTTCTTCTCTGTAAGTTTTTGATTTGTGGATTTGTAGGGATCGGAGAGCGTCTGGATCATCTTCTTGTTCTTCTGCTTCTGAGATAGGGTTTCCGTCTGGGTCGCCGCCGCCGCCGCCGTCGATAAAGCAACGGCAATGTCTTTCAGTGGGACTCAGGATAAGTGCAAGGCGTGCGAGAAGACGGTTCATTTCATCGACCTGCTCACCGCCGATGGAGTGGTTTATCATAAGACCTGCTTCAAATGCAGCCATTGCAGTGGCACTCTCACTGTAAGTGTTTTTATATGTTTTTAGATCGAAAAAAAAAATGTTTTTTTTTTTTTTTTTTAACTTTGTTTTAAGGATGATGTCATATAATAAAAGATTAATTACATATATTATGAATTTGAAGTCAAATATCGCATAAAATAAATGTATGATCAGCTCTCAAATTATACAAACTGAAATACAGATTGGAACTTATAGAAGGATCATCAAATGTTTAACTTCTCCTGAAAATTTTTATGCGTTTTGCCTGTTTTCAGATGTGTAACTACTCATCCATGGACGGTGTGCTATACTGTAAACCCCATTTTGAGCAGCTCTTCAAGGAAACGGGCTCCTTCACCAAGAAATTTCACACCCGTAAGTCTCTCTCTCTCTCTCTCTCTCTCTCTCTCTCTCTCTCTCTCTCTCTCTGTGGGTGCAATTCTCTGCTAATAACATATGCTTTGGTTGTATATGTTCAGCAAGCAAATCAGCAGAGAAGCTTGAATTGGTAAGTATAATAAAAGAAATAACTCATCTTCTCATTCTAATCCTAATCACTGTTTCTTATTTTGTATTAATCTGCAAATTGTTTAATGTTTATAAATACAGAACAGAACAGCAAGCAAGGTCTCACAGATGTTCTCTGGTACACAAGACAAATGTGCTGTATGTAAGAAGACAGCTTATCCTCTAGAGAAGGTCTCTCTCTCTCTCTCTCTCTCTCTCTCTCTCTCTCTCTCTCTCTCTAACATTTGATTATCCTAAAATTCAAGATTCTGTCTCTGTTCCCTTCTCCATGTCACGGAAGTGCAAGTGCATAGTAGTTGTAGTGAGGTCTCTCTCTCTCTCTCTCTCTAACATTTGCTTTTCCTAAAATTCAAGATATAGAATGATTTTGTAAACAGTTATATATTTTTATCAAATTGTAAGATTCTTCTTTTGTTTTATAAAAAAAAACTTAAAATAATTGCAAGATATATTTAAAATTTGGATGTTTTCATGCATATCATAAAAAGTTTAAGCCAATTAAAAAATGATTGTCTCCTACTTATTCTAGTCAAATTCATATCCAAATATTAAGATATTTTAATATTTGATCTTTTGTGAAAAGATATTCAGCATAAGAACATCATATAGCTATTTGCTATTTAGGTTTAAGCTCATAGTTTACCTTTTTGGTCAGTTTAGCTTACTAAGAGACTCCTTAAAGCTTCAAAATGAACGTTACTCATCTTGGTCTGTTCGTTGGGAGCTGACTACTAACTAAGAGGTCTTAGGTTCGAGTCTTGCGTATGTGATGTGTGTGTGAGTTTGGCTTAATTGGCTTAAATGTCACTACAGGAAAATCTCCAATTACCGACAGTTTACATATATTCTCCAATTACAGAATAAACCGCGTAGGAAAAGAAAACCGACGGTCATTTTTCGGCCGCAAAATTTTCTGGCGATTTTTCGACGGCTAAAACAGTCGGAAATTAGTGAACCCAAAAATCGTGGATATTAATGAAGGCCTTAATTGGCCTAAATCCGAATCAAAAGATTAACTCCTTACCTGGTTGCTCTTCTGTCTCTCTTTATCTTAATTTACAGCTGAATGTGGAGGGAGAATCATACCACAAGACCTGCTTCAAGTGCTCTCATGGCGGATGCACTCTCACACCATCAAGCTACGCTGCTCTAAACGGCATTCTTTACTGCAAACACCATTTTTCTCAGTTGTTTATGGAGAAAGGTAACTATAAGAATTTGATTAAAACTGCTTCAATGAAGAAGGAGGAGGAGGCCAGTGCGGCCCAGGAACCACTCCAAGATCCCCAACATACAGAAGATAGTTAAGCCATTTTCTAAATAATTTCTACTTTTTTTTCTGTGTTTTGTTGATTTTTTTTTTCTGTTCATTCGCGATCCATCTGCTCTATGATAAAGTCAAAATTTGCTTTCAAGGAAAACTTAATTTGTTTTGCTTTTTTTTTTTTTTTTTGTCTTTGTTATATATATATATGATTTATAAATTATTTAGAATTATTTGTAATATAACTGAAGAGGATTTAGGTACTTACTACTGAATTATTGTATATTTATATATATAAATTTGTTATATTTACTTTTATAACATCTAAAAATAGAGCTTATATTCTCATAATGCCTGAAAAAATAGAAATATGATTGATGTTTTGTTTTTTGAGAAAATATGCCAAAAAATTCAATTTGAACCAAAATGCCAGTAGATTTGGAAAAGATGATTTGACCCCTCCTATTCTTATCACCTTCTTCTTCTTACACAATTCTTGTTTGAGAGTGATTCTTCCAAGGCTAAGTTCTAATGCAATATTTTTGTCTTCGTCTTCTGCTAGCTGATGCTTATCATTTGAAGGTTAGTGATTGATTTTATACATTTACACCTTGAACCCTAAACCCGGAAAGATACTGTATATGACATTACTAGTTTTAAGCATTACTGCAAGCTTATTTTGACCTTGTTCAGTACTTGTTAGTCTCATGATTAAACATACTTCGAAGCTTGTTTGATCATGGATCAACCATGGTTTGATCATGTTCAAAATAAGTTTTGAGCAATTGTCAAAGAAGATTTGATCAAGTTTTGAACAATACTCTAGTGTTCGATCATATGTTCGATAAAGCTTTGAGCAAAGCCCCAATTTCTTATCTTTGCACTCATTTAAGTTGTCAGATATGCATGTAGATGCATGCTCAGTTCACATATAGATCTGGGTGTATGATTGAAAAATTTTGTAGGTAATTTGAACCAGTTGAGGTGAGATTTAATAACATCATTGTATTGAATATGAGAGGCAAACATACAATATATGACTATGCAAGTATATTCTATTATACTTGTAGAAAGGTATTACATATATTTTTGTAGATGTGCTAATGCTTTTTATGGATGTGTTTGTTGAAGACTAATGCAAAGCTTGGTGCTTTAATTCATGATTATTGATTAAAAACAAACATGCTCTTGTTGCATGAAAATAGTTTTAATCTTGATTAATCTAAAGAGAACAATATATGTAATCAGATTTAGCCACTTAATAGTGATATATATATTTTAAAACTTAGATACTCTATAGTGTTATAGTTGTATTATAGA